>JAWWNJ010000183.1:0-431043 GCA_037176885.1 Favolaschia claudopus
GGATAGCAGTAGAAACAAATAAAAGAGAATTAAGGAGCTGGGGAATGGGTCGTCTCACAAGAACTGCCGTTACACTCGTCGTCGCTCATCAAAGCATCTTCTTCCACCCCTTCCTCGGACTCCGGGCAGTCGTCGCCACTGTTGGTATGGTTCCTTCGCTCGAAGCTTGGCCAGGGCGGAGCTCCGAATCAGTTTCCGTCTCTTGAGATAGGCTTCCAGTGCCGCTTGACCGTGAACGGCTCTGTAAATACTGAACTCAATGTTAGCCAAGCCAGCATACGAAGTCAGGACTGGACACCTTACGCTATTCGCCGGTCCGATTCCAACTGTCGCAATTTTTCTCGATGGCTGGAGCGGGCCCCTCAATGCCGGTGATGTTGATGAGAGACACATGCCACGTACCTGGCGCGATAGAGCGCTTGATATTGACGTTCCCTTTCAAGAGCTGCCAGATGTTTCTCTGTAGGGAGACTCTTGCGTTCCGCGCGCTTCCTGATTGTACAGTGGGCGGGTGAGAGACTGAGGAGATGAGGACTGAATTAGCGTACCTTGCCATGCGCAGCCGCGCTTTCTCGTTACGATCTCGGCGTTGACGAAGCCTACGAAAGGATAGAAAGTGGTGAGAGCAGATGGGTGACAGGGAGCAGATGGGACACACAGTATTTCATACTCTGTCTTGTTATCCTCCGTTAATTGGGACTTCAGAGGAGGCGGATAGCAAAGCATGGTGGAGGTTGGAGGAAAGAAGCAAAAGCGCGAATCATCACAACAATAGAAAACAGATGCCTCTTGGCAACGGCAACGGCAAGGCGTAAGCATGCTGATACAAGCAATGAGGTACATCGGAAGCGTACATTCGAGGTTCAGATCGTCGAATGTGCTTTGAGGGGACACCAACCTTCAAAAACCTGTAGAAACGGCGCAAAATGACCTGATAATGGAGACATAAGGGAATCAAGCAAAGAAGAAGAAAAAGGACTTTCCGAATTGAAAGTCCTAGAAGCTCTAGAAACCGATTCAAAGCTCGGTATGTAGCTTGGTGCAAGGGGATAGGCAAGGATGGTGAAAGTTAGAGGGAAGATACAAAGCCGCAAACCATCACAACAAGAGAAAACAGATGCCTGTTGGCAACGGCAACGGCGAGGGCGTAAGCATGCTGAGACGAGTGATTGTGTGCATCCGAACCGTACGTTCGAGGTTCAAATTGTCGAATGTGTGTCCCTGGGGGGATGTAGACCTTCAGAAACTTGTAAAAACGACGCGAAACAACCTAATAACGATAAATGAGTGAATTGAGCAAAAAAAAAGGGTTTCGACGTCGGAAGTTCTGGAAGCTCTGGAAAGTGGTTCAAATGGCAGTATATAACTCGGTACAATGTTCAAAGTCAGAGTTATGGCAAGTTCGCAGCATCAAAACAGAAAACAAAATCTTATAAATGAGGAGAAAATCGGATTGACCTGGTTCTTGGATAGAAATGTAGGGCAGATTTTGTACATTCGAGTGGGTAGAAGGCGCCGCTACTTCTCTGAGAAACCTTGTTTGTTTTCAGGTTGTCGGGCATCTCGGATTGTGGCGAGTCCGCGAACTTTTGTACAGAATGAATGTTGTCTACTAGGAGGAATTTTGACGTTCCAAGCTTGATTTTTGTTCCCGAGGCAGGTGTTATAGCTCAGAGACATCTAAGCAGGTCCACGGCGCAAGAGATATGTAAAGCGGGGTGGAGACGATGTTGGAGGTGCGAGGGCTGCCAGTCGGGAAGTGTCAACCTGGAAATCATTGATTTCGTGGCCGTATTTAGAAGTATCGCACGTGAAATGATTGATATTTGGCTGCATTCGGAACTAGATCATTGATGGGTCGCTTTTGGGTCGCTTTGATGTTTTGCTTTCGAAGAATTGTAGCGATAACAAGAGTACCAGAAATGAAGTGTATAAAGCGATGGAACAGAGCTAAGTAAATTACATGGTGTACGCCGGGGTGATTACACGAACTTCGCCGCGTTCGAGGGCGACAGTCAACTTCCGCACCGCCATGGGTCGGTCTCTGACTGCTTCATACGCGGCGTTAGAGATCCCAATTATATTCAGCTGACATTCAAGACTGAAGAGGGTGTTAGTCGGAAAACAGCCATTCACCTGACACTTACTGAGACCGGTAAATCCCGGGAGAAATTCCGCGATACACGACAAACCATCGACCATCCACAACATCGTCACCATGCAAGGGATTTTGGGAGCTAGATCGTTCGCCTACGGGGACCGGGAGCTGAGGAATAGGCGGCGCCGGGGTTACTGTGTTGCGAGTGTAGCCATGGGCGGCTGCGTAGGCGAAGGCGGCCTGTGCCTCGGCGGACAGTAGCGTACCCGCGGAATATGGAATTGCTGACGCCGGAGACCAGAGATTGTGCAAGGGGCCTGAAGTTGAGTAAGTCGGGCAGCAAACAACGTGTAGAGCATACCAGGATGTAACGACGCCACAGCGTTTCCCCACAAAAACAGCATACGCAGCTTTCTTGTAGCTCGGCTTCTTGCTGCTCTTGCTGCCTGATTGAACTTTCTCCACGCTCGCATTCTTCACCCCTTGACTCTCGAATGCGGCCTCAGACCTAGAACGAAACAAACAAATCAGTATAATAATTGAAAAGAGAAATTTTAGATGCGCCGTGAATACCATTCAGTAGTATAGCCGCTCTTGGTGGGGGAATGATAGTGGTATACCGTCTGGCCGGCGGGAGCTGACTGAACGGGGGGTCACGGCGCCTTGGCTCCGAGGCGGTGGGGTTTGACTACGACTGTAACTCGGGGGTTGTTCATCCAGGGAAGACAGATTTAGCCGGGCAATGAGTTGAGAAATATCTACGTCGCCGTGTTCGTCTGCCATGAGTATTGAAGGGAAAGAAAGGCGGTCGAGGGGGGAAAGAGTGTCAGAGAAAGAATAAGAAAACCTGACAGAAGAACAAGTTATTATCACGAAGCGCGAATATCACCAGACCGGAATCACTGTACCACATGGACCCTTTCGGAATATTCCCTGAAGGAACATGGGTTTCATCAGATAGAGTGTTTCGTTTATGACTCACGGTGGATACGAGTCAATGACTCCAGCGATGATATTTCAGCCACAAAATTTTGGTTAATAAGAAACTTGAACTCTGCGCAGTTGACGGACACTTGAGGGGTAGGCCTGAGTTTGAGTCAATATGCTGAGGAGGAGGAAAGGACTATTCAAAATCTTACTGTGATCCATCGATACCTGAATTTTCGCCGAGAAAGAGATGGGGCTATGAGATCCGTGATATCGGAAAGAAGTTTGCTAACTTTTGGACAGATGCACATTGTCGAGGTGCTTCTAGTCTTTTTCCGGTCCGTTTTGTTCCAGGTACGCGACGGCCCATATCTACGGATCCGAGTCGACGCATGGGTACAAGGTCGGCTCATGCTACTGAATTGTCTGTCGCAAAACTCGTGAAAACATCATCCTGAAAAGAGAGAAATTAGCCGCAAGTTACAAGCCAAGCATAGCAACGAAGAATGTACGATACCCATGATTGGGGTCGGATGTGAGGCCCGTTTCGTGGAGTTTTGGAGGTTGCCTTGTGAATACATATCTTTGTGATTGTCGGTTGGGATTCTCCTTCAGTCTTCCCGCAGAAAATCAAGCAAATGATTCAAATTCGATCGATAGGAAACACAAGACAGGACTACGCGACAGGAACAGTATTTACGAGATGAAAGGCATGCCCGTTTTGAGACTAGAAGGATTTAATGAGTCAGAATATGCAAGAAACGTGAAACTCACAATCAGACGACGACTGTGATCATGCGGTAATCCAGGGCGACGTTGAAGGCCTCGAGAGCAGCCACCTGGCTCCGGTGGGCCTTCATCGTGCCCCCAGAGACTCCTCTGGTAGCCGCGAGGGCCACGGCATGGGTAACAGTAACCCCAACGAATCTACCCTGCGTGATGCAGTACCAGTAAGTCTCCTCGCCTTCGACGCGGGGAGGATCGGGAATGGCAGCGAGATGCTGCATGGGAATCACAATGTAGAGCTCCCCAACAAGCCACGGCGGCCCAGTACGGAAGTTGATGTTGGGCCCCAAGGGCCGGCACCGAAATAGGAGGAGCAGGCGTGACGGTGGCGGAGACCCATCTGGGAAGCGGAGAGAAGGCGGAGCGAGGCGCAATCGCAGCGCCGGCGGCAGCGGCAGCGGGAGGCGCATTCGCAGCGCCAACGCCGGGCGGGAGGGGTGTTGGCACGGGCGGCGGGACGCGCATCGGCGGGCGGCGGGGAGGCGTATTGGCAGGGGCGGCGGGGATGCGCATCAGCAGCATCGGCAACGGCATTGACGGTGGAGGCCGCATGAGCTGTAGAAGATAATCGTGAGCGACGATCGAGCATGACAACTAGAACTTACCGTGACTGAACGAGGTGATGGCATCGAGAACCGTCTGAAAGGCGGGCGACAGTGTCCGCTGCGATGGGGTTAGCAACCAAAACGAAGGAAACGGTCAGGTTTCACTCACAGTCGGCGCCGGAGAGACTAACGGAAGCCAGCGCGTTCAGCACAGTCTGAAACGCAGCTGCAGTATGAGCTATGTGAAATATCTATGAGTGGGGGGATGAGATGGGGCGTAAATCCTTACCGTCAAGTGTGTCCGCTGAGACAGAAGGGCCTGTTTCAGCAGAGGCAGAGGAAATTTCGGTCATGGTAGTAGAGAAGGAAGAGTGAATGATGACTCGAAGTCGAAAAGGCGGGTCTTTATACCCACCAATTTCAACTCCGAACTTCTGGAATCTGAGATTGATGTTGGCATACGCAACGGTTTCAGGGGGCCGATTGATAGCTGCGAAGGTGTGGATACCAGATGCACCAGATGCGAGAACGGGTAGGAACAAACCAAAGCTCCGGCAACAATAAAATACATTTTGAATTCTACTACCATCGACAGGCTCCGGGAAAAGAACACGTAGAGCTCAGAGTAGGTGAGAGAAGTTTGCTAGACCGTCGAGTGCTGAGTACTGAAGACAATTCAGTCTAGTAATGAGTAATCACAAGTCTCGAAAGCGACCTCGCAACGCGTGGCGAAAGAAAACCGTCGAAATTTGCGACTGTGGGCAGAGGGGGGCAAGAGAAAGCATCTTGGCTCCACACCTCGACGCATACCAGATAGCTAAGGACCAAGGGCGTCGCCAGGAACGAAAGATCTTGAAGAAAATTTGTCGAGAGTTCCACGCTCGAGTGGGATGGCGGGTTCAGGATCACGAGGAGCCAGTATTGAGGGAGTGGAACCCAGACGCGATCGAGGACGAAGAGCTCTTGACCGACGAGGAGACAGCGGCGAAGGCGGCGCGTGTGGATGAGCTCAACGCGGTATGTCACAATGTGACGAGTGACCTTCCTTTTTGGTTCCTGATCTCATCTCTTAGCGTATTCGTCGTTGGTTCACCTACCGTCTCAGAAAAATCCGCAAAAGTCAACGCTCCAACCAGAATGTAGACCCTCGGAAGGACCCTTACGCTGTTCTCATGGCAAATTTATCCGGCGTTGTATCCCCACCGAAAGCATTACAGGCTTACCAACAATTCATGCGAGAGTCCTACGAGGAGAAGATTGCCCCTGTCGTGGCGGAGAAATGGGAGGAGGAGAAGAGAGAAAACAGTCGATTGGCAGAGCGTTCCAAAGAGCCAAAGGCAGGGTTTCGCGCCGATGTAGCTAGACAAGTTTTCGCCAATCTACCCGAAGACGAGCGGAAAGCGATCGGGGACCGTGCTAAACAGGAGGCTGCTGTTGCGAAGGCCGAGTACGTCAACTTGCTGAAGAATCCTCCGTCTCAGAGCCCCCAAGCGCGTCAAAAGTGAGGCTTGACTGTTACTTTCATACACATCGCTTTAACTCAGCATTCTCAATAGGTGTATCGACGGCGTGGCCGATTTCATGGGACCAATTTTACAAGGGCTATACACTCATACCGGCCTGCACGCGACGCTGATAATGGGCGGCCCCATACCGACGTTTGGAGGAGAGTTACGGACCTTACAGTGAGTTTTCAATATGGATATCTTCATTCCTATTCACATTCGGAATATTTTAGTGTATCGTACGGACGCAATCGCACAGTCTCAGGTCCGCACTGGCCACAGTGGGATAAACCTCGTTTTGCAGAGGTTACAAAATGCATGACCGATTACTTACACACAGCTTATAGTGCGTATCGGATGCCTATGATCTCATTCCTTCTCTCACACCTTTTACAGCCCCCCAGGAGTGCGCCTCATCCGCCCTTAACGCTCCGGCCGATCTGAGTGGCGCAAACTACGTCATAAATCCCGACGACTCCGGGTCCGATGCATCTTCTGACTCAGACTCCGCCTCTGACTCAGACGACTCCGACTCCGATTCTGACGCCGATCTCGAGGACGAACGCCCACTGAAGAAACGCAAAGTGAGCAAAGACCGAAATGTAACAAAGAAAAACGTACCGGCACAATCTTGTAAGTCTTCTCGTTTGCCTTTCTTGACATTCAACTGAACAAACTAGCATTCTTCCATCAATAATGCCGACGGCGACGACCTTCCTAACGCCAGACGACGTACTGCCCGCGTATGTGGGTATATCTGGGTATATCTGAAGAAGAACGGCAGGGAGGCTCCTTGATCCGCTACCATCATGTAGCGTCGATTTCCCACGCCACGGCGGGGCAAGGGACCGACGCGTCCCAGACCCCATAGCACCTCGGGACTCTGGTCTGACCGTCGAGATGGTCGACAGCCTCCCGTCGCGACAGTATACCTTTGCTGTAGAGAGGTTACATCTTTATCCTCGTCGGTGGCGCCGCCACCTTGACCTCAAAAAGACCTTCATCCGCTCTGGACCCATGACCAACTCCTCGTTAGCAAGATATCTACCGGGTCCACCATAGACCATGGCCGAAGAAGGACTTCAGGACCTCCGGACGTCGTCCAACACCCCGCCACTCCCCGAGTCGCTTGGACCCCCAAATTAGTCCAGATAAACACGTTTTGTATGGCGCCGAGTACCCCTCAAAGGGAAATAGAGTTTCGATCTGAATTCCTACACCATGAGGCATTCTCGACGACCCAGACTCTCGGGCAGATGACGCAAATGAATTCATACCAGGGTGAGGCGGAATGCATTGACGCAATGTCGCGCCCGCAGGATAGACGGCGACCGCTGGCCGAGCTGCCGACTACGTGCCGTATCAGGCACGAACAACACACCTCCAAAGTCAGGGCACAGCCACAACCACATCTCTCTCTGCGCCAATCTCTCTTTGAAGCTGCTCAATCTCTTTGTTCTCTAAAGTCTTAAAAATGCGCCCCCAGCACCGATACACACTGCAGCTTTTCCTTCCAAACCTCCATCTGCACCCCCTCGAAACCTGACTACGCCTTTTCTCTCCCGAAATGCCCCCCAAGACGACTCGCAGCAACATCGCCCGCACCCGCTCTGTCGCTAAGGCGAACCTCGCCCCACCCACACCGACCGTTCCAATGTCTACCCCGACGTCGATCGCCCAGAAGGGGTACCCCCGACAAAGGCTCTGCGTCCGCAGGCGGCAAGCCCATTCCCGAGGGGCTGCACTTTACCAAGAACGCGGTTCAACCAATACAGTACGTCGCTTGCGAGAAGTCGCCCACTGAATTAGCTAACTCTGGTCTCAGCGGGAACGACGGTTCAACCCCGCGCGTCAAACGCGTTCGCGGCCCTCGCAGGACACCAGGACACCACGCTGGAGGAGGAGAATTTGATGACGCGGTGACACCACCAACTTGTTGACCGTCGACACCACTCCGCTTGACGCGGTCAGCGATGGGAACTTCTCCGACATCGAGGTACGCCGCAGTGAACTCCCCAAGGAACCCGTGAAAGTCTGACTGTCTTCAAGGAAATCGAGGATCCTAACCACGAACCCCCCCTCCTTCGCGGCAACTGCATCGTCGACGCCCAAGAGCACATCCGCCGACCCTGTCAAGCTTCTTGCTCGCAAGCTTGCAGGCCGCGCCTCCCCTGCGGTGTCGTCCCCATCGGCCACCACCAACGACACCATCGACGTCGACGCCGACACAGCTCACGCGGTACCCTTCTCCGCAATGGTAGTCGATGCGCAAGCCGCCATCGACGCGGGATCTCCCTTCCTTCCCCCCGTTACACCCGCAGACCCCGCCACCAATGACGAAGTCACCCCCCGCGCCGGTCGACAAAGGGAAAGGTCGGGCTTTACCCTCCCCCATTGCCGTTAACACCCCCGCTTCCCCCATCCCCTGGAAACGAGGGAACTCCTACCGCCCCTGCGTCCCCCGTGGAGGAGATCCATCTCACCTCCCCCGAGGTCACCGCATCCTCCTCCACAAGCGAGACACCCCCGGCCGGAGTGCTCGGCGCGACCCGCCACCCCGCCCCAAGCAAGTACCAGTACAGCCCCCGCGCCGACCTTCGCAGCCGCTGTCACGTTTGGAGCGCGTGTCACCCGCGCAAGCGCGAGAGCTGCAGCGGAAGCCTTATTCCCGAACCGCGCGACCCCCAGCCGCTGCCGCACACGCGACCAACGCCGCCCCCAACGCTGACGTCCCGATGCCCCCTGCTCCCCGCCCCCGCCGCCAACACGACCCCCTGCCAACAATATGCAGGTCGACGCCGCCGTACCGGCCAACAACGTTGCCCAACAGGGAGGACATGCAGGTCGACGCACCTGCAATCGCGATTGCTGCCCCCGCGGCAGCGGGCATGCAGGCGGCGATACCTGCGCCCGCCATCGTGGCTCCGGCTGCAGCGCGCGGACTTGCGGCACCCGCCATCGCCCAGCTCGTCGCGAATGGACCCGCGGTCGGAAGTTGGATGCCGGTTCCACCCAATGGCTTCCCCACCATCCATGGATGGGATCCGCTACGCGTCTTCGCTGATGTCAGCGATCTCCAGGCCCAGAAGTGGCGTATAGGTACGGACAAGTTCTTCATCTACGAGTTCGATGGGGATGCGTTTCGTCCCCGAAGCCTCCAGGATTCCGATTCTGACCAAGGCGATCGAACGTGTCCTCGGCGCTGAACAACCGCACCTCCTCATCGGTCCCTCCCAACCCGGCCCCACCTCCACCCGCCAATCACCCTTCCTGTATCTGGTTCGGGGCCTTACCGCAGGCCAGATTCAACGCGTCCTCGCTCGTACGGCGTGGATCAACCCGGAAAGTAGCCCTCTTCACCCTGCCCTTCATTCCCAGCGAATCCACCTTCCTCGGCACCATCCGAGGCCTCACCGCGAACGCCACGGACCAGCACGCGCACCTCGTCCTCGTCGACGTCGTCGCGACCATTGCGAGCAGTGACGCGATACAGACATACATCCAAAGCGTCCACGACGCCTACCCAGCGAATGAAGACCCGCTCACCCACTTCCTCCAGTCCATCGCCGTCACCGCTATCGACAGCGCTCGCCCGGGCTCTGCCCCCATCATCCTCTGGAACGTCGAGGCCACCCCCCCTTCGCGCGACACAGCCGCGAATAGGGACCTCGTCACCATCTTCGAGTCCCTCACCTTCTTCTCGGAAATGTTTAATTTCGGCACCGTCGCCCGGCCCGTCCTTCGCTGCGACGGCTGCAAGTCCTTCGGACATTTGAAGCCCTACTGCCCCCTCCCGAAGCTTGAGGGATGGCCTGCTTTCATCGCACCACCGAACAACGGAAACGGTGGAAACGGTGGAAACGGCGGAAACGGCGGAAACGGCGGATACGGTGGGGGAAAAGGAAAGGGGAACCAGGGGGGAGGAAAGAGAGGACGGGGAAATGGAAATGGCAACCGCAACGGGGAGAACGGACCACCGCGCAAGCAGATGCGCACCGCCTTCTAGATGATCCCACGTCCCCTCTCGCATAATTCCTCTTCTACTTACATTCTTCTGTCCATGTACTATGTCGCGTTGTCTAGTGTTCGCCCAATCGAGAAAATCTTTAGACGAACTTGGCGGGCTCCGTTTTGAGTAACATGAATTACTCTATCTAACACCATTTGTATGGGAAGACGGCTGTACAAGGCCCACGATAGTTGGGGGTGTGAGGGTAGCTGAGACGCCCAATTGTAGCTACTTGAAGCTTCGGCGGCCCAAATATACTGACGCGTGCGTCAGGAAAGCTGCTTCGAAGTGGGCAACTCGCTAAAGTGGACTTAGTGAGACAAACGGCGACCTATTTAGGTTTGGACGTGCCGTGCCGAGAGGCTGAAGCTGAGGGTGAAAACGTTTACGGTGCCCCTTCCATCGGAATGTAAGTAATCTTCAAGCATAGTCCCCCGCGGTAGACGATAGAGTCACAGTCTGGGTAAGACTGTCCGCTGCTGAAGCTATGGTTGTAAGCTCAGTTGCGTTAACAGGCAACTCCTCCTTCTTCTCTCCCCCCTCCCAGTATTGGGATCAACACGGATGACGACTTCGGTATTGGTACTTCGCGCCTCTCCGGCACCGGAGGGGAACGCGGTTTAGCCATTGGCCGCGCCTCTAATGATGGTGCTGAAGAGTACGGAAATGGAACCACGCCTGCTACCCAGGAAACTAATGCGGCAACACGCCGCTCCCACCGTCCACGAAATCAATCGCGGACACACCCAAATCTACAGGCCCCGCCTCAGCAGGGGCCAGGCCCAACCGTCACTGCGGCGCCGCCCCGCCGCCGGCCCAACTCCACGGGCTCAAACTCTACGCACCGCAACAATCAAGGCGCGGCGACAACCTCGTCCAACCGGCGTAACAGAACCCATCGACCCAACATCCCAACGGATGAAGATTCCGCGCCTGCTTTCCTTAACCAAAAACGCCGACGGCAGCAAGGAAGAAATACGCCAATCTCTCGGAACACAAGGGCCCAGGTGAGAGTTGCCGGGCTAAATGTCAAAGGGAGAGGTGGAAACAATTTCAGGAGCCAGGACAATCGATGGAACGAAATTAACCGTATGCTGTTCGATGAGAAAGTGGGAATCCTTGCGGTGGGGGAAACTCATCTGACCGACGAACAGATTGAGGAGATAGAAAAAATCTACGAACGTAGAATACGAATTTTCAATTCTATAGATATTGAGACACCGAACAAGGGAGGGATTGCAGTGGTCCTCAACCGGGAACTTACAAACATCGACGGAGTGACCGTTCACCGCCTAATCCCGGGGCGAGCAATCCTCCTCATCATCCCCTGGCATAAGAAACGGACTTTGACGGTGCTAGCAGGATATGCACCCGCTGACTCCCCGGCGGAAAATAAAGTTTATTGGGATACTCTAACGGACCTATGGCTACACGAGGACCTTCCCGTCCCCGACATTTTCATCGCCGACTCCAACTTAGCACCCGAACCTATGGACCGCCTCCCGACCAGGAAAGACGCGGACATGGCGACGGAGGCGTATGCAAGATTCAAGCGCATCCTGGGGCTTAAAGACGGCTGGCGCGTCACAAACCCTGACACCCGTGCATATACCTACATTTCACCCCAAGGGTCCCACTCGCGCATCGACCATATCCTGGTCTCCGATGATCTGTTCAAACACTGCACCAAGTGGGACATCTCGGATGTTGCGGTGACCACCGACCACTTCATGGTTTCAGTGCGAATTAGTGCACCCGGCGCGCCCTTCATTGGCGAAGGGAGGTACGCCATTCCGGTCCATATGACCAAAGATAAGCTATTCATGGAATACGCCCGTAAGGAGGGTGTAAAAGTCAACCCAGAACAAGTCTCGGATGAGACCACGACCCTACAGAGCCGATTTAAGGAGTGGAAAGACAAAATACAAACCTTTGCACAAAAACGCGACGCCGAGAACGTGGGAGCTCTCCGGGAAGCGAAACGTACACTTCAGGCCCAACGTGAAGCCATCCTTAACGAGGCAGCGCCCGCAGAAGGGCCTCCTACAGCGGCTCGAGAAAAGGAGAGGGCCCTCCAAGCCGCCGACCTACAAAAGAAGATAAATAAGATCTCAGCGGTACAACGCGACCGACGCAAAAGGAAAACAAGAGTGCGCTTCGAGACCGAAACGGAAACACTCAACAAGTTTTCCGTCGGCCTAGCAAAAGATCGAGCTCCTAGGGATACGACCTGCACATTGAGACGCACAGACGTGACTCCCGAGCAAAGCTGCACACGTTCCGACCAGATGGCCGAACTAGCTCGAAACTATCACAACGACCTCCAACGCGACGATTCGGAGCTCGACACCGAGCAGAAAAACCGCGATATCGCAGCGGTGCTGGAATGCATGCCAGCGCCACCACCATCCGACGAGAACATGGAAGCTCTCGCGCAAAACCTCACGGAAGAGGACGTACGTGCGGCAATAAAGGCCTCAGCAAACGACGTCTCCCCGGGAGTCAACGGGATCATCACGGAGTTTTGGAGCAGACTAGATACCATCTTCCTTGCCGAGAAGGACACTCCCGACCTAGATGAGGGTCAACAACCCGAGGTCCCACTTTTCGACGTAGTCAAGATGCTTACCGCGATATACAATGACATTGAAGAGCATGGTGTTGAAGCAGGAACAGACTTTGCTCTGGGCTGGATGTGCCCAATTTTTAAGAAAGGCGACATAACCGACATCGCAAACCACCGCCCCGTTACGGTTCTAAACTCCGATTACAAAATTTTCACGACCGCATTAAACGGAAAACTCGCCCGAGTTGCACCAGCAATTATCCACACGGACCAAGCGGGCTTCATGAAGGGCAGGCGGATTGCTGACCAAGTCTTCTTGTCTGAGATACTAGTATCGTACGCTGAGAAAGAGAAGCTGAACGGGGCCATCATTGCCCTGGACCAGGAGAAAGCTTATGACAAGACGTCCCACAATTATCTGTGGAAGGCGATGAGAGATCGGAACATTCCAGAGAAATTTATAAACACCGTGAAGTCCCTTTACCGCCACGCTGAGACACAGGTTGTCATAAATGGGGTGTCAAGCACCCGTTTCTGCATTATTCGGGGAGTACGCCAAGGCGACCCCTTGTCGTGCCTCTTATTCAATATCGCAATTGAACCGCTAGCTGAGATGCTGAGAGCCTCAGACCTAAAGGGCTACGAAATAAATGAAGCGGTGGGTCGAGCGATCACTGGCCTTTTTGCAGATGACACAACAGTCTTCCTTCGCGACACCGATAGCTTCGCGAAGCTAACACAGATCCTGGAGAAATGGTGCAAGGCGTCAAGCGCCAAATTCAACGTCACGAAGACGGAAGTCATCCCCATTGGTACCCCGGAATACAGAGCCTCCGTGGTAGAAACGAGGCGGCTGAACCCCGACGACGACCCCATACCAGGCAACATACATATTGCAGCTGATGGAACGACGATCCGCATATTGGGCGCTCGCGTCGGAAACGGGGTAAATATCCAAGGGGTCTGGACCCCGACTCTAGAAAAAATTGACTCAGCACTCGAGCGATGGGGGAGCACCCACCCCACACTTGAAGCCAAGAGACATATTATACAAGCAACCATCGCCGCAATGACGCAGTACCGCACGCAGATGAACGGTATGCCTAAAGATGTCGAAAAGAAACTCATGAGTGCTCAGCGAGAATTTATTTGGGGATCAAAATCCTCACCCGTTGACCGTGACACGTTAATGGCCCCCTTTGAAGAGGGAGGGAAAAAAATGTTTGATATTGAGGCTAGAAACGAGGCGATTCAGATAATGACCCTCAAAGCGTATTTGGATACGGACCCCAATCGCCGAGCTAAATGGACCTTTTTCGCGGATAAACTACTCGCCAAACTCGACCTGAATGGCTCCCGGGTTGAAGTAGGGTCACATGTAAACATGTTTAGCCAGAAATGGACGGCAAAAATTGACTCGCAGTTACCCCCGTTCATCCGCGACATGCTTCGTGTCGCTCGGAAATACGGGGTCGAATTAACGACGCTAGACCCGTCGGTGGAACTCAGGAAGCTCCTCCCTATATGGCATCATAAGTGGGAAGACCCAGCGAAAAAACAATACAATAACAAGCCGACTCACCGATGCCTCCGTAAGAACCACGGGCTACACTTTACAGGGCAAGCGATTGAAATCATGGACCGACTAACGTCGAACGCACACGAGTCAGACCCCCTATGCCCCTGCTCTCCTTGCAGCACCGACCGCCAAAACGGCTGCTCCGACCCCAATAAATGTGCTCTGGCAGCGCACGATTGTAAGGTATTATTCATCTTATAACCCCAGGGACTTTAATGTACTTACTGTAAACGGTATCCTTTTTCTCTCATGAATATTGTACTTGTATTTGCACGCGTAAATACCGTCATGATGTAACGGTGATTACGCTATCACGTGAATCAATCTTCTTTACCACAAACTCTCACCTACTAAGTCTCCTCAAGCGCCGTCGAGCAACTCCGGGCTTTAGGGAGGCAAGGGTGGATTAAAGGAAAGGAAATACATTGAAGGTAAGCGGCTCGACCTTCTCTTAAAGCTGAAAGCCGCGTTATAGTCTTATCTGTGCCCCATCTCCGATATCTCTTCTTGTTTTCAAAAGAGATCCCTCGTACATCTGTTGCACGTTTTCGTCAATAGATTGTACTCTGAATCATTCTGACCGTCTTTGGGTCTTCCCCACTCAACTCGACTTTGGATAGCGCCTGACTGAGCCCTTCTCGCGAGTCAAGTCTCGCAGAGTGGACACATTGGGAACAGTCTGGCGCAAGCACGCAAGACCACTTTGCCATCTACTTCTCGTCCTCGCACTACCGTATCTCGATCCTCTTCGATCTCGCGCAAGAACCCAGGTCGGGACGCTCGACCAAAGGAGCCGTCGGCTGGAGGTGTACCTCCTTCTGATTTGGACGCGCCTCCTTCCGTAACCGTGCAATCTCTTCCTGCGTCGCGTCGAACTTCGAGATCTGCGTCCCCGGATAAACTCACGTCGGGATTCTGGACTCCCAGTGGTAGAACCCCGTATACGAGAGAGGACGCAGACGCTGTTATTACTCCTCTAGGTATTCGTTACAAAAGAGGATCAAGTGCTCCTACTTCTCCCAAAAAGACTCCTGGTGAAGTGTCACAAGGAGTCTCCAAACCCCTTTTTGGTACTTCGTCGGTACGAACGGATCCTCATTTGACTGTGGAACAAACTACCCCCGCATTCCCTTCGGAAATGTCTTCCACGTCTCAAATTCCTCAACGCCCCGCTTCTCCGACGTTTCCTAGAGCGGAGGTCGGCGGCGAATCTGGGTCGTCGTCTCATTTGGAGGAAACGAGGAATTCAGCTGCCAAGGAGTTGGAGGAGTTGATTCTTAGCTACAGCTCGTCGGCGAAAGAGGATGAGAAGTCCTTAGAACAACGCTGTTTCGATATAATCAATAAGACAGAACTTTCTCCATCCGACGTACTGGATCGTGGTCTCTTTTCAGGTTTACCTAGTGCGAGACGAATCAACGAACGTTTTGGCATTATGCCTGCCTATGGAGCCCAATTGGAGTTTATCATTCGTGACCTTCAGAACGTTATTGTCAATGCCTCAGTCCTCGTACCGGGTCGAACCTCTTACTATAAGATAGACCCACTTCGTGTAATCCTTCCAACGCTGAGAGGAGCTACGTCACTAGGGGAATTACAAGCTACCTGGTCGGCTTTGAGGGAACGGGTGGAGCTAGGTCACCGCAACCTTCTGAAATATTATTCAGAATGTACTCCCCAGACGGAGAGAAACTTGCCTCTGTCTCCTGTATCGACTCTGGAGGAGCTTTACAATGACGCTCCTCATGAACCGGGTGCTCCGGCTGGGTTTGGACTATCTTTATGCGAGAATTCCGCACATGGGCAAAATCTGGCCCAAAGACTACAATCCTGCGGAGCATAGGATAGCGGATAAGACTCCGGTGCCGGAGAAATTATCGTCAGCTTTCCCTCTTCGCGAAGAGGAAGTGCGCCCAGTCACCATATATTACACCCAAGACGGCACAAGGAGAGAATTCTTACCGGTTGATAACTCAAGTGTCGGGTACAACGCTGGGTTCGTCCTTCCCCCACCTACTCCTTCGAAAGGGAAAGGGAAAGAGAAGGAAAAGGACTCACCTGAAACTCGCTCGGTACTCAAATCAAACATACCTACCCTCTCAAACGAGCCGAAAGAATATCAGCCAGCTCATTTCAATTTAGCGAACGTTAAGAGTGGTCTCCTGAGCTCAGGTGTTCCGTTCAAGGACTCACCAAGCTTTTTCGTGCCTAAATTCGGTGAAAAGCTATTCCCTAGCACCTCGAACACTGGATTTTTCTTCCCAGATCCGTTAAGAGGTATGGCTACTCCAGGCAGCTATGCCTTCTCTCCGGAGTCAATCAGTCAAGCTCCTCGATTCCAACCCAATGTGAGAACTTCCCATACGACGGCGGGAGGAGGGGAGCGTTCGGATCTTCCAGAGAATCAACGTTCGGCACATTCTGGTCAACAGCAGCAAGGAAACTATCCGTCGGGCAACCCGCTTCCTCCACACCAAGAAGAAGAGGAGGAGGAAGATGCTCCTCCCCCTCTGAATCCTCATGGAGGCGCCACGGGTGGAGATCCGCCGGATGATGGGGGGGGATGGTGATGACGACGATGGTCCTAATAACCCTCCGCGGCGTGAACATCCGCCTAGACGTCCTAACAGACCTTCACCTAACGGGGAATGGGGCTGACCCATTCTTTCCTAACCCACCAGGTCCTCCTTCAGGAGGTGGCGGTGGTGGTGGAGGAGGCGGAGATGGTAATGGTAATGGAGGTATGGATACACGATTTCCGTACATTGCTCCTGGAGCGCCGTATGGCACTCTTGTACCCACGATTGAACCGAAGTTGAAATTGGAATCGCTGCCGGAATGGGATGGAGACTGGGAGGACTGCGATCGACTACTTTTGGGAAGTGAGCCAAGTAGCAATGCTATTGGGATGGTTACCTAAAGCTCTGGGCTTTTGGTTGCCTTCTCGTTTGAAGAAAGGATCGCCAGTTCAAATGTGGTTTTCTACGTTGCCGTCAACCAGACAATCTGCGATGCGAGAGCATTACTTGGTTTATCTACGGGAAATTAAAGATCGGTACCTGGGAAGAAAATGGCAACTTCAAAAGAATATTGAGTTTGAGAATCACGCGTTCCGACAGAAAGGTCATGAGCATGAAACTCCGCAAATGTTCTTCGGTCGTAGAGTGCGAGCAGTCAGAATGCTCGCTAACTCCGACGACGGGGGACCTTTAGAGGTTCAGTTAGTCATGAGGAAGGCGCCGTTACGATGGAGTTCGATATTGATACTGGAAAATATCAATTCGACGGAAGAGCTGTTTGACAAGATAAACGAACATGATGATGTGCTCGTTGACGCAGCTCGTTCTACTCCTTCTGAGGTAGTTACTCCGCACAATTTGGAACCCATCCTGCGGAGAATGGGTTATCGTCCCGTTCCTCCTTCTCGTTTGAATCGTCGTACTGCCAACCTGGGAGAGATTGAGGAAGAACAGCTCGTCTCTGAGGTTAATCAAGATCTTACGGCTGACGACGATAAGCCTCCTTCAATAGATTCTGAAAGCTTTAGAGCAGCATTTCAGACAGTCAAGAAAAGACAGAGGCCGCCCCCGAAAGATGGATATCCGTTTTGCGAAGAATGACCACGTTACGACGAAAATGGGCAGACTGCCCCCTTCACCGTGTAAAGTTTGCGGTAGTTCAAATCATTGGGATCGGGAATGCCCCGATTGGAATGTTTACCTAGAAAGGCAGAATCGCAGCGTCAACTTAGCGATTGCGGATCCTACGAAGGACGAAACTGAGGCAATGTACCACAGCGCTTATTCTGTGCTTCTAGAGGGACGCCTTTCTGGCACGTCTTTTTAAATACGGCCGTGAATTCTGAGTCATCAAATGAAGATTCAAGTTTGCATAAGCCCGAACAGGTCGATTATAATAGCCATGGAAATTTCGTACCGGACGCCGCGATTACAAGGGGGAAGACAGATCCTCCTCTAAACTTTTCTGTTAAACGAGGTGAGTGTCGAGGAGATAGAAGACGAACATTGGGACTTCCTTGCAAGAATGCCTAAAGCTAGGCACGGATACTTAATTGAAGACCCTGCGGATGATATCCTGGATCAGGAAAATTCTTCTGAGGAGGACGTGGACCGGGTCCGTTCTTTTCGAAGAGAAGTACGAGGAATCGTTCAAGGAGAGCAAGTCTGTGCAAGCTGAGGAAGAACTACCTCCTCCTCCTCCAGCCGATGTTACGCCCATACGCATACTGCCCAAACGATCACCTAAACCTGGAGATTCAGCTATCGGCGTATCTGTTCTGTCAGTAAAAGGATGGATAGGGTCGTTGAAGAACTCATCGATCGATCTGAGACTAGATTCAGGAGCCGACATTTCCCTGATATCTCAAGACTTCTACAACAGTCTTCCTAATCCACCGCCCATAAGACAAGGAAGATCCATGAGTCTGGCTCAACTCACTGATAAAGGGGCTCGTATTCAAGGATTCACGAAGCTTCCGCTCTTCATGTTGACAGACGAAGAAGAGATCATCGAGACAGAGGTTTGAATGCTACGTAGTACAAGGGGATGAGCGTGCCAGTTCTATTGGGGGAAGATTACCAACTCAATTATGAACTTCGCGTGGTCCGGAATGTAGAAACTGGATCCAAGGTATTCTTCGGTGCAGATCAACACAGTGTGCGAGCGCAAGGAGTAGACTCGTTCCCGGGAAGAGCAGAAGCGCATCACCTGGCTGCCAACTTGAATCGCTTCGCTAAACAGATGCATTCCGCTAAAGCTCACCGCCGTGACAAAGCAAAAAGGCGGCGGAGACGCCTCAGGAATGGGGTGGAGACCAAAGTAGTGCGAGCTGCTGAAGATTACAAAATACGCGCGCAAGAATGCAAGTTGGTGAGAATTGAAGGGGATTTCAGCGATGATAGAGATTGGTTAGTCGAAAGAAACCTACTCGCGAATGCAGAAGATTCGTTTTTTCGCCGTCCCCAACACGCTGGGTATCAGCTAGGAATCCCCAAGATCTCCGTGAGCAACACGAGCTCTCGACCCCGTATGATCAGGAAAGGAGAAATTCTGGGAAATCTTGTAGATCCACAAGCGTACTTCGACGCTCCCGAGGATGCTGAAGGGGCACATTTGTTGAAGAGACACGCGGATTTGGTATCTTCATTGATTCAGGCTAGGTTGGAGACTCCAGATCGTCAGGAGTCGAAGGAGAAATCAAGAGCAAACGAACCGTCAAAGAAAGAACCAGTCATTCGCACTGATTTTGGGTCAGGAGTTTCGCCTCAAGAAGAGAACGCAAAGAACGGAGTTCATGTCCGCGATACAGAAGGAAACTTGCCGGATCCCAAAGTCCCTCCTATCATAGACGAGGATGCTCCTTCGGATGACCATGGGCCTAAGACTGCTGCAGTACCCGACGACAAGGTTTATCCGTCGGCTCAGATGGAAGAGTTATTAGATGTTGGATCGTTACCAGAGCATTTGAAGCCCAAGGCTTGGGAGATGTTGAAAAGGCGCGTAAAAGCATTCGGATTTGACGGCCGGCTAGGACACCTGGACGCTCAAGCGAAAATCCGAGTCAAGGACAAACGTTCACCCTATCGCAGTTCCGATGTACAGTAGCTCTCCGCAAAAGAGGGAGGTCATCGATGCTCAACTGGAAAAATGGTTTGAGCAAGGTGTTATCGAACCTTCGATAAGTCCCTGGAGCGCACCTGTAGTGATCGCTTATCGCAATGGAAAGCCTCGATTTTGTGTGGACTACCGCAAATTGAACGCCGTCACTATTGCGGATGAGTTCCCGATACCTCGACAATCAGAAATTTTGTCCTCCCTTTCAGGTTCCCAAGTACTGTCTTCTTTGGACGCTCTTGCTGGATTCAATCAGCTAGAAATCGCACCGGAAGACGTAGAGAAGACAGCATTCAGGACTCACCGAGGCTTGGCTCAATTCAAACGAATGCCATTTGGATTGAGGAACGGCCCTCCGATTTTTCAACGGATCATGCAAGGAATTCTTGCTCCTTTTCTCTGGTTGTTTTGTTTAGTGTACATAGACGACATAGTGGTTTACTCCAAGACTTACGAAGACCACATCGATCATCTGGACAAGGTTCTGGGAGCCATTGAGAAAGCAGGGAGTAACGTTGTCACCTACGAAATGTCACCTGTTCTACTCTTCAATCCTCTTACTAGGACACAAGGTCTCGCGATTAGGCTTGTCGACACATGCCGAGAAGGTGCAAGCAATTCTGGATCTGGAACGACCTAGGAAATTGTCTCAGCTACAGGGTTTTCTGGGAATGGTCGTATACTTCTCTGCTTTTGTTCCTTTCTACGCCAGCATCTGCGCCCCGCTCTTCCGACTTCTGAGGAAGGGTGCTAAATGGACGTGGGGAGATGAAGAAGAGTACGCTTTTCGAGCGGCGAAACTCGCTCTCAGGTCAGCACCGTTGTTGGGCCACCCCATGGAAGGAAGACCTTACCGTCTGTACTCTGACGCTTCCGACGAAGCGGCTGGGGCGGCTCTACAGCAAGTGCAGCCCATTACGGTTCGCGACCTGAAAGGAACAAGAGCTTACGAAAGACTTCAGAAAGCATATGAGTCTGGGTTGCCTCCGCCAAGATTGGTGACGAAGCTGTCAGCGAAAACCAACGACTTGGATTTTGAAGACAAGTGGGGCGCCTCGCTCGACGAGAGTACTGTCCATGTAGAGCGGGTCATCGCTTACTGGTCGCGATCGTTCAAAGGAGCGGAATTGCGTTATTCCACGACTGAAAGAGAAGCTTTAGCGGCCAAGGACAGCCTTATCAAATTTCAGCCTTTTGTGGAGGGAGAGAAAATATTACTTGTCACAGATCACTCCGCTCTTCAATGGGCTAGGACCTACGAGAACGCCAACAGGAGATTAGCTGCCTGGGGAGCTGTATTTTCAGCATACGCTCCGGGATTAGAGATAATACACCGACCAGGACGCATACACTCAAATGTGGATCCATTGTCGCGGTTACCCAGAGCTCCGCCTAGTCATGTTTCTCCTGCGACGGAGGATTCCAAGCCCATTGAAATGTCGAACGACTTAATTGCGGCGCAAGAAGCTATGGCTGAAAGATTGCCAGCTGAAAGGGCCTCCTTCTCGGCATGGACCTTGCAGGATGCGCTTGAGGATCAAGTCAGCGCGTTCGCGACGACTCGATCTCAGCGCGTACAGGTAGACAGGCAGCTCCCTGCTCCGACTTCGAGGAAGAACCCCGAGTGATTCCTCCAGAACAGCGATTGGATATAGGAACGCTGCTCCCGCCAGAACCCTCGGAGTCTAGGGGGGGTAGTAATGGTGAACAGGGAGAAGAAAAATCGTCGCTAGAAGAAGGATCGTCGCCGCAGGACAGTATGACTGATGATTTAGACACTTTGGAGCCTTCGTCCCAATATTGGGGAGCCCTGAATCCACCTCCAAACATTCACATTGGAATGAGCGACTCTTTTAAAGAATCATGGGTTCAGGCTTACCAGAAAGACCAAGAATTTCGTACTATCATCAATTCGGACGACGTGAAATCAGGCTTCTGGAAACCAGGTCAGCGTTTCTTCAAGAGCGATGAAGGCTTGCTATTCTTCCGAGATGCGGATTACCAGCCGCGTCTGTGTGTCCCTAAATCGAAAATGAAGGAAGTAATTAGTGAAGCACATGAATCTCCAGCTCAATCTCCGCATACCAGTCCTGAAAGATTGTGGGCGAAACTCAGTTCTCGCTTCTATTGGAGAAGAATGAAATTAGATATCGAAGATTTCATTCACTCTTGCGACATATGTCAAAAGATCAAACCACTCAACTTCACTCGATTCGGTTTCCTTACGCCTAACCCTATTCCCTCGAGGCCATATGAATCTATTTCCTTGGACATGATCGTCAATTTGCCTTGGTCCGGAGAGTTTAACGCGATTCTAGTCGTCGTGGACCCGCTTGTCAAAACATGCGTCGTTCATCCCTACCACTTCAGGATTAACAGCGCAAGGGTTCGCTGAAGCCTTCGTAGAACATATTGTGTCTCGCTTCGGTTTGCCTGACAGTATCATTGCTGACAGAGATCCTCGATGGACATCGGATTTCTGGGCGGCTGTAACGAAAGCGATCGGAACTAAGATGTCGTTGTCGTCCTCGCATCATCCGCAACATGACGGACAAACGGAGAATTTGAATAGACAACTGGAAACTACATTGAGAGCGTTCGTCTCAAAGGATAGATCAGACTGGGCTCATTGGTTAAAGATACTGGAGTTCGCTTACAATAGCAACTTCCACTCGTCAATAGGAACAACTCCTTTCCTCTTGTTGTATGGATTTGAACCCAAATCTCCGTTGGACTTCCTGCTTCCGGGTGAGAAGGGCACTTCCTCTACCTACGGCATGGCCAAAGGGACTAGCGACTACTTGGAACGACTTAAAATCATGAGAGAGAACGCTCGTTTAGCTATTGCTCGAGCTCAACAGGAACAAGTCACTTACCACAATCGAGGCAGGCGTGAAGTCCCTGATTTCAAGGTTGGTTCTAGAGTGTTGATAAATCCTCATTCGTTGGAATGGATCGAATCTAAAGGAGAAGGAGCCAAGTTAGTTCAGAGATGGATTGGTCCTTTCGAAATCTACAAAGGATCAACCCTCGAACTTACCGTCTTCGTTTGGATGACCGGTACCCTGGTTATCCCATATTCAATCTTGATCATCTGAAGCCTTACCGCGAAAAGTCCTGAGAGTTGGGGAGAACGAACGAAGCTAGCAGAAACTCGTCTTGACAAAGTGGTGTCGGAAGAATACGAGGTGGAACGAATCGTCGGCAAACGGTTTAACAAGTCTCCGAAAACAGCCTCAATGGTTGGTGAGATGGAAGACATACGGCCCGCAACATGATACCTGGCAGACAAGAAAAGATCTCAAGAACGCACCTGAGATGATCAGGGCGTTTGAGAAGGAAGCTGCCAAGTCTCGTAAGTGATTTGACAGCTCCAAGGCTGTGCTGGGTGCCTCAGACCGGGCGGCTCTCAGCTCCTTCCGTTGCGGACCGGTCATCCCGTTTTTCATTCATTCATCATCTCTCGCTCTTCCTCATGCTCGCCCTTACTCTCTCATGCTAATCTTCTTTCTCTCATGCCTGTCCTCATTCATGCGTTCTTGTCCAATTCCTCGTCTTCCCTGGATCCTGGCGACTCTGCTCATTGGATAGATACTCATCTCATCTTTGGCGCCTGTCGAGCATTGACTTCTGTGGAAACCTGAGGCGCCACTTATACCAGGACTTCTGCTTTCGCCCTCAGGAATCCCTTCTTCCTCCTACTACCTTCTGTCTCATTTCATCTCTCATCCTTTACTCTCTGCCTGTTTCTCTCACTATCTCTCTCTCTCTTTGTCTCTGGAGTCTACATCGACTATCGGCTTTCATCTACCGGCGTTCTGCTTCGGGAGTGCCAGCTGACTTGTTTTCAATCGGCTGAATCTCTTCGGCGAGTGCTAGCGGACTTGTTTTCAATCCGTTACCTCGATAACTTCAGAGCGCCATGGACGACTTTCCTTCTACTAGAGATGGTGTTCACGCTGTACCCGTCTGGGGCCTTATCAATGGAATAACTTTCGGATCGTTCTTATCTACTCCCGCCGACATACCGCCCCAAGTGGTGGATCACCTTCACAATCCGCCTCGAGTCCTTCATCCTGACACTAGCAAGGACATCAAGCGACTCTTCGACTTCCGCAAGGGTCCTATCTTGTACAATCCGACCGAACACTGGTTGGGCTGGTGCTCACCTTCAGAGTTGGACCTCGCTCCGTTTGCCGAGGGCGTGGAGGATCCTATCGGGTTCGCATTCGCTCGTGATTCAGGTTCTGTGAATGTTAGACCCGAGTATGTCGACATTCCTGGAGGCAACAGCGAAGCGTCAGATGATGATAGGACGCTGCGTGCCTTCGCTGGTTACTGGATCGTCAGACGATGGGTCGATCGTGCGTCTTGGACTGCCAATAAACTCTACTTCATTTGCAAGTTTGTGGCTACTCGAAGTCGGTGGTACTGCGAGAACGGTCAACCCGAAAGAGTTGGAAGCCTACCTCCTGAGCCATCCATGAACGACCTCATGCATATGCACGATACCATCGAGGCGGCGTATCAAGCGATCGATGACGTCAAAGCCTATATAATTTCGTGCCTCGGATTCCTCGTATGGTTCGAGTCAGTAGCGGATCTCTTCCAGTACGGACTGAGTGAGGAAAATGAAGAGTTTGTAAGGAGCCTTCGTCTCAAGGATCGTCGTAAGATCGGCCTGATCTATTTCATGCAACGCGACCTTCACGACTCTAACTTCTTGCACCTCATCTACAACGAGGTACCAATCCACTTCGCATGGACTGAGGATATGGCCTCACAGGATCGGTTCCTTCGTCTCAACCCCAAGTTGTGGAGTGAAGCGGCCGCTAAAATCAACGACAACCCTTTGATTTATGTGGATTTCTCCGACATCCCTAGTCGCGTCGCTTGGCAGGCTCAATGGGATGAATCTGACTGGTTCTTTCAGTACGCCCGAGCAGGTCGAATGGGTCAACAGCTGAAAACTTTCAAGAAGGGGAGTCGTCACGGTCTGGTCGACTTCACTCCCTTCGGTCTGCGACTCCTCACTGATGCCAACGAAATCCGTGCTGTTTCGGAGCGTTTCAAGTGTTTCGAGAAGCGTTCGCTCAACGGACCGGCCAATGCTCCTTCCACCTACATCTACTTTCGTCAGAACCCTATCCATCTGGACGAGCCATCCCTCGCGCGTCAGCAACCGGAGATGCACGAGCACCCGCTGTCCACTTTCGCGGAGGAATACACAGAGAATCCAGAGATTGAAAGGGCGGTCTTCTTCGAGAACACGGTTACGATCAGAGAACGGGTCAAAAACATACTCGCTCCTCGAGCGGATCGGTATTTCAGCTCTTATAGTGGCTCCCTGGATCCTACTCGTCCTCCCGCCAGCGAACCTTCCCTAATCCGCAGACTGCTCCCAGCCGAAGACGAGCCGCCGGCCAAGAAGACCAGATCAATGGGATCTTCCGTAACTCTCGAAACTCAATTTGGAGACCAACCATTGTCTCGCACTTCCCTGCTGAATCGAATGGGCATCGTAACTCGCCGTGTGGAGAATGACCTAGCTGTTCAAGATAACCTCCAAGAGCGTGCCTCAAGGGTATATACCTCGGACTGGATTCATCGCATGTCTGAAGGCTTGCCCGTAGAAGAACCACCTCCTTCCACGAACAGCGACCGCTTGTCCGACGTATGGAGCGCCGCTAGTCGTCGAGTATCCTTCCCTCTTCGCTTGGGCAGGCATCAGATTACGCCTTTGGGCGAGCACTTACGAGCGGAAGTCATCGACGAGCGGGTTACTGGGACTTCAAACGAAGTGGTCATACGCTCACCTTCGCCAATTCTCTCGGAAGGCGAGGCTCTGCGAAGAATTCTGACGTTCGCCTCTGAACGAGGAATCCTGGAGGTGGAAGCAGTTTATCCCCCTCTTGTCAATGTGACTTGGGGCGAAGA
Source organism: Favolaschia claudopus (assembly GCA_037176885.1). Classification (NCBI taxonomy): domain Eukaryota; kingdom Fungi; phylum Basidiomycota; class Agaricomycetes; order Agaricales; family Mycenaceae; genus Favolaschia; species Favolaschia claudopus. The sequence goes on from JAWWNJ010000183.1 coordinate 25,587, forward strand.
CTGGATTACAAACGCTCGCCTTCACTTCAGCGATGAACGTTCCCACTTGCGTTTCAAGGTTTTAGCCGTCAGGAATCGTCACATTGGGCGCATAGAGGGGATATTGGAACAGGCTATTCGGCATGGCATCCCATTCGAACTATACACCAAGCGATCGGATGCTAGGAAATTCAACGACTTGCCGATCCCTTCTCTGGAGCGCAACACCTTGGCGGCAATATACAGCCCTGGCTACGTTGACGAACCTCTGGAATGGAACCAGAACGGCGCTAGCGCCACGTACACGGTCTATCTAGCTAAGCTCAGTGTTCTACTCAGCCGTCCCCAAGCGTTGGCCTTCATTCGGATGGGTGGAGTCCTTCGCTATGTATACGGGCTTTACTGCTCGGAAGGTGTCAATCATTTCGCCGCTGGGCTCAGCCTGCAGGTATCTCACTTCGATAAAGGAGACACTAAAACCTTTGACGACGATCCTAACGAGTTTTACACCACCGACACTGTGTCTCATAGCGAAATCGGACTCTTGATCGGACGCATTCCTGGAAAGGATCCAGAGACTGACCTGTCGCTGTGGCCTCCTCCCGAGATTCTGGAGCATTCAACTTGGGTAATGCGGGGCTACCTCTCTGCTAAAGCCTTCCAGCTGCTGGAGTCCGTGAAGAAGGAAATCTTTGGCTCTCCTCCCAACATTCGTTGGCGCACGCGAGGTCATTGGAACAAATTCTTCAAAAAAGTGACGTATAATTCGGCGCAAGCGGAGGATAAGAACTTCAAAGGCGTCGTACCGAAGCCTAAGGATTTTGAAGAGCTGCAAATTCTATTCGATTTCGCGTTCCCTTCCGACTGGCGCAACCAGGAAATATCTGAAATTGTTCTGCCCGAAGTTTTCACACCGGCTGTCTGAATACTATTCTTCGCCAAAAAGGATAGGGGGGCTCTGTAAGGTATTATTCATCTTATAACCCCAGGGACTTTAATGTACTTACTGTAAACGGTATCCTTTTTCTCTCATGAATATTGTACTTGTATTTGCACGCGTAAATACCGTCATGATGTAACGGTGATTACGCTATCACGTGAATCAATCTTCTTTACCACAAACTCTCACCTACTAAGTCTCCTCAAGCGCCGTCGAGCAACTCCGGGCTTTAGGGAGGCAAGGGTGGATTAAAGGAAAGGAAATACATTGAAGGTAAGCGGCTCGACCTTCTCTTAAAGCTGAAAGCCGCGTTATAGTCTTATCTGTGCCCCATCTCCGATATCTCTTCTTGTTTTCAAAAGAGATCCCTCGTACATCTGTTGCACGTTTTCGTCAATAGATTGTACTCTGAATCATTCTGACCGTCTTTGGGTCTTCCCCACTCAACTCGACTTTGGATAGCGCCTGACTGAGCCCTTCTCGCGAGTCAAGTCTCGCAACGATCGCCTGAGCCTTATCCTACCAGAATGGAATCCTTGTGCACCTGAAGTAAACAGAAGTGACCATCCGGCAGACAATGAAGGCTGCTTCACTTTCCGACACCCAGCCTCCGTCACAACGCTACCGGAAGCAATCCGAATGTTCACCAAAACCCCCCGTGGCACCACGGCAGCCGCTCCAGCCCACGTCCCCCAACCACCTCAACCGGCATTGGCAAACGACACGATCCGAGTATCGATTAGCGGCTTCGGAATTAACCAAGGACAAGTTGATGCGAAGCAGGGATATGGTACGGGCGGGACGACGCGAGAAATAAAGCAGTTCCGCTGCCGGATACGGTAACGCAAGACAAGGTAAACGGAGAGATAATTGCCGCCATATCGTGCCTCGAAGACATCGCGCCAGATGCGTCGATCCGCATAGTGGTCGCCCAAGCGAGTGTCGCGACCGTCTTGATAAAAAACTTAAGCAAATGGGAGGACCTGGGGTGGGTTGGTGTCCGAAACAAGTCCGCTCTTCAAGTCCTCGCCGCCCGGCTGAGAACTAGAACAGGTGTAACAACGTTTGTTAAAGCGGCAAATACAACGGACTCATCAGCACTAAAGGCAGCTCGCTCTCTTGCACAACAATCCCTCAGAAACGCTCCGACGCCGCCAGCGCTGGTAAATTTGAGTATCCCAGAAAAGTTAAAGGTGAAAGGGGCCAAACTTACCTCTCTCACCCAGGCAACCGCCTACAAGACTATCCGAGAACGAAAAGTCACTCCCCCCCGCCCCGCGACCGACCGTAACGTACGAGCAGTCCAGCTGGCCCTCAACACCATCAACGCAGCTCCTCCGACTTCAGGAGACATATGGAAGTCATCCCGCCACAAGGACCTGTCCAAACGGGTCAGGACTTTCCTCTGGATGGGTCTACACGGTGCCCATCGCATCGGCGCGTACTGGAAACACATTCCTGGCTTTGAAGACAGGGAGAAATGCCAAGGATGCGGGGAAGTCGAGAGTATGGAGCACATACTTTTCCACTGTAACCAACCCGGAAGAAGAGAAATCTGGGAGCTGGCTGAGAAGCTATGGAAGAAGGAACATGACACATGGCCCGAGCCCTCCTTGGGGAGCGTTTTCGGCTGCTGCGCGACGCAATTGGAGCCAGAGAGTCGATACAAGCCATCAGGCAAAAACCGGCTATATCGGATTCTGATATCCGAATCAGCTTATCTGATCTGGAAACTCCGAAATGAGCGCGTCATCTCCAGAGGTGGTACACCGCACTCCGTGCCTGAAATACACAACCGTTGGGTACATACTCTAAACAATCGCCTTGATACCGACCGCTTCCAGGCGTGTCACTACGATGTCAAGCGAAATCCCAACGTTTCCCCCGCTCTGGTTATCAAAACATGGAGCGGAGTCCTCTTTGAGGAGTCAAGCCTACCCCGCAACTGGCTTAGAGAGCCCCAGGTTTTAGTGGGTATTTCGGCGCTAAGGGCCGCCTCTCCCCATGATCCGGGATGAATTGCAGGCAGACCCGCCGAGTGAGTCCCACACGACCGGCAATATGACCCAAGTGCATAAATGCATTTCCTAGGGGGTGAAATTGCTCTCTCCTGCCTCGTGGAGGTCTAATCCAAATAGTCCCTCCAAAACTTACGCGGAACCGACGGTTTAACCCATTGTTAAGTGCGTCGGTACTGATATCGTACCACCAAAAAAAAAAAAAAAAAAAAAAAAAACATTACCTCGTCTTACCTGCGATACTTTGCCTGGCGCAGCCTTGCCTTTTCTTTCGATTCCTGAGTGGATACCCGCCGTCGCCGAGGTTCTTGAGAGCGGTGATTGAGGATCGAGTTTTTCGTCATGAAGAATGAGAGGAAGCAGAGTGAGTCACGGTGTGACCGTGACTTCCCTGCTAAATCGCAAAAGTTTCGGTTTAACTACACCTTTTGGCGCGCGTTTGTTCTTTATGCGGTGCGAATACAATTGGACTAAGCATACAATTCATTGAGAGCTGTTTTGGCGGTCTCGAAGGCAAAGCTCCCTCCAGCATACACAGATGAACTTGACAGTGACGCCCAAAGAGGTGATGTTCATCCCCCATTTACTGGGTCTCGCGAAGGCTTTCAATACTTTCAAAGCATCCAAAATACTCTCTAAGCCTTAAAGACTTAATTCAGACGATAATTTGCGGAGAACCGGGCCATAGTTTCGAAAAAATACTTGGGCCCAAGATATCGTCCATACAGTATACTATATCCCACTGCAGTCCAGGCTATTTTCCGCGCTTTTCCTATCTCCTCGTAGAAATTGCCCTATTTCCCCAAACCTTGGATGGAATCTGTTTGGTGTGAATATACAAAGATTTCCGTATATATAATTCGATCCTCAGCCAATCCGTTAATTTCTGGAGAGGCAAACTCTCTGACAGTGACGCCAGCCGCCCTTCGGCAAAGGCAATCTCGGTGAGATCCGGAGCCATCATGACCTCATTTTGGTTCTCTTGGCACCGTTTCCCACCTTCCTCGGTGACTCTTTCCTCCTCTACCGGCTTTGTTTGCACTCGCCGCACCTGGATGCCTTGCACCTGGATGCCTGCTCCGACCACATCGTCTTACTTTGGCGAGTCTCTACTCGAGCAATCCCTCCGACTTCAACGTACGCAGAGGAACAACATCCGGCTTTACTTTCCCTAACAATCCAGCAGTCGCGTACCTCATTCGTGCGAAGGACCATCATGCGCGCGGCGTACGGGAGGGGGACTATTGGAATGCTCGGATACGACGGGTTCAGCTCAAATTGCGAGAGGAACGAGATCACCGTGTCGATCGCGATGATGCCGCGAGTTGTTAAGAAGACGACAATCACAGGTCAGTCTTTCTTGACTTGATTCTTCCTCTCACTCTGCGCTGACGATCCATGTCGTCCCCATCGTCCCCAGATCATCCCTGGAGTCCTTCTCAAGACAAGGCTCTGAAAATAGGTGCGCACTAATTGATTCTATCTCATTCTCTTGACTGACAATACTCAGACGTTGTCCGCGCCGACGGCAATGCTATAACCCTAGCCATGAGGGAATGGCTTCAACATTACAATGCCCCGCAGCAGCCGCTCCCCCCGCGCCCCCCACAATATCACCAACAACGTCTAGCCGACCTCTACGCCCGCCTCACCGAAAAACAACAGAAATCCAAACGCCAAGTCGACATCATCCCTTCGCACCGCACCCCTCCCCCCATTCTCGCTCACAAACACTACGATAAGAAGCGAGCGGCACTCTATGGTCGCCTCGCTCGCAGGCGCCAACGCCAAATTCAGCTTGTAGAGCTCGACAACCTTCGCAAACGCGCCATGGCTGCAAGTGCGCGTCATTGGCCGCCTTCTCGCAGCCAGCCTCACCACCCCGACAATATCGCACTCGAGGCGGCCCGCCGGAGGGAAGACGCGGAACGCGCTGCGGAGGAGGAAGCGCGTCGGGCAGCACAGGCCACTCAGCGTCGGGCAGAGGTGGAGGAGCGCGTGGCGCTTTTAGTCGAGCGTCGCGAGGCGGGCCGTCGCCGCCTCGGTAAATTTTTCTTGTAGTCTGGATCAGCAATATACTCTTACTCAACACGAATCGAGCGTGAACCGGGTTCAATCGATCTTTCCCCAAGGAGAACAAGCCAATGATATCAGAGTCCACTGTCGATTCGTGCGTGATCTAAGTTTTCCTTCCTCCTTCACCATGTTCTCTTTCACCCCCAGTATCTGCCTCCACGTCGCACTCTTCTGTGATATCCCTGAGCGCCTCAGTCTCTACGGCGTCTCCAAAGGCTTTCGAGGGGTGATCCGCCTCATTTTATACACCAGTATCGAAGTCGACAGTCGCGCCGCCAATCTAGTTGTCCGATCTCTGGCAAAAAACCCCGAGCTTCCGAAGTTTGTAAGTGCCACTGCTCTTTGCCATGCTCTGGAGCATCTCTGACGATTCCAAGGTGGAGTGCTTGTGGTTCCGCGACCGTGATACGCTTATCGAGGCCAAGTATTGGGCACGCGCTCTGCCGGCTATGAAAAATCTCTGGCTTTTGGTAATTCCTGGCAAGGTCGATATTCCGCGACACCTCGCCTCTCACCCCCCGTTCCAACTTCGCTACTTCGGCGCCGTCTCCAATGTATCTGGTCACTGGCCCGCATTTCTGCGACGCCAATATTCTCTCGAGGAGATCTGCATAAACGGGGAATTCCGCGGCCCCATTCCGGGAATCGCTGCTCTGCCCGCCCTCCGCCGTCTCAGAGCTCAGCCGGGGGATATGGCGTTACTCCTCCAACGCCACCACACCGTCGCTGAGATCTGGTTCCGCACTCCCGCGACATCCTTGGCGGGTCAAATGTTGGACGATACAGATTTAGAGCGACTCGCTGAAACGCGCTCGCTGCTCACCCATCTACGAATCGGCCTACCTGAGCTCCTCCCTATATACTCCGCGATTCCCAACATGCTCTTGACTCTGCAGCATCTCGTTCTCGATGAAGATTTGACTTGGTCGGCGTTCAAGCTCGAAACCGAAGACGTTCTGTATTTGGCACGTTTCCTTATTCTCTGTTGAGTTTGAGTCCATTAACGATATTTCACCAGTGGGAATCGCCGCTGCAAAAGCTGGCGGTCATCTTGGACACTCGATTCGAGTATCTCGAGTCCGTCTTTCTCATCTTTAACAGCCGCCGCGAGAGCCGTGTTGGGAATGAGCGAAAACTGCTGAAGATTTCCGACGCCCATTGTTTTGCCTCCGTATTTGCCAGTTATTCGAAGGCACCGCTATTCAAGACTCTTCGCATCCAGGCTAAGAACGGATACGCCGTCTGTAGGAATTGGGATACACATGGGATCAAGTACTACAATTTGTCGGCGAAAAGACATGTGCAGAAGCCGCTCTACGCCACGCTGTTTGTTCACCAGGACGAGTATTTCTAACATGTATTAGCTACTATATTATGCATCCTACAAATATTACTTTTTCCCTATTGCTTCATTACTGGGTTGAATTCATTCTCGCTGAGTGAAGACGGTGCTGTCCCAAACAAGACAGGGGTGGTGTGGTAATATTTGTTTTGCTGTGCTCTTCCGTTTCTATCGCAAATTTGCTCGTCGTTCTCTGGCTTGTTTCTGGGGTGTGCAACCGAGCCAACAGCTTGCATCTACACCTTGGCCCGCGATACCCGCAACACGCGGACGACTGCTGGGCTGCCCGACGGACCGGAATCTATCCAAACTCGGAAACGCCGGAACGACACCCTCGCAGTCTTTGGGCGGGCTTCAGTTTGCTGGATCTCAATCACAATCATTCGCCCTGGAACCTTACATTTCCGGAACACACTTGACTACAGTCCCGGAGAACAATTGGCTACGCCTCCTCGTAATACTACATGATCTTCACCGTCAATTTTCCGGAACAACGGGTGGTCCATCTCACATGGCTTATCGGCGCAATACGTTTGGCTTGAATGCGCATTCTGGTGGCATGGATTCGCGCTCGGAACTGGGCGATCTCTCCCGGAGTGCGCGCGTGGGTACGGGCTCGGATGGTGAGAAATCTAATTGTCATCAAATCTCGCTGAATATCTTGCCAGCGCCTGCGAAAATGAGAGGTTGGGAGGTAAGATTCTAAGTATCTACTACACCTTTCCTCAGCACTTTTGTCTAGGTCTACCATGGTTGGGTTGGGCACGGGGAGGCAGCGGAGGAGAGAGGAGTGGGGCGATCCCACGCGTACTCTAAATCTTTTTGGAAGGTTCGTCACTGGTGGGGACAGAGATCCGGGACGGGGATTCGGGGAATACAGTCAACAAGGCGGTGCGCTCTTCCACTTCTGAAGATCTTCACGCCATCTTTGATTGTTCACGACTGATGCTGATTCCCAAACAGGCACGAATTGGTCGGCACCCCCACAGCGCACATACCCTCCTCAGTAGCGATACGGCTTTCGATACGTTTTTCGACAGCATACGATTCTCGAGAACTTAGCGGTGCTGAGGAGGCGGACGACCAAGTTACACAAATGGGCGAACTGAAAATCGCCGTGAAGTTTGAAGGTGCGTTTGTAGATCGTCAGAAGGCTGATGCTCATCAAGGAATTCAGACGTGAAGCATGGATATTCAAAACCAGCCCAGCTCGCCGGAAATCTCTCCGAAAAGAACGGGCAAACGAGGATTCGCGCCAGGCACAGTAAACCAAAAACAGAGGTCTCTCTGTTCTTCGACTGCTTGGCAACGAAGGTGCGGTACAACGATTAAGCACCGTACAACGGCTGATCTCTGTTCCGCCTTCCGAAAAGATAACCTATGCAGATTTCCTCTTTTTCCTCAAGACAAAGCTCTTACTACTCCGCCGCATCTTCGTACCTCCACTTCACCATTGCGCCCACTATCGCTCCATGCAATCAACGCCAAATCAGCCGCGTCCTCGTCGTTCCCGTCAGTTGCGGTTCTATGGTTTTGAAGATACGATCGCTGACCTACGTGTAGTGCTGCCTCGAAAATATCCCATGAAGCCGAACGACGACGCTGCGGAGAAACGGCTCAGACGGCAGCAGGTCGCACTGGAACTCGAACGCCGCAAGGAGGAAAAGTTGATTGCGCCAACGCCTGAGGCCGAGGAGTCGGAGGAAATGAAGACGCTTGCCGCTGGCATCCAGCGGTATCTGGATGACAATACGGAGTTCGTGGATGCTGATTTTTATTTTTATTTGAACGACTATCTAATGCATTTTTGGTCCCTACAGGTCTCCCGACTCTTCGGTTCATAGTGTCATGGACAGCGTCGGCGGCACTCGCGAGCATCAAGATTCGCGTGAAGAGCAAGCTGCAGAAGAGCAAGCTGCACGCAATTGGGAGATCTGGGTGAGGTGTGTGTTGGGGAGGATGAATAGACTCGATCGCCAGCAACTGTTACGCGATTGGCGGGATCAGGAGGAGCGCGAGCGGCGATGGGAAGCGGCTCGCGAGTATGCGGATGACTTGCCCAGCGGCACAGCAGACTACGTTGAGTACTCTTAATCTTACCGTTGTGTACTCTTAATCTTACGTCTTCAATGCGCCATATCTTTTCGTTTCTTTTTCTCTGGCAAACAGCGTCTCTTGAAATTTATGGGTACGTCGTCTCCAATGTGAAGATGTCTGAGGCACTGAGACACAAGGTTTCAGTGTGCGCGTATGCATCTCGGATGTCACTACCAACGGAATTGTATTCTAGTCAGTATCGCTCTACAACTGCAACAGGTAAGCTATCTCTTCGATCTCTTCGCGTCGGTGTCGTCTTGTACTCACTATTCGTTAGACCTCTTTGTGGGCGAGCGCTTGCTCACATTCGAGTACCCTTCACATTCGATGGGGTTCGGCTCCATAACTTACGATCGCTGCTGTCAATTTGGGAGTCTTGTGTTGAGAAATACGTTGGTGAATGCGGAGCGGATTGAGAGTGAGTGGGCGGATTGTGGACGTTCAGTTGGATGTGGGAAGGAGATGGATATCGGGAGTCGACACGATGACTTGTCGGTTCTGGTGTCGGATCTGCTCGCAGATAAGTGGCGCGGCGCAATCTTAGTGGGTGGCCCGTTACCGTCGACGAGGTAAGCGATTGTTTGCTGCTTGATCTCGGAAATGCTGTTCCTGACCGGTGACCTTGATAGTGTTGATGGAAATCTCAGCTTGAATACTCGTGGGGGCGCTGAGACTAGCACCGTCGACGTCGGATACTTGGAGGAAATTGACGAAGATATTTTGCCGGAGTTGGTGTCGGTGGAGAACAGTGAGGATGGGAGCGAGGACGAAGACGAGGAAGAGCGGGCTCAATTCAGATCTAACCTTTAGTCTAGTTCTACATTGTGTAATTTTACTGCTGTTTGCGAATTTTTTCTGTCTGCGTTGACTTCAAATGGACTTGATTTTGTTTTGTCGGCGCTTCGGCGACCTCCGCTTACGTACCTTTCTCTGGAGAAAGGTACGTAAGTGAATAGTGCGAAATTCAGAGGATATTTAATTCAACTCTGCCGTGGCTAGAGGAACATTGAAACACATCTGGCATTGTAAATCTGCTCACTTATATTTACTTCTCCATACCCCCAACTATCCCTGACGCTGGAGGAGGTTAAGGTTGCGTGGAAAATGTTACGCTTGTACATGTTTGTCACATGCCTCTCATGAGCCGTTTTTCAATAGGAATATGGGGGGTGCAAACATCGCGTCCGCAGAGTTGGGGGAACAGCTGAGAATGCTCCGTGTCACGAATTCCGCGCGCACTCGTTTACTTTGGCGAGCTTTGATTTTCAAGAGGTCGTCTTGAAGTCCGATTAAAGCCGGAACGTCCGACGTTTTTGTTTATTGATTGATCCCCGAGGCAGTGCCTCTCCCGACATCCTCCTGGCAGCCTGCCTACGCGTCGAACGACGCGTAGGCAGGGGATGAGCTCTGATCTGTTTCACCTGGGCTTACCTTTTCACCCTCTCTATCCCTTCGATACTTCCCCTCGTCGTTGTCCCCGTTAGCAATGCGAAAAAACAGGCAGAAACGCAAGGCAACTACGCTCACATTCAGCTTGGGCACCCCAGCACCCGACGACCCGACGACTTTGGTCGGAGGGTCAACTGTGACTCACATGCTGCGAGAGACGACATCTGTGAGCCAAACAGACGGTCAGATTCATCGCAGGAAGACGCTCTTGAGGGTCAATATCACGGACACACGACCCAGCGCTGTGCACCCCGACATCCGGGCCCCTGAACCACTCTACGACGCTTACGACGCCGCAGAGTACGACGATTCTGCGGAGGAAGGTCCAAGACAATTGCGGGACTCGGTGCGTCGATAAGTGATGGACTAAATATCTCGGAGATTAACTTGGTGTTAGGACGATCCCCTGCGACAATGGGCGGAGGACTATCGTCCCATCTATTTAGCCGAAGTGCTGCGGCTTGAAGGTAGAGGGGAGCATGCCGCCTATTCGACGTGTGAATGTGGAGGGGATGGTCCTGATTTTCGGTGCATGGATTGCATGAGCGGGGGCAGACTGGTGTGCGCGTCGTGTGTGAGGGATGCCCATGCCCAGCTACCCTTTCATAGGGTTCAGGTGCGGTTGCTTGCTATGCCCAGAACTGCGACTAAAAACTTATATCTTCGCTCTGAGTAGAAATGGAATGGTCGTTTCTTCGACCGCGTTAGCCTCAAGTCCCTCAATGTCCGCATTCAGCTGGGACATTGGCATGGTCCGGTCAGACGATGCCTTGTACCCGAGAAAGCCCCAGGCGACGACTTTGTGATTATCGATACCAGCGGCATCCACACCGTCGGCCTCGACTACTGCGGCTGCGGTCAGGGCGGTCCTCGCCCGGTGCAACTTCTTCGTGCGCAGTTGTGGCCGTCGACGACGACAAACCCACGAACCGCCGCCACCTTCTCAGTGCTGCGTCATTTCCATCTCCTGGGCTTCGAATCAAAATGCGCGACCCTCGAATTCTATCAATGTCTGGCAAGAGAGAGCGATAACTTACATCACAGGAAGGATAACGTGAGTAGCTCATAGTCTTTGCGACGCTATCATTAACGATTGCTCTAGAATCGCTATCATGAATTTGGGCGGATGGCTCGGGAGTGGAGGAATGTGCGGATGCTGAAGCGAGCAGGGCGTGGGCATGCGGTGAGCGGAGTCGCGGGGACGGCAGCAGGCGAGTGCGCTTTGCTGTGCCCGGCATGTCCACAGCCGGGGAAGAATTTGCCAGTGGGATGGGAAGACGTTCCCGAGGAGACCAAGTAAGTGAATATCGATGATACCAGCCAAGGAATAGTACTAATGCGGTGACCGTACAGATTTATATATGCATTGTTCCTGGCGATGGACGCCAATTTCCGATTGAAACGGAAGGACGTGTCGACGGAGGAGAAAGATCCGGGGTTAGGAGACGGTTGGGCTTTTATATGCAATGTGAAGGAGTACATGTCGCATGTGAAGAAGCACTGGGACATGAATCAGCCGGTAAGTGCGAATTCCATGGTAAGAGATGAAAGCTGACGCATTAAGGACAGCGGAGTCATTGCGTAGCCCACGACGCAGTCGACAAGCCCGATCGCGAGACCAGAGGGACGGCCTCGTCTGGAATCGGTGCTGTCGACTGCGCTCGGCACAACATGAAGCGGCCAGGCGCTGTCGGAGACTTACAACTTGGAGAGCGGTAAGGGATCCATTAACACATTTTGCGATGGACTAATTTCTTAAAGGTACATAAACATGGATTATCTCTTCTTCAATAGCATCGCAGGCTCGCCGCTGATGCGATTCATTGTGTCCTACGACATCGCATGCCAATGGCATTTAAATCTTTTGTCGCGTATGGAGCTCTACGACAACGATCACCTCACCATCGACGGCGCCGGCAAATTTTTCACCTTCCTTGTACCTAAGTTCCACCTCCCCGCTCATATCGAAGCGTGCAACCTCAAATTTTCTTTCAATCTGACGCCCGAAGTGGGGCAGACGGACGGTGAGGCTCCTGAGCGCGGATGGGCCGACGCCAACCCATTGGCGCGCAGTACCAAAGAGTCGGGGCCAGGCAATCGGCGAGAAACCCTCGATGACCATTTTAACGACTGGAATCACAAAAAGATCATAGGTTTGGGTGAGTACCGAAATACGAGGCTTGGGGTCATCGGACTAACGCACCGCGACAGGGTATGCCATTCGAAGGAAGGTGGAAAAGGCCGTCCCGGAGATGGTGAGGACGAAGGAAGTGCTGGTGGATATGAACAGCTCTGTGGGAGCGGAGACGGTGGGGAAGTGGACGGAGATGGCGGTGAAGTGGGAGGCGGACGTGGAGGCTCCGAACCCGTTCGAAACCATTCGCAAGGATGAGCACCTTGCGAAAGTGCGAGCGGACTTGGCGAGGGAGGCGGCGGAGAGGGAAATGGCGGGCAGGGAAGATGCTGGGGCGATAAGGGACGACATGCATGTTTCGGAGCTCATCGCGATGGGGCTTCAGCTTGAAGATCAACAGTAAGTGTGCCTCGTTCCGCTTTCATGCTCGTAAACTCAAAACTGACACTCGTTTTCTTTAGACGCGTATTGGCCGCTGACGTCTCGTCGACTGGGCAGCATCCGACTGATGGCCAGCGTCGCGCAATGACCGAGCGCAGCACCAAGCTACGCCGCAAGATCACGGCGTGGATCGACATTCAGACGAAGTTTTGGCCTGCGCTGGTCAACGTCCGAGATCGTGAAGATTGCGAGCGGGCTCGTGGATCAGCCGGGGAGCACGTCCCAGGCGTCAGGGTCTCCTCCCTTTCGCTATGGCTCCCGTCTGCTGTCCATGCAGCGTTGCTCAGCGACGTCGGCATCCAGACATCTGTTTCGGAGCTGGAGTACAGGCTACGGGTGGCGCAGGGATCAGAGTCTCTGCACGAGGTGCGGAGGCTCCTGTTGGTGCGGACGCACTTGTACAAGATGAAGGACAAGCACTCGCGAGGGGTACGGGCCAATACCCCGGTCGGCGGACAAGATTGCCGCGCTCAATGAGCAAATCAAGCGAGCAGCGGCCACGTATCGCGTCGCGCGGGCGGCGCTGGTCGTGCTGGGTGGCGTATTGAAGAGGAAGGAGTGGGAATGGAGTCTGCTGGAGCTTAAGGAGGCGGACGTGCGCGGGCTGCCCCAATCTAGTTTCCACGACCCAGAGCGGAAGAAAAAGAAGCGAAAGAAGAGTCGTCGAGGCGCAGAGGAGGCTATCTCCTGGATTTGGGTCGCGCGGGGGGAACGATGGCAGCCGGGTGACGACGAGGCGATGAATGAGGGTAGGCAACCGCTCTATTGCTGTATGCCGTCGCTAATGATCCATTCCAGCTGTCCGTATAGAGTGGGCGAAAACGCGTGCGCGCTCGCGACGCTGGGCTGAGGAAGTGGATTTGCTGGAGGAGGAAATGCGGCGTGTTAACGCGTTTTTGGCGTGGCGTGCGCAGTGGTGGTCAGGGAGGATCAACCTCTTGCAGCGGGAGGACGGCCCACAGCTCGAGGGGGAAACGGCCTACGCACAACGGCAAGAGAGAATTCACGCTACGCTCGCAGTGGAATTTGCGAAGGAATGGGAGGGGTTACCGGAGCTGATTCGGAAAGGGCGCGAAGGAATCCAGAGGGGTGACGGGGGCGAGGATATGGATGTCGGGGAGGAAGCGCGCGGAGCCACAGAGCTGGAGGAGAGCGAGAGCGAGGAGGAGGATGAGCCCATCGATCTCCTTCCTAGCCGCACCGTCAAGCCGACATACACGGACGATGTCTTGGAAATGTAGTTATCGAGAGGCGGTGGGGGTATCTTACAATACTGAGCATCCATCCTAATTTTTGTAGATTTTTTCGTAAATTCTTTGTATTTTTTTCTGCTCGACGTCGTCGACGACGCCGAGGCCTCGTCGACGTCGTCGGCCAAACATGTACAATTTTGATGTCATTTACATATACGCTTCCTCATCGTGAGCAACGACGACCACTACCCTCCTCTGCTGTGGCTGGTACCCGAGGCTCCCAATACGGATTTTCAGCCGGCGTTCAGATGATATATCGAAAACGACTCTCGCCGAGAGGTCTGGATATATCACCGCTGACTCTCCCCGAGAGTAGTTTGATATATCACACCCCCAGGCTAAGGTGGATGCCTTCAACGGCGGCATCGTCATTGACGGCCTCGTGGCTTGCTCCGTCGGAGTACCTGAGTTCGGCGTTGGTGAATACGGACCCAACGTACGGCGGACTGAGGTTGCGATTAAGAAGTAGGGTGTCCATTTGGTCGGCCATGTAGGCGTATGAGACAGGGAAGTAAAGGCGATACAAGTCTAATCATAAAATGACTCATGAGTGATTCATCGAAGAAGAGGAATTGAATTGTAACTCACGATTTTGGTACTCGGATATTGCTTTGAAGACGGCGCTGGTCATGATGAAGCGCAACTCTCTGGCCCCGGCACCAGTGATTGGAATCTGATATGGACCCTGAAACGCGTTAGTTGTGAGAAGATCGGGTGGGATGAATATGACCGACCTCTTTGCCATACCAAATACCCCAACGCGTGAACGACTCATCCAATCCAAGAAAGGTGATGTTGGTGCATCGGTAGAGTCGGAGGGAATGACTACTGGCGTACCACATCAGCAGCTCCCACCAACGGTCGAGAGCCCTCGGGCCGCAAGCTACAAGTCCCACCACAAAGTCGTCACGATCGACGAGAGGGCGAGGGCGACTAAGATTGTTATGAGATGATGACTTGGGTGGTGGGGACAGCGGAATACTCACCTTCCCGAGACAATGTAAAAGTGGTCGTACTCCCGAAACGACTCCAGCCTGTTGACTCCAATCTTGGAGAGGTCATCGACACGCCCGCGACGCAGACGAAGTGAAACCCGCTCAGGTGCCTTCCCAGCACCAAGCTTCCGCCCGCGCCGACCTGCCCTGACGCTCTCCACAACATCGAGGGGGTCAAGTGCGTCACCGGCCGTACCTGCACCCGCGGTAGCGACATTAGCAGATTCCCCGCTCTGACTCGATTCCGCTTCCCCGCTCTGACTCGATTCCGCTTCCGGGTGCCGACCATAGCGCTCCCGGTCCCGTTTCAGGTAGGTGATGAGGCGACGTGGTTCCACAGTTGGAGAGTCTGCGCGTGGTCCAAAGCGCCAGCGTTTGAAGATCCCAGGCGGTGAAACGGGCTCGGCATTCATGAAGAAGTCGCCTGTCGGGGACGGCGTGCTGGGGCGAGTGAAGGGCGCGTCCTGACTCGACTTGAGGGTGAAAGGAGACAGGAGCGGGAGCGGGGATTGCGGTGGTGAGTGAAGGACATCCTGCTCGAGGCTCGTATCGGCAGAATATACGAGACCGGGCGTGGGAGGCGTAGAAATGCGAGGATCGTACTCCATGCTCACATCGGAGCCGGCGGAAGGCGTGGAGACGGTGTGATTGAGCGCGTGATGATGCGTGGGAGGCGGGGTGCGGGGTGGGGATGCCAGCTGGTCAAACTGCATGCTCGCGTCGGAGACCACAGACGGTGTGATGATGTTTTGAGAATAGTCATAGTGAAGGCCGTAACGCGTGTGCAGCGGGGTGTGAGGCGGGGATGGATCGAGCTGATCATACTCCATGCTCCCGTCGGAGTGCGCAGACGGGGTGGAGTAGTTGTTGTATTGCTGAAACCCGTGATATATGTGAGGCGGGGTGCGAGGCGGGGAGGGATCGAGCTG
The DNA here is from genome assembly GCA_037176885.1 of Favolaschia claudopus. NCBI lineage: Eukaryota > Fungi > Basidiomycota > Agaricomycetes > Agaricales > Mycenaceae > Favolaschia > Favolaschia claudopus. The sequence goes on from JAWWNJ010000183.1 coordinate 41,240, forward strand.
GTCATACTCCATACTGCCCTCGGAATGGGCGTACGGGGTGTAGTTGTATTGATGAAGGCCGTAATGCTGTTGATGATGTGTGTGAGGCGGGGTGCGAGGCGGAGATGGATCGAGCTGGTCATACTCCATGCTCCCGCTCCCGTCGGAGCGAACGGACGGCGTGGAGTAATTGTAATCGTAGAGCGTGGGGTGCGAGTGGGTCGGGGCGCGAGGCGGGGACGTTTCGAGCTGATCATACTCCTCCATGCTCGTATCCGAATCGGATGGAGACATTGTGGCAACGACTGGGTGTCGGACTGGGGTGGAAACCAATTGAAGAAGCGCTGCGCTCACTTCGGAAAGCAAACGAGCCTCAGGCGATAACGAAGCGTGCGTGCTGGCGGGGGAAGGCGTGTCCTCCGACTCTACGGTGCTGTCGGAACGAACCGAGAAATCGGAACGAACTGAGAGCGGGGAAGGGAGAAGTTGCTCCAGGAGGCTAGTGCCAGTGGTGGGGGAAGGCGTGTCCTCCGACTCGACGCTGAAGTCAGAACGAACTGAGAGCGGAGAAGAGAGAAGTTGCTCCAGGGCGAGGCTAGTTTCAGAGCGTGCAGGCCCAGGCGAGTCGATTTCCATACCGGCGGCGGTAGCGGGGGGGGAGGGGGAGGGGGTTACAGGATTACCCCTACCCTTGTCGGAAGAGAACAGGCTGTCCGTGTCCGAGTCAGAGCTCGACTGGGAATTATCGATGTCTTCTGTATCGAAAAGACTGTCGGGAGGAGATGCAGGCGCTGGGGCATTGGAGGTATTGGTACCGGTGCCGACGTTGTTGACCAAGACAGAGACGGGACTGGCGGGACCAACGACGGGATTCTCGTCGTGGTGTGGGGCAAGCGAAGTCGAGTCATCACCAGCGGGAGCGTCCGCGCCGGCAGCCGGGCCGGTGGAAGGCACCGCCACAAATGTTGTGAAATCCAAATCAACCTCGCCAAGTTCCCAGCGAGCAGGGAGAGGCGAGAGGGGACCGTCGAAAGGATGAGACGTGTCCTCGAGGGGAACGTTGGCGCGTATATACATGTTGTCGATGTACGTGTCTTGTTCACCCTGGTTCATCTACGAATAATAAGTATCAGCACTTTGTCTCGAATCTGAGAGGAAAATTGTACAAACCTCACCCCGGTAGACAAAGTCTACCTGCTCAGAGGACCAGTGGCTCTGGCTGCTGCGCTCGAGTAGCTCGACGAAAGAATATGGAAATTTGGAATGGATTGGGGCGCCGAGTGGTTCGGGGATGTATGAGAAGAGGCGACCGGACCGCCCGCGACGAAGTGCGGCGGGTAGTTTAGGAAAGGGAGTAGCAGAGGTAGAGCTCATTTTTAGACGATTGGAGGTAGCTAGAGTGGGCGAGCTTTTTGGGTGCGGAGGCGGGGGCCTTTTTTGAATTGCAGACTTTGAAACGAGCGGGTTCTTAAACCGGAATATGAGAGTACGTCAGATTCGCTCTACTTACATGCGATTGGCTGCGTTCATCCCCAAACAGATTCTGGATCTGCGCATGGAGACGACGGATGACTTCCTGGTTCTGGGCGACCAGAACTTGGGGTTTATTGCGGATGATAATACGGTCGAAATCTAATGGAGAATGCTCAGGATTTGAGACCGAATAAGGGAGCACATGCCTGTCTGATTCGCGGTGCAAATAAGATGTGTTCGGTTAATGGCGCTCACCAGGAACAATATTGTGAAGATGTCGACGCACTTGGCTTCTCAGCCTTTTACCTAGAGAGGGTGAATTGGAGGAAAGTATATTAGAGACAAACGTACCTCATTATCGTTGTTTCGACAAGTCCCATATTTTTCCTGCTGCTGTGCAGAACCGTTGGGCACATACACGTCTAAAAGTTTGTGGACCTCCCTCCCTAAGCAACGGATCATTTTGATGATCGAAAGCGCAATAGAGTCGGTAAAAAGAACCGCGGGAGTATAAGGTGGGCTCGTGATTTGGGACGGGCGCGGTCGGGCATCGGTTCTTGAGTAGTAGATTTTTTTGGAAAAGGATTCTAGACGCCGCAGTGTTAAACAGGCATATAACCTTGAAAGAAAAGGATAATGGGGTCAAGTAGAACGACACTCTGTGCACTCACAGCAAAGCGTACTAGCAAAGTACTAGCAATAGTGCATGGTACATGTGAAAACCGTGGATCTTCGGCGGCGCAGTGATCCGTCAGAGCGGGTGAGGTTTCTAAACTTTTGGATGGCGCCATTGAGCATTCTGAAACTTTATTGAGCCGTTGTCTAGACACTGAAGATTTCCGACAGATTTCCGGTTCGCCTAGACCAGGGGTCGGGAAATTCGGGCACGAAAATTAGGCTGTGATTTGCGGTCGACCCTGCATGTATTGCTCATCCCCTGAAAACCATGAGGAAAGAACCAGTCGTTCGAGCAGCGTGACGACGTACTAACACATACCAAGCTTCCTCAAAGTGTAGATCGCGTATCTCAATTTCAAAATTTCACTGAATCGTCGCGACGTTTGGTTTTCTCTGTGTGATTTCACAAAAAAATCATGCGAAGATCGGGTTCCTGGGCTGAAATACAGCAGTCCTGGATGGTATTCACAATGATTGAAGACTGACATGCATGTGGATACTTCCAAACGGGCGCGACAACCGTATGCATTGTATCTTCGCCTCAGAAGTTGCGCCGGGGGCAGAGTCGAGTCAGAATCTGTAAATTCACTGAATAAGATCTGTTTTTCCCCATGGGAACAACCTGCTATAAGCTGTGAGCGTAAAATCGCCGTCAATACGTCTTGCATGAATACCCCGACCCCCAAACGAAAAATCTTCAGAGGGAAGGAGAATTTACCGCCTTGGATGGAAAGCTCAACCACATCTACCCACCGAACTAGACGATGTAAGCAACATAGATGATGTTATCAAGCCCTGCAGCTTACCTCGACTTTCAGTGGCCGCTGTTTCGCGCGTCGCCTCCTCGTATCGCACGAATGTCCAAAACAATGTAATTGGAGGATCAGGCCGCCATGCTACGCCGCGACGGAGCCAAGTCCCTGAAGATCTGCCAGCGCGTTTCGACGCAGCTCCGGAGCCAATTCCGCCGCCGACAGAGACTATCCTTTCGTCGACAGTCCCAATCTTGCCAATCGTCGCCGTGCTTGGATGGCGTGAATCGCGTGCTGAACCTCTTGTGCACGAAGACTTGTGGAAGGATGGTGTTGGACCGGTCGACCAAATCCCCAAAGCTGCTCACCAGAAGTGCGGAATCTGTCATATGGTCAAATCGCATCCGGTTTCGTTCGTCGTTCTTTCTCATTTAACGCTGGCGCCTAGTTATAACAAACTTTAACGACACAGATACCTTTGCGGTCATAGCCACTGCTACGTGTGTATCAGGCTTTGGCTGGAGCGACGCTGGACCTGTCCCGAATGTATCCAACCCATGTATCGCGCGCCATTCCGTCATTATGGAGAAGAGGCGTCGTTGGCGGCTGACTACCCAGATTCCAAGGACAACAGTGTTGTTAGCTATAGTTGGTCCGGCCTTGTATTCCCCAAAGAGCCCGAAGTTCTGGTCCCAGAGAGCCCATAGTTATGTAGATCGCCACAGAGCCCGTAGTTAGATTGTGGAAGCTTGTGAAATGCCATCGCAAAAGGCGATCGGCGTGGGAACAATCATTTGATTTCCTGGAACTCGGACCGGTCACAGCCACATTCCTCTTCTCATCAGCGACCGTGTCGCTCGACGCGTTTTCCTTCAAATTTCATTCCGACCTCATAGTGTCTGGTCTATCTGGGTTTTCCCATGTGAAATCATCAAGATCTCTTTGAATTGCCATCGGGCAACCGCTTGTATCCCCGTTTTAAGCCTTGATGGCTGCAAAATTGCGCCTCATTATAAGACTCCCTTCCTTCCCCGTTTTCGCCCTCTCCCCGTTGGTGCTATTTCTACCTCTCTACATCTCTCTTTCTATGCTTCGCCGTGCTCTTCGCGAGCGTAAACTCAACCTGCTCGATGTTGATGATGACTACGGCGGCGTAGACTTCACGGTCATTGGGGACAGGGGTATCTACCTCTCGTTGGATGGATATCGTCGCGAAGAAGAGCTATTGAACGTATCCCATAAGAAGCGCCGTCTTGAACCCTCAAACCTCGATGACCAGCTTGCACTGTGGATTCCGGTCCCAGACGAAGACTTCAATGAAGACGAGGCGAGAGCTCCACCGTCGGAAAGCGCTACTCTGGGTAAACGGAAGCAATATGTCAGTACGGTAAGTATCTTTCTTCCTTTCTAAGCTTTTCTTCTTCAATGAAATGCAGAGAGACCCAATGTCACTGTGGCGTCCTCTCAAAGGCGAATTCCTCACCGAACTCTTGAGACACGACGGCCTTGGCGACGATACCGCGGATCCGCGCTGCGCCCACTGCAATTGCGGATTCAGCGCCTCCCCCTCCGATCGACTACGACTTTTCAAATGTTATGAATGTGGACAATTCCTACAATGTGCCGACTGTTGTTTATTGAATCATAAGCGGACGCCGCTCCATGTAATACAGGTGTGTGTTTAAACGGTTCTACTTGAATTCTGGTCTCATCAATTGAAGGAATGGAACGGGAACTTTTGGGTTCCGCGTACGCTGGCAGACTTGGGGCTTATATATCAACTCGGGCACGGCGGGTTCTCGTGCCCTGCACCGGACCCATCTGTCCGGAAACTCACCGTCATCGAGGAGCCGATTATTCACGAGATCAAGATTCACTATTGCAAGTGCTCTAAATCAGACGACGCCGACAACGTTGAACAGCTCTTGCGTAACGGCTGGTATCCCGCCACTGTGATCGACCCGGGGACGTGTGCGACGTTTCGTACGCTGGAGACTTATCGGCTGTACAATGTGGTGGGGAATATGAATACGCGAGATTTTATGACATCCGTGGAACGGGTCACGGATCCTTCCGCTTCCTCGGGAATGAGGTGGTTGCCGGTAAGAATCAGATGATTTTCTCGAGAGTATTGAGCTCACCGGTTGGTTCAGGATCGATACAAGCAGTTTGGACGCGTCTCACGCCAATGGTCGTTCTTGCTGCGTCTCAAACGGGCTGGCAGGGGTCATGATCCGCAGGGAGTTGGGAGTACGGCGCTGGGCGAGTGCGCAGTGCGTTGTTGGGCTTGCCCTCACGACGAACGTAACCTTCCGGATGGATGGCGGGAAGTCGATCCTAAATATCAGTGAGTGTCCTTGATTGAGTTCCCACACAACATCTGACAGGAACAGGTTCTTGTATATGCTCATACTCGCCGTGGACGCCAATTTCCGACTTCGGAACCGTATCCGCGTGAACGAATTGGACGATCCGTCGTTGGGACCGGGGTGGGGTTATTGGGTGGAGCCCGAGAGTTATCGCGAACACCTGAAGAATTACGTTAACGAAACAGAGGTACGGTCAGTCTTAATTGACTCGCATCGTACTTATCTGACTCGGTTCAACGAACAGATCAGCACTTGTATTGCCTTTGCCGCCCTACTTCAAAAGGACACTCGAATGACGACTGGGTTGCGAGTTTCTGGAGTGGGGGGATGCGTTTGTGCAAGGCACGAATGCATGCGCCCAAATGGAATTGGCGACTTGCAGAAGGGCGAGAGGTATTTGCCGTTTTGCTTCTGTTGACAACGCTCGCTAATAACCTCTAGATATGCAAACATGGACTGGATAGTGTTAGCAGCTTTGGCTGGGTTTAGTTTGCTGTGGATTACAATCTCATACGACATCGGGTGTCAATGGAAGCTGCATTTTCCGGAACGCATGAAGCAACTCCCCGAAAAGATGCACCTACCGCTGAAAGATATCAATATTCAATTCGGATTACCCGTATGGCACGCGGCCTCGCACAACGAAGACTGTCAAAACCAAAATAGTCTGAGTTTTCGGCCTGGCGTTGGACGCAGTGACGGTGAAGGGGTGGAGCGCACTTGGTCGGGTCTCAACCCCGCCGCATTCTCCACCAAGGATGCGGGCACGGGTGTGCGGGCCGATGCGATAGAAGCAAAGATAGATAATCATAACTACTTGAAGAATGTCGGCCAAGGTACGTCAGCGGATTTTCGAGTCAAATGCCTCTAACATCGTATCTAGGCGATGCATTGCAGCGCAAATTGGTGATTGCCATCGCAGAGCGCGATCGTCAGGTTGCGGCATTCAAAGACGTCAATAAAACTATTGAGAAAGACGTCAAAGCTGAATGGCGGAAAGCAATCAAGGATTGGGAACAAGATTCAACGAAACCCAATCCCTTCATTCTTTCTCGCAAAGGTAAGCCTCTCACGTTCCAACTAGATCATTGCTGACCACATGTAGATTGCCCGACTGAGACACAAGTCCGTCTGGAAGTACGTAAAGACGAAGAGAATCTTGGCGGCGGGATACCTCTGCATGGGCGAAGCGCGACGGCGTTCCTAGTCGCTGGAATTCAACTAGAAGACTCCCAGTGAGATTTAAACGGAAAATCATTACTCAAGGAACTCACTTCCACACAGACGCCGGATACTGGCCCAACTCAAAGGCACCGCACTCGTTTCAGCAGATCGTGAGAACAAAATTCAAGAGTGGCGGCATGCGCTATATGTCAAACTCAACAAATTCCGCAATCTACAAAAAATTTACATGCCTGGATGTACAGCAGTGCTTGAGAATCACGAAGCTCGGCGGGATCCCGACGCGCCGCCACCGAAGGCGGAAGTCGTCAAATTATTCATGCCAAGCGAGATGGTCGAGGCGATGCCCGGTGATCCGCTTCATGGATGTATCGCCGGTCTTGCGGAGATGGAGGCAAAGCTGAGGGTGGCGCAATGCGAGAATTCACTCGCCTTGCTGCGTTCCCGCCTCCATGCTAAACGACATCTTATCAGTTTCCGCAACGCCAATATCGTCGGTCAAAACCTCAGCACCAGGGCGCGCACTCTCATCGAGGAAATTGGGGATCGCGTGCAATCTTACGCGAACCGCTATCGTAAAGGTCGGGAGGCCTTGATTTCCCTCAAAGGCGATGATCTGTATCCACACCTGCGGGAATTGAAGCCCGAAGACGTGCAGCTTGATGGGGATGACGGCGAAAGTGACTCAGCGGCCCGCAAGAAATTGGCTATGATTGGAGCGGGGCGGGGCGCCCGCGCTCCGCGCAACGCGCCTGGTACCTCGAGGCGTGTCATGTCCTGGATTTGGACAACACCAGGAGCATTGGATGAAGAGGCGATGCATGATTGTAAGTGGCGGTTGCTTAGCGACGACGAACTCGAAGACTGACTTTGAAGCAGCTATCCGTGTTGAGTGGTCCAAGTGTTTTGCACGGAAAACGCGGTGGTGTGAAGAGGTGATGCTGTTGCGGGAGGAGATGCGCCGAGTTCTGCGCTATCTGGGTTGGCAAGCGGAATGGTGGCGAGGGCGGGTGGGTTTGAAGGAAGATTTACCGTTGGAGGCTATGTCGGGGCTGAAAGCCTATGCTTTGAAGCAAGCGGCTTGGCACGACCGCTTAGGGGAATTTTTCCGCACGAAGTGGAATGTTCCCGCGGTCACTGTCGCTCAACAACTCATAGCGGAAGAGGTTTCGTCAGCGGATCATCTTTTTTCGCTCGAATAGGCCATAGTAATGACAATTATATTTTCTCAGACAATCTTCGCCTAATCCGGCAAAATTGGAATCACCATTACAGAGGTACAAACGACAATTTGAACCGAAATTGATGCCCAACATGATCGTCAAACCAATCATCACGGAAAGGTCCATGTTCAAGAGCCCTCCAGAATGGGGAGAGAACGGAAGACTAAGGTTCATTGACCTAGACAAGCGCAGAAGACTTAATTCCACGATCGTAGCCATTCATGGCTAGCATCGTGGTTATAGATAAGCGGACCTCTTGCTACGTTCAAGTCGTTAGACTAATTGTTAGCACCAGGGGTGCGTGGCGGCGGTGGCGTGTGGGTGCAATGTGATGCCGATTTATAAACTATCATCGGGCCGGAAACTCCTGAGGCTAGGAAAAGCGTGGCGTCCACCTGGCAGAAGGTCCGAGATTATGAAGGAGAAGAAGACAATTAGCGAAACAAGGGCTTCAAATTGTCGTATTCGCACCTTCGAAATTCACAAGGCCGCCGCCGACAAGACAATACTCATCCATTTCTGGACGCTAATCGTGCTTCGAAGCAGATGATAGATTTTCGGCAATAGGACCCACAAGTGTACCTATAGCCCTGAGAACCACATTAGAATTTTTTCGTACCCTTGTTTCGGTTGACTGTCGACTCTCGAGGGGCAGCGGCACGTACCGGGATTCATCCGCGTAATATTACCTTACCTTACCTTACATCCGTTCGTTCTGTTGGTTACAGAACAAAAGGAAGTCGATCTTCGCAGGCAGTGAATTTGGATGAGAATTGATCTTCAGAATCATTCCACGTCGGCAGATCGAAATTCCATGACTAGATGGAGTCGATTTGGAATCACAACACTCCTCAGTTAACACAACGTGCGTACCCTGATCGTCCCGGCCACTAAATAAAAAATCAAAGACGGTGCCCAACTTGAGGAGAAACGATTTTTCGGCGCTTGTCAGGCAGATGACTCGCTTCAGGACGCGGTCGGGGTTGGCCGGCTGTGAAGAGAAATTAATCAAGAAAATAACTTCGTTTCGTACCCACTATTACTTACCATGCTGATGCGGCTAATGACGGGCTATTTGGACGCGTCGCCGACTCGCTGTCAAGTGCAAACTCGGGCGACGGGCACACCGTCGACGGTCCGAGTCCGTACCGCCTGAGCAGGAAGTGCATTTCGAGGAAAGGAGAGCCGCACGTCGGTGTGGAAAAGTTGAATAAAGAGCTACATAGCGAGGGCGTTGAGCAAGACGAGGGCCAGCGAAATCGCGGCCATATGGTGGTCGAGGTTGAAGAGAGTCACGGCTCACTCGATGAATTCCGCCGCATCAGTGACATCCGAATCCGGTAATTTGATGGGGGCGGTGTTCCCTTGACTTATTATTGATCTGAGGTGTTGGGGGTGTGTTGTGATGCGTAGGTAGGAGGTTGTAGTCAATTGCTGGTTAGTATAGAGGTATGACTGCGAGTTCGGTCCTTTCTATTTGCATTTTTTTTTTTTTTGCTTATTGCATCAGGCTCACGGTGCTCACCCGTGATGTGTCCTCACTGGCGATTGATGAAGGCCCACATTGTTTCAATTTCTGCGTATTTTCTGCTGGGCGGCAAAGAAGATATATGGCTCCATGTAATACATATCCTTGATTATTTTTGAGATTTATGAGCGAGCGCAGTGGGGAGGATGAACCTTCCGAGGTGAGTCGGTTAGTGGGGTCACACAAATGTCACAAAAAGTCCTTTTCATTTGTCCAGTTTGCTACAGGCGGCGTATAGCTCTCAAAATTAATATCGCGGCTCAAGATGCAAGAATAACTGTCATTCATGTTTTATGAGCACTGGAGAGGGAAAACGGGACGAGGATCAACAAAAAGTTCATAAATATGAGTTGGCGCGCGCTAAATTATGCCAAAACACCGCCACCATCAAATTACCGGATTCGGATGTCACTGATGCGGCGGAAGTTTGGGAAGTGTCACGGCTCGGCACATCACAGTGTCACTCGTAACACCGTGACGTCCCCTCAAACCAAACCACCACGATCTCCTCACAGAGTTGCTGCACTCTATCGGGTCCACTCGCTCAACGACGACTCATTTTACTCTTTTTTTTCTTGTGCTTGACTCCCCCGTTACAAACCACTCGAAACCTGGACCATCGCCACGTTTTTCCTTCATTTTTCTTCGAAATTTGATCTTGGGCTGCAATGGCCCGGATCCGACGCGAAATAATGGCTCAGCTACAACGAAACACACGCTGTATCCTCCAGCACACTGCACGTGTCTCATTTTTATGGCCTTGCCATCTGGTCGGGAAGATACTCTTCGCCGTCGCAGGCCTAGCAGCAAAGTGGTACGCCAGCAGCCCGGAGGCGGAGGGATGGTATGGGGCCGAGCTCGTTCCAGGCAGTACGTACTCCAGCATTCGTCTGTTCCTTTGCTCGGTCGCTGATTCACAAATGGCTGTAGATTTGTTTTGCGGAATCGGTATCGAATTGAAATAACGGCAGAAGCTGCTGAGCTGGGTAAAGGTGCGTACGTTCTCTCCGCGTTTATCTGTGGCGACGGCTCATACAGCCCGAGACAGATCTTTTCATTTCCTCGCACCCCTAGCGGTCATGCAAGCAGCGACATGTACTGTGAATGGGCGCTTATATTTTTGGCTGACTTGTGAATTGACCTCGACACACCCAAGACACACCCATCCCCATACCCACCAGACGAACCCTCCGCCCTAACCGATCGTCACTGGTGTCTACTGCGTCCACAGGACTCAATCAGGTCATACGCGAAGGTTCGCCCTACCCTTTCACATTCCCGCTAACTCATCTCACTATCCTCCAGCTTTCCCCTCTACAACAACATCCCCGTTTCGACTTCTTGTACGGCACCGCCCCCGTCGTCGCACCCCGACACGCCATCCCTCACCTGTCAACGTTTCGCCAGCAGGCAGAGTAGGCGGCGGCTGCACTTGTGCGTGTCACCTGCCGCACGAAAGAAGGCGACGGCGCTCTTCGCAGTGGGAAAGCGGAGCTGGGCAGATTACTGCAGTGCGTGTTCTTCCCATTATCTTCGACTCCCATTGACGAATCTTTCGTCAGCAGCGGCAGCCCCGTCTTGCGATGCCGGTGGTCCTTCCCCACCTCACCCTTGGCGGCGGCGTCAGTCCACGCCTGCCCGCCGTAGATCAGGAAGGCCAAAGCTCGCGCATAGGCCTAAGGTAGAGTATGAGCTTTGAAGACAAGGAAATGACGCTGGTACGTCATTCCACTCGTAATGTCGCGCTCACTGACGAATATCTCTTCTCCTTCAGCAGCGCCAGCACCGGCGCTGATGGACCTTCCTCCCCTGGCGTCGCCGGCGTCGATGCTTTTCCCGTTCTCCCATGCCGACATCGTCACAGTTCGCCAGCAGCTCTCCGCATTGGTGGGAACGAGGATCGTGCGCGGCGTGACAGACGAGCAGCGGACACGCAAGACGGGGGTGGCGAATGAGTAGGGAGAGAAGGAGCGCTTGAAAGACGGGTAGATGAATCATGACGATGGTACGTGCGTCTATATGCATTCACCTCATATCATTGGCGCTTATCCACGAGTCTCTCTTCTCCTCCTACAGCAGCGGCAGCACTGGCGCATGACGATAGTGAACCTCGCCCTCGACAGTCGTCATTCTCGGTACTTCACTGATGCGTACGAACGAAGGCATCATCGCAACGCGCGAGCACGACATTCCTCTCCTTCTCGCTCGCGCGTGTTGTGGATATGACTATCGAGAGCCTCGTCTGACGTTGCCGGTGTTACCGTTTCCGTGGACATGGCGTTCTTTGTACTCGTTTGCGGTCTGGGCTCGAGGAGGACTCAGGAGAGGAGGGTGAGGTCAGGCAAGGAGCAGCAGGGTACGACCGTTCGAGGCAGCGGGGCGGACGTTCGCAGTACGATAGCGGGGTGATTGGGGCGGCGGTGGAAGTGCTTGAGAAAGGAGAGGAGGAGGACGGATGACAAGACAGTGAAGAGGCGAGAAGCAAAATGGTATTCATGCCCGTACGATCGCTTGTCCCCTTACTGGCTTTTCGTTCGCTGATAATCGTGTCTCCCGTGTCAGATCGTATTCGATTCACCGCGCCGTAGACGCTCCTCGCGCACCGATACTCGTCGTCGTCTCATCGCCCCGCATTGCCGCCTCCCCCCTTCGGCTTGACGAGAGGTGATTGGACAAAGTGAGGAGATGGAGTTTGCGACAGCAAGACGAGGTCTCGGAGGAGAAGCAGGGGAAGAGGACTAGAGGGAAGGAGTATCGTTGGCGGAGCGAATAGTGCTCCAGCGGCGCCAGCGTCACCATGTCAGCATCGGGGACATTATACGCGAATGCGGCGGGCAGCATCGACACACACATGGGCTATTGGGGCTGTCTTTCTCATCCCACTCCCCCGAGACTTCTCGTGGCCGAATCAATGCTTCTGTTTCGCGTTTCTGTGCTCGTGGACCCGTCCCATATCCTCGCTCACGGTGTCACCATGTTTGTCGTCGTCACCCGGATCGTGGGGTCGTTGGCGGAGCGGGGCAAGACGCAGGGATTGCGGGTCGAGCTGGAGGCGCGTGGTCGGACCCGTCAAGTAAAAGCGGCAATGGGAAGGCTGGACGGAGGAGCGTCACCTTCGGTCCTTGACCTCGGACGTTCGTCGTCCCCGTCGCGCGTCTTTCTCGTTCCTTCCAATCGAATGGGGTAGGACGAGATGGGGTGCTCGGACGCTGATGTACGTCCGTCTAGTAAGATGGGAGGAAGAAAGGGAGGGGACACCGGTCGAGGGGGATTGAGACGTAGTTGATGACGGTGAGACGAGGTCGAGAGCAGGAGGAGCAGGGAGAGAGGCCTGGAGGGGGAGTATGGCTCGTGCGGAACGCGAGGTCAGCGTCGATGCTGCGAATGCCTGAGCACCGACTCTCTCCATCGCGTGCTTTGCCCTTCGGCGAACCTGTTTAACGCAGGCAGAAGCGGGAATCGCTGCGTTGTCTCGTTGGTGTGATGGGCGAAGCGCACGAAGGGCCGTCTGTCTCTGATACTTATTCCTTGGACAAATCTTCGGAAGATAAATCCTACGTATCCACTTCACGCACTGCTGGCTATGTTATTCCCTCCCTGTACTTGATTACAGTCCCTGCGGCCCTGTAGCATGGCTTGTCTGATATCTTCTTTGCTCACTTTCTATACCCAACCCCAATCTTTTGCTTCCTAGCAGCTCTTTCGACCTGTTTTTCGGTCCAAGTCTCCCAATCCGGACCATTTGTCCGTCAGAGAGTCCTACTGTGCCAGCCCTTCTCACAAGTCCACTTTAGTCCACCATCTCTCCTCGAGCACCCAAGAGCGATACCTCCCGATCCGCCAATGCAGTTGCTATTGGCATTGTCATTGTCAAGGACTCGGAAACGAGTCACGCCGTCACGTGAAGGGCGTGGGATCATCCAGCGATGACGTGACGGCGCCATTTCTTCTCTAGATCTACTTAACCACAACGCGATGCATCGCGATTTGCAGCATTCCAGCCTGGAACGCCTCCCAAATACATTGCGGGTACGCATTTCTTGAGAATTGTCCCTTTTACGCCCTTTTGCCAATGTTTCCGCTCAGCGATTGGCAAAATCCATGATTTTCAGTCCTCTAACAAAGGACGTTCTCAGCCGCTTCGCCGACGCCATGAAAATAGCTTCCCCCGCAGAAACACTAGGCTTTCTTCCCGTATACTACTTCCTCCTCGATCCAACTCGCATTCCCGCGATCGAAGCTCTCGACGATTTGAACGCCGACACCGTCTGTCACATCTGGGGAGGGCTCCTCTCTCTCAAATGCCTCCATTTTACCCGCCCTCCTCTTCAGACTGGTACCGATATAATGCCACGGATGTGGGTCTGGGCTTACTTCTTGTATGAACACCAAGAGTTTCTCGCCGGCGCTATTGGGCTGGGATCGATGAAACTGTTCTATATCAACATGATGGAGTTTTGCGGGTACATGTTCCAGAATGCGACTAACATGGCTTTGATGAGGTTCGTTACAGGCTCCCGTGTCCTCGCTGCTCACGCTTGGACATATTTCTCCGAACGAGACGACTTTCTCGAGCAAGCACAAGGCCTTGCTACTGTTCATCAGATCATGACTACGGGTGATATCATCGTGGACGAGATCCTCGAAGGCATCTCGGGAAATATCTATGACCTCGCTATTCTGGTAATGCGACAGTGCGCGCTCGCCGTCTCGCTCGACTGTGCCGAACCGTTCCTCGAATTGGATAACCTCGAATTTTTGGAGATGGCTTGCGATTTCGTGGCTCGCGTCAATATGGTCGATAACTTGAACCCCGAATACAGTGACAGTGTCGTCAAGTTCCCCCTCGGATTTGCTGTCGCATCCCTTGGGATCGTTGAGACGCTGACCATCGCTGCCGATACATTGTCTCACACCGCAACGACGCCCGAACACGCCACAGCCATTAACAAGTTTGTGGTGTTGTTGGCAATGCTTTTCGAGCGAGAACGTGGCGATCGAGTCCTCCGAATCGCCATGCAGCATGGCTTATTGTCTGTACTGCTGTCGATTTCTCGTAGGGACACGACGCAGATATCATCCGCGATTCATGACTGCTTGCTGCGACTTCTCATTTATAACTTGACACCATCTACCATCTACTATCATGTCCTTGGGGACCTCGAAAAACAATTCGACCAAATTTCTACTGCCGTTGCACACCTCCCTTGCTCCGGCACACTCATGGAAGTCTGGCGCACCTTTGTCTCCGCATTGCGTGCACGGCTGATTTGCCGAACCGAGTTTGACTCCCACACTCATCCTTTGCGCAGCGTCTGTGGCAACTCCACCGTAAGTTACGCCACTGTTCGGGTTACCTCTCGATCGAAATTCATAATTTACCTAGTGCGCAATAATCGTTGAAAAACCCAAGTTGAAGCGCTGCTCGAGATGCCGCAGCGTTTTGTACTGCTCCCGGGAGTGTCAGACATCGGATTGGAGGTGTAGACACCGCGTCTCATGCGATCGAGAACAGCTTGCGCGTGCCCGTATGTCGTCAGGGACTCTCCCCATTTTGCGTCGTTCTTGACAATCAAACCGCTAATTGATGCATCTATGTGTTCTCAATCCAGGAACGCGCTCCATCTATACCCGGAAAGAATATTCGTTCTTGAAATTTCTCCTCCATGAAGATTACTTGAAGCTCAAGTCGGAGATTGCCCTTGACCTTGTGTCGAGCTGGGCGGCTGAACCCGAGGCTCGTCTATCGACTTTGTTCGACTATAGATCCTTCCCAGCCAAAGTTAACAAGTGTACATCGGAAGATGCGGACTCTTATCTTAGCGCTAGCTTCCGAAGTACCGGGCTGGGGGATATGCAGGTGATGTGTTTGCGGGACGGCGGAGTCGGTTTCCGTAATTGGATCTTCAGGTTGGTGAGGGAAAATCAGGCGGTTCCAGATAGGCTGAAGGAGATCGCTGAGCGTGCTGACCGTCTCAGTGCGGAGGAGGTTCGAAATCAAGTCGAGACTGTAGTGCAATCAGAGGGATTGACAACCGTTACCACTGACTTTTGAGATACACAATCTTGGAGTACGAGATACATAAATTTCGCCGGTGTTCTGTTTTAAATTTGCTCATTCCACCGCAATAATGGAAATCGCTCCTTCTTCACAATAAAGGTTTTGTCTCGCTCGTACCATCATGATTAGCGCACTTCAGAGTCTACTTCGCTGCCCTAACAATGTTGGTTGAAAATCAGATCTCACGCTATATTGACGAGGTATCAAACGAATTTATTCATTTCCGGGCTGAGACGGAATCTAGCAAAATTTTATCCGCACAACTGAACATAGATATGTTTCAATGCGTGCTCAGTCACATTCTGCGACGTGTCCGTGCAGCTACTCTACGAACTGCGCAAATGAGCACGACGAACAGAAGCAAAACGAAATCACGAACAATGTTCGTCAAGTTCCTCGGAGGTAGGAGTTTTGAAGTCGACCACGGTCGGCACCATCGCAACGGCTGTCGGAACCGGTCGGGAACGAAGAATTGGGCGAGCCTGGTCGATTCGCTTGCGTTGTTGAGGCAATTGACCATCTAAGCGCGCTGAAAAAGAAAAAGAAAATTAGGGAAACAGAGATTACCGTAGGCATGGTACCCACAAAGAAGATCATTGGGTTTTGTTGTGGCGAACCGGACATGGTGCGAAGCCGAGTTTACGCGCTTGAACGGAGGAGACGACTCCGGGTGGGCCTCCATACGCCCGCGCTTGGCAGGGATAACAACACCTGGAAACAATTCTCTAAGAAAGGAAACTCGAATATTGGAGAAGGAGACACACGAATTCCCTCGATAGCGGCCGTAGGTCCAAGAGCGGATTCTGCTTCACGGGTTCAGATCATCAAAAGAGAACCCTACGTAACACCTACTTTGAACGACCTGGTTCCCTGCCTCTCGGACGTGCTGTTGAACTGCCGTGGTGCTTTGATTCGCGTACCCCGGAGTCGAATCTGCAAAACATTCGAGTCGCATAAGCAAGCTGTCGGATCAAAGCAGCGCAAATGTTACTTTGAGGGACTCGGACAGAGTCGACAGATTTGCGCGGTTGAACGGAGTCTTTGGCAGCGCGTTGCGTTAACAGTAACTCAACGGTTGTATCTGGAATGAATACGAATGAACGAAAGCGCCAAACCTCGCAGCAAAAAGTTCACCTTCAGCAGTCTCTCCCTGCGAGGAGTGGCCAATGATCCTATTGATCTCCTTCCACTCATCCAACATCGCCTTGCGACTTTCCACAACTGCCTTCTCCGCTACATCATACTCCTTCCGCAAGTCCCCAAATCTCTCAACCACCGTCTCCATGAAGACATCCCGTGCCTTGACCACCTTATCCCGCTTCTGCATTTCCAACTCCCGTTTCACCATCGCCGTCCTCAAAGCCGTCATCTGCGCGCGGAACTCAGAAGCCTGCTGATCGAGTGTCCTGCGCATGCTGACACGTTCGAGAGTCAGAGTGGCGAACTTGGCGACCTCCTTCTCGTGCGATGCTTTGAGCGTGACAAGTTCGTCGCGGAGGGCGTCAAGTTCTTTCTTCTGATTTGCGAGAGCGTCGCCAAGCGCCGCAGCGCGGGATCGTTCCCGAGCCAACGTAGCCTCCAAGTCGCGGGTACGCTGATGAGACTCTTCGACGGAGATCATCGGGACCTCAGGAGCGGCATTGGCGGCAGACAGGGCATTCTGTGCTTCGGCTAGAGCGCGAACGGCGGCAGCATAAAGGTTTTGAGAGGGCGAAGGAGGTGCCGAGCCAGCGACAGATATGGAAGGTTTAGAGTCAGGGTCTTGCTTTGCTGCGGGAGTACACTGAGCAGGCATGTTGAAAATATCAAAACCGGAAAATCTGGAAAGCTATTTGTAGAATGTAAGATGAACGCAGTTTTATGGACGAGTCAGGTTTATCTTGATCGTACTGTGCATTGGTCTGATCATCAGGAGCGCACATGTGAATCGGGAGGTTGGATCGCGTTTGAAATTGCCCTGAAACCATCGTGAATTTCAAATGTAGAGTAGATGAAATATGGACTCCACGAAAGCGATCATCGGAGACAGGTGAAAAAGAAAAGACAGAAAAAATCTGGAAGACAATGCGGCGATTAACAGCTAACAGGTTTATTTGGTTAGCTCCAATTAGAGTCGAGGATAGTTCGGTCAAACAACAATCGTTTGCGAGACATACCTTGTACACGCAACACGGATCTGGAATGAAAATTGAAATCCTTTCAAGGAAAAGATAAGAACATGTGGAATGAATTTGTGGTTGTCGCACATGTAAATCAGGGGTGGATATTTGAAAATGTTTCTGAAACAAATGCGAAAAATAGCGGGGGATCAGACTGGGATCAGAACTGTGATAAAATTGAACACCAAGCCTAAGAAAAAGAATCACAGGGGGCTCGAGAATAATCGAGTAATGAAACGAGGGCAACCCTGGATATACAAATTGTCAGCGATGCGACTGTAGAATGGTGAGCGCATGCGCAAACGGATGAATGACTCACTGTAAAGATCGTTCTGGACGACAACACAGAACCGAGACGAAACAAGGGGAGAAAAGATGTTTGCGAGACATCACACGAATTAGGGGGCGAAAACCGTTTCGTTTCATGAGTGGGAGTACAAATTTCAAATACCGTATTCGGATGTCCTGCGTCATGCACCCCCTTGTCGATCCGGACTTTGTGTTTTTGTCTTGTGTTATGGCGAGCAGAAAAAAGCGCCGAAAGTGTGCAAAAAGAGAAGATTCGGCGGTCCAGAATGTTGATGACGATCTACGGTTGGATAATGTGATTGGGCGGAAGATTCGGATTAATGTGCTACATGTTGGTGCGACACTGTCAGCACTGAACTCGCCTAAGGAGTGGGAAGATAACGAGCGAAGCCAAGCTTTGCGTCGTCTGACTCTGCTCTGAAGCCGAGTGAATGATACCGACGTTGTAGACGACCGTGATATCTGTTTTGTGTGATATATTCGGATCAATTTCGTCGAGCTCAGCAAATTACCCCATGATTGTGTTTCGGGAGAAATGGAAATTGATCTTCTCCACCCGCTTCTCATTCATCGAGATTGGGATGGCAATCGTCTTCATTTGAATGATTTGAAAGTCGTCTTTAAGAGCGCTGGGCACATGAAACGATGCTGCTGAAGTAGATGAGAGCCAGGAGAGGGAGAATGGAAGTACTGTTGAGGGTATGAGAGGGCGAGTTAGAGTCCATGGGGCGGTTTACACTTACGAAGACGATGAGTCTGCAATTGCATGCGCGTCATTTGAATTATTCCAGAAACTGATCATTCGAGGTATTTGCTCGGCTTGAAACACAAATTGTATGTCAAAGCGTATCCGCAGCAGTATTTTGAAACAGCCAGGGGGGTCGGTGAAATCTCGACATCGTGGTTGAGGTTCAAGAGAGTCACGGCTCGTCACATCAGATCAGATCGACCTATCGTAACGCTGTGACATTCCTGAAACCAAACCACCACGATGCTCTTCGAGTGCTGCACCTTCACTGCTCCACTCGCTCGACGACGGCTATATTCTTTCCAATTTCTTGTCCTATGACTCCTATCCCAACGACTTTTTGAGAGTTTGAATCATCGCCAAGTCCTTCATTGGTCCTTTTCATCGAATGTGGTCGTTTGGCTGCAATGGCACGAATTTGAGGCGAAGGAGCCCCATGAATAGGCTTCAAATTCTAAGGAAATTCTCTGGCTTTCGCAACTGTAAGTCGCCTGCGCATTATTTTTCTGCGATGACTATTAACCACCAAGTCGCAAGATTTTTTTTCGCTGTCGGAATCCGAGGCGTGCAGCTGCCATTCTATCAGTGAGGACGGAGGCTGATGGAGGGCGTGGGTGCGGCAGCTCTCGATACAGAAAGCGGGTACGTCTTCGGTCATCTTTTGTACTGCCCAAGCGTCGACTGATAAACTAGAAGTAGCGAATATACCCAAAGTCTATACGATATGGGAAGGCACTCCCGGTATTTCTCGAAGTGGGTACGCTCTGTCGTTTTCCCATGTGCATTGACGGCTCACACAACAGGAGACAGACTACCTTGATCGACCATCAGCTTGCGCGGGCTTCGTCATTTTACGCACGCCAGAGTATCCTCTGTTTGCTATATCTTTGTCTACGTGATTAATTCATCGTCAAGTAACCCTAGCCACATACGAATCAAGCATGATTTTGTCGCTCGTATCAAGCCTCAACCGAGAGTCTATGGAAGCGCTCCTCACGGCGGGCTGCGCAGGCTTCGAAGACGGACAGTGGCTAGGGCCGATGGAGTTTAGCGAATATGGAGAGGAGGAGCGCTCGAAAGACAGGTGAATTACGGTGGTGCGTTCCTCCGCGTCCTTCCCGTTATCTTCGCCTCTGATTGACGATGCTCTCTTCTTCTTCAGCGGAAGCCGCCACGTCTGGCGACACCGGTATACCTTTCCTCACAGTCTATGCTTTTTTCCTTCTTCCGACACCCGTGAGGAGCACATCGTCGCAGCTCACCAGCTCTGCGCAGTCGGGCAAACGTGAACCGGTGCGCAGCTCCACAGAAGCAGCGGATACGGAAGGCGTGGGTGGCGAATAGGGAGAGGAGGACTTGAAAGGACGATGATGGTACGTGCGTCTATCTGCATTCTTTTCGTAACATTAGCACCCATTGACGATTCTCCCTTCTTCAGCACCTGCAGCACCGACGCGTGAGCCTTTCCCACCTCACCCTCGTTGGCGACGTCGGGGTCGATACTTCGCGGATGCGTACGAAGAACATATCGCGACAGCCCAGCAGCTCTCCACAGTGGGGTTACCAGGATCGCTGCGCAGCTTCCAAGAGCACCTGTGGATAGGGAAGGCGGGGGTGGCGAATGGCTTGAAATACGGGTAGATGATGATGGTGCGTACGTCTGCGTTCTCCTCGTATCATAGCCACTCACTGACAATTCTCTCTTCTCCTTCCTCCGCACCTGCAGCACCAGCACATGACGCTGGCGGACCTTCCCCACCTCGCCCTCCACGGCGGCGTGGATGTCGATACCCTCTTTTGCTTGACACGCACGCCAGAGCCCGCCCGCACGATATTCGTCTCTTTCCCCTCGCTCGCGCGCGGTGAGCATATGCGGCTCTAGTGTTTCTCCGGCTTTGGCCTCAGGCCAAAAAGCCCTGGCTTTTTGGCTTTGGTACCAAGGCCAAAGCCAAGCCAAAGTTTTGGCTTTTGACGGCTTTTGGCCCGGCTCGATGATATCGCAAGCCAAAGCCAAGCCAAAAAGCCGTGGCTTTGTGGACCCCCCAAGGACCCCCCCTAGGGAAGCTGGTGTGGACTGATTTTCAAGCTGTGTATGCTCAATACAGAAGAAGGGTATTCACAACTGAGTATGCTGGGTGTTCTGAAGGTCAGATAAGCTTCTACACCGTATTGATACCACTGTTAGAGCGACTTATCATTTTTTTTCCACCCACAGAAAGCATTCGGAAGCGGCGGCCAAAAGCCATGGCTTAAGCCAAAGCCAGGCCGAGCCAAGCCAAAGCCGTGGGGTTTGGCCCGGCCTGGGGTTTGAGGAAGCCAAAGCCACCTTAAAGCGGGCCAAAGCCCCGGCTTTCAGGCCAAGCCAAGGCCGGAAAAACACTATGCGGCTCCAGAGGCTCGTTCTGGGATCGAGGAGGAGAGGAGGGTGAGGGGCAGGCAAGGAGGAGCAGAGTATGATCCTTCGAGGCAGCGGAGGGCAGACGTCGGCTGTACAATAAGGGGCGATTGGGGCGGCGGTGGAAGTGCGTGCACGGTGCATGCGTAGGAGGAGGACGAATGACAAGGCACTGGCAGTGAGGATGCTAGAAGCAGAGTGGTATCCATGCCCGTACGATCGCTTGTCCTCTTACTGGCTTCTCGTTCCCTGATCCTCATGTCTCCCTTCTCAGATCGTATTCAATGCACCTCGCCGTAGACGCCGCCCGTGCACCGTTCG
This sequence comes from Favolaschia claudopus, assembly GCA_037176885.1. Lineage (NCBI taxonomy): Eukaryota > Fungi > Basidiomycota > Agaricomycetes > Agaricales > Mycenaceae > Favolaschia > Favolaschia claudopus. Next base: position 62,417 of record JAWWNJ010000183.1, read on the forward strand.
TCGACGCCGTCGTCTCATCGCCCCACATTGCCGCCTCGTCCCTTCGTTTCGACATCCTCCCCACTCTCATTCGCTCCTACTCTCATCCTCTCTTCCTCCTCCGTCCTCTCCAGCTCAGATTTGGCCAATTCTCATTCTCTTCCTTGCCCCACCCGCCTTCGTCAATTCGCCGGTGTCTCGTACTAGGAAGAATTTATACTTACAGCGGTAGTAGCGATCCCTCGGTCACCCCTCCCCCGTGGTTCACTCCAAATACTCTTCCCTCTTGAGCGGGCGTGGGCATTGCGGTGGAGGAGGCATGGGATCGATCGGTTTCTTCATCGCTATCCGCGTCGACGCACTGGGATCATCTGTAGGGAGGCAATCAGACGAAGTGAGGAGATCGACTCAGACGAGGAGGAGGAGCAGGAGGAGGAGCAGGAGGAGGAGCAGGAGGAGCAGGGGAAGAAGAGTGGAGGAGAGGAGTATTACTGCTGGCGGACTGGTGGGTGCTTCAGCGACGCCATCGTGATGATGTCAGCGTCGAGGACATTACACGCAAAGGCTACGGGCAGCGCCGATGCACGCGCGCGCTCTTGGGTCTGCCTTTCTCATCCCACTCCCCTCCGTGTTCTCATTCCCGCTTCGCATCCTGCTACCTCGCGTTCCTGTCCTAGCACCTCCCTCCCTCACCTTCGTTTCGATTGGCCATTGGATGTGGCCTCTTCCTGCCCTCTTCGCCCCCGGGGTGGGCGTTGTTCGTACGCTGTCGTCGTTACCCGGATCGTGGGGTCGTTGGTGGAGCAGGGGAAGATGGAGCGGATGCAGGTCGAGCTGCAGGCTCCCATGGTCGAAGTCCAGGATGCAGATGTGGAGGACGGGCGGAGGAGCGTCATCGACTCCAGACCCCGTCGCACGTCCTTTCTTTCTTGTCCCTTCCAACGGAGTGAGGTCGGACGAGATGGGGTGCTCGGATATCGACGCAGCTGTCTCCTTCGACAGATCATGCTACCCGTCATGAAACGATGGTGTGTGGTGGAAGGAAGATAGGAGGGAGGCGGGGACGGGACGGGATGGTCGAGGTGGATTGAGATCTCGTAGATGACGAGGGGAAGAGCGGGAGGATCAAGGAGAGGGGACCGGAGGAGAAGGCGTGTCGGTGACGGATTGTATGGGCGGCGGCTTCGATTCCCCTACCCTACATTGTCCAGCAACGCTAGCGTCAGGTTGTCGGCATTGGATGTCAAAGCGACGGGCAGCCCGCGTTGTATCATTCATCCCTTCTCTATCGTTTCTCGTACTTCTCGTCCCTAGGCTCCATCAGCCCATTCCCCGGGACTCCCACTCTATCGATCCCGTCCGTGCAGGAACGCGAGGTCAATATGGACGTTGCGGATGCCTAAGCGCCGACCCTCCTCACTTCTAATGTGACCTTGCATCGCGGAGCACGACCTTTCTTACGCCGATCGGTCGACGATCACTTCCACTCGTGCTTTCTGGCTTCCGCAGCATGCTTTGCCCTTCGAAGAATCTGTTCAAGGCAGGGAGAAATGGAAACCGATGCGTCGTCGGGCTGGTTCGATGGGTGAAGGAGACGAGGGGCCGGCTCTCACTGATATTCCTTGGACAATTCTTCGGAAGACTATCTTTCTACGTATGCGCTTCACGCACTGCTGGCCATGTTATTCCGTCCTTGTACTCGTTTACCTGCGGCCTCTGTAATATGGCTTGTATGATATCTTCCTTGCTTACTCTCTATACCCAACGCCAATCTTTTGCTTTTTTCGACGCTCGATGTCCCAATTGGGCAGGAAGATGACCTTTTTCGGCAGGTCTTGTTGTTTTTCGGTCCGAATCTCCGAATCGGGACTGCTATTGTCCGTGAGAGGTTCCCACTGCCAGCACTTCTCACAGACCACCATCTCTCCTCGAGCATCCAAGCACGATGCATCCCGATCTGCAGGCAGCTAGTCTCAGCAAACTTTCGGCGCCAATGCGGGTCAGTTTCGCTTTTATTGCACCGTTTTGCTTCTTGTCAAGCCTACAGTCGCATTTTACTAGGTAATAGCCAACAAGATGCTCGCTACTCCTCCATCTATGGAGACTATCGACCAATACAACAAGGCTCTGATACAAATTCAAAATCCTTCAAGCGAAATTTATGGATTTTACCACATATTCTATGTTTCGCTTGATCCTGCTCGCATTCCTTCCCCGACATTCGATCGATTCAACGAAGGTATAGTCGCCCCACTCATGGCGGGTATAATATCCCTTCAACGACTGGTCACAACTCGACCCAATAATGAAGTTTTCCCGGATCTCTGGCCCAGAATCGCGGCGTGGAGCCACTTTCTGTTCAAATACGAGAAATCTCTCCGTAAAAAAACCGGTCTGGGCTCGCTAAACCGATGGTTCGTCGGATTGCTCGATTTCTGCCTCTGGATGTCGGATGAAATTCCAACGAACACATCCTTGATTACCTCCTCACCTCTATCCCCAATCATCGCCGCACACGCATGGAGATGCTGTTTCTCCCAGCCAACAGAATTTCGCCAGCGAGACCGTGCCCTCCGCATGATCAAGACTATTCTCATTAACAGCACCATCCCCTTGAACGAAATCCTAGCAGGGTCATCTTTGAAACTATCGGATCTTGCTGGTATCGTTATGCAGCAATGCGAAGTCGCTATTCCACGTACCACTAGTGGAGACCGCTGGTTCGATCGGAATCATCTTCTGGATCATATCTGGCATCTGGATATGGCTTTGGACGTTGTGGTGATCCTCGACGGGGTTGTTGGTAGGCGGCAGAAAACCATACCGGACTATCCTCTATGCGGCGCTCTGTTACCCGTTGGCTTCGTGACGACAGTGGCCATCGCTATACGGACACTCAGTTCTGCGGACCCCTCGGACGACGAATACAATAAAACCCTGAATAACAGCCTGATACTATTAGGCTCGCTTGCCGGCCAGCAGCGCGGAGATCAAGTCCTCCAGACAGCCTTGGAACACGGCTTGTTGAGGGCACTCATTGCGCTATCCAAGCGAGATCAATTAGGGGAAATCGCACATGGCATTCTTCTGGAGCTCGTGCTCGATTTCATGATCCCCTCGACCGTGTATTACTACTTTCTCAAGGCACTCGAAACGGCGTATACCGAAGCGGCAGACACTCTTGCTCACGGCACACATTTCCCATCCCATCCAGATCTTGCGCGGGCTTGGGACAGATTTCTGGTTACAATGGGCACGCGCCTGGATCTCCGAGTTCAATTCGATTCCGATTCGGGGCCGTCGCGAGGTGTATGTGGAAATGCCAAGGTATTCTACGCTGTCTGATTGAGACTTCCCCGCTCACAAATTTAAAACCAACTCAAGTGTGGAAAAATCGCCGCGAGAAAGGATCTCAGCGCCTGCAAAGGCTGTTCAGAGGTCTTATATTGTTCCCGAGAATGCCAAAAGGTCGATTGGCGGGCTCGACATCGGGAGTCGTGCGCAAAGGAGCGCGACAGCCATTCAAGTAAGTCCAATATTTCAATCTCTCATTTTCGCCGCTCAACGCGATTCTTCCTCTGTTCTCCTCCAATTTGCTATCTATATATAGAAGCACGCATAATCTACACAGCCAAAGAACGCACATTCCTGCGCTTCCTGCTCCACCAAGAATACCTGAACCACAAATTCCAAATCGCCCTCGACCACACCACAGGCTGGGCGGCGAATCGCAACGCCATATTGTTTACGTTATACGACTTTACGACCTTCCCCGTGCAAGTGGAAACATACCAGGCTTCCGACGACATTATCAAGGGTGTGTTTCGTGGTGTGGGATTCATGGATATGCAGATGATGCATTTGAAAGAAGGGGCGGGAGACCGGAAATGGATGTTTAAGCTGGCAAGAGAAAATTCGGAGGTGCCAGATGCGTTGAAGGATGTTGCTGTGCGGCTTGATTCGCTCAGTCGTGATCAAATTAGGATTTATGTTGCGCAATGTTTGCAGCGGGAGGGTATGGTGGCGATTACTGCTGACATTTGATTCCAAATCCTCCGCACAGTGTAATAATATATATATCATCTTGACGACCTACTTTGAATTGTGAAGGACATTCATGTTGGCATACTGTGAAAGTTGACAAGAATATTCGAAGTATTAGTACAGTTACAACCTGAGGAGAACACTCACCTCAGAAGCAGCAGTGACCAGCGCAGTGGCAGGAGGGTTCGAGAATCCCAAGCCTTGCATGCGTTCCTCAGGGTGGTCAGTTAGATAGATCTAGCGAGTCGATTGGCTCGTGTCACGGCAAACACAAAGAAAAATGGATACTCGCGACGGTGCGATCATGAAGATAAGTACTTGACGACAGGAAGGCGTACTAACGCGTCCATCAGTTCGTGTGCGTTAGATTCATTGCGCGAGAGCCTGGAGAGGCTTTGTTCCGATCACGGAGTAGAGGTGCTTTGCAGGGATAGCGGACATAGTGCAGTGGTTGGAGACAGCGCGGTTCATTGAAGCGGAAAAATGGGAGCAGAGGCAAGCCCAGCGCCGCCATTCGTCGATTCGACGCCGCTTATGCGGTCGCTCTACGTATCTTCAGAGCCGAATGCCGAATCCTGGGGTCTGCTGGCATTGGAAATCGCGCTTGAGCTGCAGCGCTATAGGGAAATTGGCAGTAAAAGCATGAAGATAGGTCTTATACTGCGTAGTCGGTTCGCTATCGTCCCAGCACGGTCTCTGGTGCACGTCGTACATGGGGGAAGACAGCAAAGAGCGTGACCAGTCACAATGACAATCAGTCACATCAATCACCCTTCAAACGAGCCGTTCGCTTTTCTTACAGTCACCACCAGCACTTCCGCTGGCCCTGCCGCTCGGGCGTTGCTCGGGAGTCGTCCCTCCGCTCAACGTGAAATCTCCTAGAACCTGGTACTGATGCTCGACCGCTTTTCGATAACTCTCGGCTTCAGCTGCTGTTTATTGGATTTTTCGCGATGTCCAAGCAATGTCCAAGCGTCGATCCCGATTTCTTCTCGTTTGCTGAAAGTCTGGCTCTTCTGCTTAGTGAATTGCCCGTGACTCTCTGAGAAGAGCTGTGTCCTCATTGCTGAAGGGGCCTTGACATGATCGTGATTACTGGCTCATTCGTTTCCTTCGGACGGTCCTCTCAATCGCACGTCATGTCGTCTCTACGTGTAGAGTGATTCCCGTTTTCTTTCGCACCGTTGCTCACACTCTATACTTAGAAGTGCCTGGAATCATCCAAACCCTGGTAAGCTTGAATTCTGCCGCTGGATTTCTGCATCTGAGCGAATTCTATGTAGCCGTCCTTATCGCTCTGCCATCCCGGCTACCGCATTATCCAAGCGTCCGATTCTCGGGACACTTCACTCTGGGAGTCGGCGGTGCAGTGCGATCAGGTTACTCTTCCTGAGTCGACGCTTCGGTAGATTTCAACTTCGTGGATCCCTACGCTCATCAAATTGACAGTCTATCAAGTCCAACTTCCCTCTCTGAATTTTCTCCAACTATCAACTTCTCAAGAACTGCTAAGTTTTTTACCGCCTCCGTTTCATTGGACGTGCTCAGTACGTTTTTTCGAGGAAAGTGAGAGTTTTTCTTACTATTAATAGATTCGGCCGCGGTACTTTGTTACTCAAACAGGCAACATATGCGGGTTCTCGTCATCTTCAGCGATCAATTGACCGGTCGTAAAACGACCGGATGAGCAAGGCATTGAATCACTCGACAGCCGAAAATTCTCAACGAGAAGCCGCGGTACTGAATACTTGTCAATTCTAGGACGTCTGGAGGGGTGTTTAGGCACGGATGCTCAATTGCTCAAGAAGTAAGTACATTCCATTTACCAATATTAATCACAGTTTTGTCCACCTTTCTGAGAAGATCCCAGGCTGATTCGGCGGATAGATTCAGGAGGATATCCTACCATCCACCACTCAATCATCGAAAGAACTGCTTGATAAACGTCCAGAATCGCCACCAACAACGAAAATGGGCGCGCGCTATAATTATACTGATACAACGGGTAACCAGTTCGTTTCCACATCCTCACCCTCACCTAGTCATAGATGCCCAATCCACCTGTCACACAGCACTTGTCAGAATGTGGGATGGGCACCCAAGCAGGTACAAAAACCAGCCGATCCCATGTAATCCATTCCCTCGTCTGTTCTTCTGACCACGCCTCCTTCCCTTCCCTTCTCTCCCACCCCCTTTTCGTCTCTTCTTTCTCCAACCATGCGTTCCTTCGGCAGTGCCAAGGCTCTCGCTGTGTTACTTTTCCTTCTTCCAGCTGCACGGCCAGCCGCGATTCCTTTTCACAGGAGTACGATTGTTGAGAAGTCCAGCGCCAGGGGGAGTCCGAGTTCGAAAACCAGTTCTGCGTCGGCATCGGCGTCTCCTAGCGCGAACTCTAAGTCGAGTGGTCCGACGACGGAGGTGCAGGGAGGACTGACTGGCGTTTTGATGACGCTTCCGGACCAAATTGAGGATGCTGGGTTAAAGCGTATACCTGGTATGTCTTTCTCAACAGTGGATGCACTGCGCGGTCTGGTATGAATATCAATGTTCGTTGCAGATGATCAACATCCCTTCATCGCACCTGGACCTGATGACCAACGAGGACGTGAGTATCTGTGTGTTTCGCTCCGATGAATCTGTACTCACTCTTTCCTTTCAGCCTGTCGTTCGTTCTCCTCTCATCGATTCGAAACAGTAAATCTCAGAAGTGATGGATAGCTGCTATGAATGTCCTAGCCAATCACGGATATATTCCAAGAAAGTAAGTAAGAACTTGGAATACCCCACTCCCACTCGCGTATCCTCGCTAGACTCACACTGATCGAACTCTTCGTTTAGTGGTATCGCGACTTTCGAAGAATTGACAACTGGGATGATGGAGGGGTTCAATATGGAGGTGCACTTCGCGGCTGGTCTGTCTGCACTTAACTTCGTTCGTTCCTTTCCCCCTCGATCAGCTCTGGTAAACCTTCAAACAGGTGAGCCGAGGCAATGCTTTCGCCAACAAGATATCGATTGGTGGAGAGTCCATACTCGTCCCGCCTCTTCCGGGGAACATCGATGGCAATGTTACTGGAGGCATTGCGAAGACCGGGCGGTTTGAAGGTCAGTCAGCTATTACGGATTATATATCTTCTCTCCTCATCCCATCTGACATTTTTTTTGTGAATTGCGCAAGGTGACGCCTCGATGTCCCGCATAGACGCCAATCTCGGCGACAACAAGAACTTTGTTCAAAGCAAATTCAATCTGGTGAATCGCGAATTACTACAGTATGATAATCTCGGCGATATTGAGATCATTTCGGATGGATAGAATCTCTTACAGCTTGGGAAATTTGGAGAGGACGGTCCAGATGGGAACAACACTGTTGTGAATGTGAAAACGCTTGTTGCGATGGAGAAGACCCTCTTCGAACTGGATCAAAAACAGAACCCGAAGGTATGCGGCTTTCTATCTGGCCGTGAACCCGAATAGACCTGACAAAAAATTAGTTTGAATTCCCCGCTCGGCGGATGTTCGCTGCTTATGGACAGACGGCATTCCTAATGGCGTCCGTCATTCCATATAACTCTTCTCATTAAAAAACTAATCCATTCAAACGTTTCTTAGTGTGTTCGCCAATGGTTAATCTAACCCTCATTTCGCAAAATCCTAATGCTCACGAGTTGCAGGCACAACAAACGCCACGACTCTACCTATCCTCGATGCGTTCTTCCGTAACGAAACCTTCCCCGAGAACTGGTTCCGCGCTGCAGTGCCCATTACTGGCGGAACCAACGCCAAGATTTCATCCCAAATCGCTGTGGCGATTCCCACGAAGCCGGGACGTAATAACGAGAAGGGCGAGTATGTTGAAGATCCCGAGCCACCTGCACCGTTCAATAGCAGTTTGGTGGGTTTCTGGCTAGAGCTGTACATCTTATTCTTGTTGATGTATTCACGTTTTCACAGCCTTGTGCGGGTTATCTCGACCAAGCAAACAACACCCCAGCCGTGCTCCAGAACACAACGGGAATTTTTAAGAAGAATGTCGACTTTTTGACGGGCATCCTGTTCGCTGCGGCGAAAGTGAATCCCGGGTGCACGCAATTCGCTCCGCCCTCTGGTCCAGCAAACGTCTGAGAGATGGGGATTTTGTTCTGTTTGTTAATGATCAATGTAGGATTCGAGTCTGGTACCTATACTAAGAATGACTACCCTAATTTAATTGTTGACAAGCCAAATTTTCAAACTAAGCACTTTACACGAAGTATCATAAAAACCTCATAGATGCCGTTGCCGCAACCGAACAACCGAACTCCGCGTGTCGTCATAAATGATGTATTCAGCTCATCCTCGTATAAATAGTATCGACCAACGCCAAATCTTCTCTCACAAACCCTCCTCTACATCCTGATTTGAAACACCGCATCTCTCATGGCAAACTCTACATCGGAAATCGCACCCTCGAAAGTTCCCGGAGAAAACGTACCAGGACCGGGAGGCGTCAACCACACGGCCGGTGGATATAACCAAGAGGCACCGGGCGTGATGGGGTCGAGGAGTGGCGCTGGTGCGACGCAGGAGGGTGGGTCTTTCGAATGATTCTATGAACTATTCCGAACTCTCCTCAAACGTCGATCGAACGAAACGATCTCTGAAGTTTTTTTCATCGCACAGAGGTTCCATCCTCAATGTTTGAAAACTCCGGCGCGACATTCGACGTCAACGTTGGTACGGGGAGCAATAACAATTTAAAAGACAAGCGCTATGCACCTCAAAATACGCTTGTGAAGGACTCGGACGACCCTGCTGAGAGGGAGAAGGGAAAATGTGAGTTCACTGCTAGATATAATAACTTTTTCCCCCCACTACTGGTTTGTTGACATCGGGGTTTTTTTGGTAGCCAAAGCGGAGAAGGTCGAGGAGTCGTATGTTTGAATTTTTGAACCTCCCAGCTCTCGTGTAATGTATTCACCTGAACAAATGTACCATAAACAAAAATTCTAGGTTCTCTTGCAACCAATAGCGCGTTCGCATGGAGTGTCAGTCGCTATGTGTCCCGACTTTCCAACTAAGAAGCGAGGTGCATTTCCTTGTCTACTCAGGCTCCTTGAGCCTAACTTCACCGCCGATTTCAACTTGAAGCCGATTATTTGCCGATTATTCTAAACGCCGAGGTTCAAAAAAGGAAATGCCCGTAGTTGGCCGCGGCGGGCCGGAAACCGCGTTCATTGTGGAGCTCAGCTTTGAGGTAACTATTCCGCTCCTCACCCGCTGCGAAATATGTTTCCCAATCCACGTATGATGTTACGCCCGGCTCTCTCTAGGTCTATCTCTACGGCGGGCCAACTTTCTACCGTCTCACGAATCCGAATCCGCTCAAAGTCATCGGTGACAACATTCGTTGGTCAGCCTCTCAGAGTGGCGTCAAAAACCCAAAGTCGATTCCTTAAATATCCTATCTGTACGGACGCTACATCTCATTTCGCAATGTCCACCCACGCCCCATCTAACTGTAACACAACCGGCACTATCCACTTCTTCGTCCCTCCCAAGGACGGCGAACCAGCGTATCAGAGCATCAACGCGCAAACCGAGACGGGTGTGCGCGACAGGAACTTCACCCTCGAGGCTCACGATGTCAAGATCGAGAACCTTCGAGGGAACGAGTCCGCTGCGACGCTTGATACGACAGGATTCCAACTTTTCCAATGCCATCCCGCGAAACATACTTCGCGACCACCGAGGAAGTGGAAAGGGAATATTATCCCGAGAGCATTGAACTATTGAAGAAGTTGACGGGGGCGAGTAGGGTAGTGTTGTTTGATCATAGTGAGTTCCTTCCTAAAACTCCTGATAAGAAATCAACACTCACACTGAAAAGCCATCCGCCGCCGCCGTCCCGGCGAAATCGACTCCTCGGTCGAAAAGCGCCAACCCGTCTCTCAAGCACACATCGATCAAACCCCCAACTCCGCCGTCTCCCGCGTCCACCGGCACCTCCCCGCCTCAGACGTCCCCGCCCTCCTCAAACATCGCTTCCAACTCATCAACCTCTGGCGCCCCATCTCCCACCCCGCCTCCGACTGGCCCCTCACGCTGTGCGACTTCCGCACGGTCGACAAAGCGCAGGACGTGCTCCCCGTAGCGCTGGTGTATCCCGATCGACAGGGCGAGACGTACGGTGTGAAATTTAACGAGAAGCAGAGGTGGACGTATTTCTCGGACGTGGAGCCGGGGGAGTGTATTTTGATTAAATGGTGGGTAATTGAATTCTCGCAGTTGTTATGCGGATTTGCGTTATTAAAAGCGATATTATCAATAGTTACGACTCTGTGCAGGACGGAAGGTGAGGCCTGAGGGCTGTGATATAAATTATCAATGTGTTGAAGGAACACTGACATGATCGCCAATCTAGTGTTGCGTTGTTCACTCCGCACACAGCGTTCAGCGATCCCTTGACTCCCAAAGATGCGCCGCTGCGCGAGTCCATCGAGATCCGAGCGCTAGTGTTCTACGATGAATGAACCGCAAGAAATAGTATGTAAAACGGTGTACTTGACCATGTACAATATTGAACAATCAGTTGTTTCTCGAGAGCCAGCAGTTGAAATTTTTTTCCGATTGCCTTGGTGACGGTCAGAACGATGGGGACGTTGTTGGTACTTGCACAATCACGAGTTAGTTACGCACGCGACTTCGAGAGGGTTGACAAAGTCGCTCGAGTCTCGGAATCGCGACGGAAAAATTGAACCGACATAGTTTTCACCTAGGATAGTAGTGAGAATTCAGAAAAGCGTGTAAGCCCGCCTCACCCTACGCCGACTTGATCTCATACTGATCAAGACTTAGATACACCTCGTATGATCCTAGAACGCAGCATAAACGCCTCTGGCTCACTGCTGACTCAGCATCAGCCAAGCAGCACAACCGAAATTGCCGCGCGACCCACCCATTCCGTGACAGAGATGACAAGAGTGCGGGCGAATCCAACTCTCAATTCCACCGCACATTACCAATGACACCCGGAGGTTCAAGGACACAATGTGGTATATCAAGTGGGCGTTCAACACTTGGACCCCATCATCGTCTTCGAATTTTCCTGCAATTCGACTTAATCAGCATTGATGTTCAAAATTCTCCTTAACCCCCTCCTCCTTTTAATTTTCGCTGCTGGGTGGATCACTGGCACCCTCGCCAAAGCGCCCTTCCCCACATCCCTCGTCTACGAATCCCCCACAGGCCAATTCCTCGAATGTCTCGCCATCCGCCCCAACGGCCACCTCCTCATCACCTCCGTCGTCTCTCCCACTCTCTACACCCTCGATCCCAAGGCATCCCCGCCCACCCTCAACGAGCTCCACACCTTCCCAAACGCCACCGCCCTGAACGGCATCGTCGAATACGCAAACGACACGTTCGCCGTCGTCGTTTCTCGATTGAGCGTTCAGACGATATCCGCGCCGCTGGATAGCGTCGTCATTTGGAGCGTCGCTTTTACTCCTAATACCAACTCCTCCTCTTCCTCGGAACTTTTCTCCACCCGCCCCCTCGCACGCATCCCCTCCAGCCCATTCACCAACGGCATCACCGCCGTCCCTGGCCACCCCGACCTCCTCCTCGCAGCCGACTCCCAGCTCGGCGTCGCATGGGAGGTAAACGTCCGCACCGGCACCACGCGCATCGCCGTCGCCGACGAGAGCATGGAACCCGGGTTCGACGCGATCCTGCAGATCGGATTGGACGGCGTCCGCGCGCACGACGACGGATTCCTTTACTTCACCAACGCCATCAAGGGGCTGTTCGCGCGCGTTTCGCTCACGCGTAGGGCGCCCGTGGAGGTGCTGGGCAGGGAGCGTGCCGTTATTGGGGGAGGGGAGAATGGGACGGATGTGGTGTATGATGATTTTGTGTTTGATGAGAGGGGGAGGGCGGTTGTGGCGTTTGGGGGAGGGGAAGTGAGGAGGTTTGAGAAGCAGCGGGGCAAGCATGGGAAGGAGAAGTGGGTGCAGGAGGTTATAGCTGAGAGTTCGTTGCTTGCGGGTGCGACTGCTGTTGCTTTCGGCAGGGGCGGGGATGAGGAAAAGAAGCTGTTGTATGCCACAACGACGCTGGGGAGGGTTGTCGTGGTGGATATGTCGGAAAAATCCAGATTGGAATATAACGGACTATAGCCGACTGTAAGCCTGTGCAATCCCATAATCCCTGGCCTGGCTTATAAGAGATAGGTCAAGTTCTCATAAGCCTTCGTAATCCCCCATAAGCCATCGCATGGGTCATGAGCACCTATAAGCTGTGCCCGCCTTGTAAGTTCCTGAAAGCCACCATGTGCAGATTGAGGGTCCGTGGATACACAGAAAATATTAAAATGACGTCGGCGGGACAAAAGGAATTGAAATCTCAATCAATTGATATAAAGTTACATCCATAGCTAAGCATACAGGGCCTCATTGGACGAGGGGGGAGTCGATTCAAAAGAGTTGGCATGGGAGGTTAAAGGATGGATAGATATAGTTAGGAGGGCAAAAGACCATATCGTGAGTGAGAGCACAGCAAGAACAGATGATAGTTAGAGGCGCCATATTATTCCTAGAATTCCTGCAAGCTTGCGCAATTTGACGGTGTATAATTGTCTTGAATGCGTTCTTGATCAACGGAGACTCGAAACTTGCAGCCTTGAATAGTGAGAGTTGGAGCAACATTTGATGAAGAACAGGATCGGGAGCAATGCACTTGGATCTTGTCTGAATTGCCTTGATGGGACGACTTGAGAACTCCAGCGGTACATTTCGGATGGGAGAGAATATCCATTGTCAAGCAGATGCTATTGAGGAGGTCTTGTCGATTTAGTGCGAGGTGGTCTGAGTTTCCGAGTCCGGTGGTAGCTGTCGAGTGGCAACTTGATGTTAGATGGAGGGTCAGCAGGGCCGGGATACCAGAGGCGAGGTGGCAATGGGTCAGGTCGATACCGTGAGTTCACGATTACCGAAGTGCAGGAAATCCCCGCGTCAAGACGGAGAAGGGGAGGCGAGGGAGGTGGGGGCAAGAAGAAAGAGAGGCATGCATGTCACAGTGACACTGTGACGCCGGACATCAATGGCAGTTCAATAGCACGTGCCACGTGGCCATCGGAGTTTGAATGACTTCATAGTTTTCGCTTGGTTTTCGCAACACTTGAGCTTGAAGTTGTTATGAGGTACCAGCGAGTCAGTCCACGAGGAACGTGACCTTTGACGCCTTAAAGAATGGAGTATTGGTTGGGCAGAAAGCTCAGTGGAAAATTTTGAAATCCCGGCTCGGCTTGCCAATAGCGATCAAATAGCGATCAACATAAATCATTCAAAATATGGCCCGAAACCCAGTTGAACCTGAACCTGAGCCTCTTACTAGTTCAAGGAACAGGTGTAAGCTCCAGTATTGCTTCAGTAATATACCAATAGGCAGCTCAGAGGCTGCTAACGAAGGCTAAGCTTATAAGCCTGAGGCCGAGCGGCCGCCGGCAAGCTCCCACTATCAATCACAAGCCATGAAGATGGCTTACGCGGCTTGCAAGTGCTTGCAGTGGCTGATAATCCGCCCCGCAATACGGTTATAAGCCGTGGCAATCCACTACAAGCCACTGTAAGCCACTAATCCGGGGCAATCCATTGTAAGCCAAAAGGCTTTTTTCCGACATATGAGTTAAACGACAAGAAATTGCGCAGGCTAGTAAATACTGTACCATTTCGTTCAATTCTCGGCCGCTGTGACCCGTGACACAAAAATTCGAACTTTAGATTTCGAAGAAGGCCTAGATTGACCGTGACACATAATTTTTTTTCGTAAATTGGCCAGTACACCGTCCATCCCCCTACAATACATGTATAGTAGCTCGGAATGCAGAATAGACAGTAGAAAGCGAGAAATTATCGTGCCAAGAGAAGTCCTTCCAAAAGGAGCTATTATGACGTGTATAATTTTCTTCCCATTTTTCGTCGTCGTCCAGGGCAATGAGCGGGCTTCCCGACAAGCTGAAGATCCCTGAGGGGGTGGAAAGGCTTGCGCTACCAGCCGCCGACATCCCAGTTACCAGCCTCATCAACTTTGTCTTGCCTCCTCAACGCAAGTCGACTGCATTCGCCGACCCTTCTGACTATCTTTCCGACTTGCCGCCGACTGTCACCGTCTTTGACGTGAAAGACATACCCGTTCCACCATCTGTGGCTGTCAAGGCCTTCGGTCGCGCTATTCTCCTGGATCCGGATACCCAGTCTATCGAGCTCATTCATTCACCGGCACATCGAGGCAAAACAGACCGTTATCCGTTGTGGCTTGCTACGATATGGTCGTCAATGGAGGATGTGCGGGCAGCGAGAACAATCTGGCGTACCGCAGTGGATCGCGTTCACGAGATGCTTGAGAAGGTGTCGACCAGTAAAGCTGCGGCCGAACGCGCCAATACAGCGCTCACGGCCCTCGAAGGGATTTCCTGGACCGAGAAGATCAAGGGATTCAAAACGGGAGGCTCCATCCTCGACCTTTCATTCTGGCTCACCTCAGACTGGCTGACAACGGACCACGAAGACCAGATGCTCGAACTTCTTGCACTCGATCTGGGGCTCAGTGATGCGAGTACGAACTCAATTCAGAGCACATACTTCGTCCAGGCCCTCGGCCAGGCATATAAAAACCCTCACACGTATCGCACGGCGCGCCATTTTCAGTGGCTTCGAGGGATTGGAACAGCTTTTGCTACAAAACAACGGCAGCGGTTAGGCACCATCGCAAACGTCAATGGGAATCACTGGGTCGCGCTCACCATTGACTGGGAGGAGAAAACCATTGGCTATGGAGATGGCTTTCTTGCCCAGGTTCCTAAGGATCTCCGCAAACATCTGGACTGGTGGATCTTTGAGCATGTCGGCGAAGAATTCAGATGGACGAATATGCCTACCCCAAAGCAAACCGACGCCCATTCATGCGGAATCCTTGCATATTTTGCACTAGCACATTCCTTCGACAAGACGCGCTTCCCGCTTCCGGAATCCAGCGCCCCAGCATTGGCAGACGAACGTATCAAAATGTTCCTGCGAATCGTTGAGCAACACGAGTCAAAGGTGCGTGAATAACTTACAGCGAATTCGTCGCATTAACCGCGCATACTTAGTTGGGAACCTTCGCAAGTGAGGCTCGGGATTGTGAGTTCACGTTCACAACAGACATCGTCTGGGACCACAGTCCAGCCAACGATGCTTACGAACCTGAGGAAAACAACGACGACTCGGATCTCGAGCCCTTGCACCCTGCTAGTCCAGTGTACGAAGCACCGGATAACAGCACGACTCGGAGCGATTCGGACTTTGAGCCTTCACGCAGCGCTACGCCAGGTTCACGGGCATCCAGCCCACCGCCCAGCCCCGCTCAGGAGGAATTCCCCCTCGAGCTTCTCCCCACAACTACCGGTCCGGATCGGCCATCGACCCCCCCTACGACAAAGCGAACTTATGCTGAGAGGGCGTCCGATACCCCACACACGAGCCCCGCGAAGAAGAAAATTAAAGAAAAAGTCGAAAGCGCCACAAGACGAGCTATGGACTCGCTGAGCAAGGGCACGAAGATTCCTGCGCTTTTCCGGATGGCGGGATGGGCGAAGCCGAAGGTCTTGAGCGAGCAGGAGAAGCAGGATGTTTTTGCGGCTGAAGCTGAAGAAGGGCGGATGAAGGCGGAAGAGTGGGCGAAGCGTGAGCGGGCCATAAAGGCGGAGCGCGATGCGAGTCGGAAAGCAGCGCAGAACGAACGTCAGCGTCGTCATCGCGCCTCGAAACGTGCCGCCAAAGAGGCGGAAAATCCTGGGGCAAGAAAGCGTCGAAAGGTGAGCTTTGACCGTGATTGAGAATGCATTCTTACCATTCCCAGGTTGCCCTCGAGTATCGCGAAACTACATCAGTCAGTGAAGTTGCGGAAGCGTCTCGCCCAGCCCGCCAAATCGGAAAGAAGATCAAAGAAAAAAATCGAAAGCCGCAAGGTCGCAAACAGACCAAAGCCGCGAGAACCCCGAAGTACGTGAACTGGGTGACCCCGTTCTCATGGTCGTGTATCACAGCGGCGCAGCGAAAGGTTGGGTGGGGCCTCACCGACATCGTTCGCGAGCTGCACCGCGTGAACTACGACTTCTTCCAGTATTTGACGGTGCAAACGCTCAAGGGCTGGATTGAGAAGGTCGATGGCTTCAGCCGATGGACTCCCAACGTCCTCGCACGCGCTGCTAAAGGCAATATTACCGGCCACAACAAAGGTGGTCGTCGCGGGATTCTGGTGAGAATATTTGAATCTTTAATTGACGAGTAACTGAACGTCTTTCAGAGTGCTTACCCGGAAATCATCGACGAGGTTATCTCCCAGCTGAAGGACCTACGTTCTGCCGGTGCTCCGCTATCGTTGGCGTCGGTGCGATGCATCATCATCGCGACCATCCGTGACCAGGCTCCGGAAATCTTTGAGCAGAAGTTCAAAGACGGCTCGACTTTTCAGGTTTCTGACTCGTTTTGCAGGAAATTCCTGGATAAAACGTTAGTCTGGTCGATGCGGAAAGGCACCAAGGCCGCACAAAAATTACCTGTCGATGCTGAAGAAAAGTGTGAGACTGCCTTCCTTCGCCGAGCGTGGATGATCAAAGAGCATCGAATCCCCGCGGAGCTGGTGATCAACGCAGACCAGACAGGTGTTGTGTACCTGCCGGGATCGCGGATGACCTACGCACCGCGCGGGTCGAAACAAGTCGGCCTGATTGGGAACGAGGAGAAGCGGGCCTTCACAGCATTGTTGACTGTATCGGCGGCTGGGAAACGGCTGCCTGTTCAGTGCGTCTACGAAGGAAAGACAGATCGAAGCACACCTACCGAGTTTGCGGCTAATCGTAAGGAGTGCGACGAAGCACAGTTCCGCTTCGTCTTCTCCGGGAAAACGGGGAACCACTGGTCAAATCAGAAGACGATGCGAGAATGGATCGTTGAAATCGTCGCACCATTCTTAGCACGCGAGAGGGCTCGCCTCGGTCTGCATCCCAACCACAAAGCTTTGCTGATCTTCGACGTCTGGTCAGTTCACAGGTCAGAACCGTTCATGGACTGGTTGCGGGAGAATTACCCGAACATTCTCTTCGACTTCGTTCCTGGTGGCTGCACGAGCATTGGGCAGCCGCTCGATGTAGGTATAAATCGGCCTTTCAAGCACGCCGTAAAGGCCGCATATCATTCGTGGCTGGTGGAGACGCTTCTCAAGCAACGGCGCGCCGGAAAGAAGCTCGATCTTGACACCACCTTGCCGGTTCTTCGCGACGCCAGTGTTGGATGGCTTTGGCAAGGCTTCTGCGCCATCGAAAGTGAGAAACTGATTTTGAAGGTGAGTGTATTCTTCAAATGTAACTGCTATCACTCACCAGATTTTCCGATAAAGGCGTGGGAGATGTGCCTCGTCCGCGGGGGCCTCAACCTTTCATACAGTTGCATGACATCGTTTGAGACGACGGAACGCCTCGCCAACCTGCGAACGGAGCGACCGGATCTCTGGAATGATTTCAATGACAAGGATAAGTTGCCAGATTATTGCCCCGGCGACGACGAGGAGGTTGCTGAGGACATCGAAGCGCATGAGGATGAAGAAATGGGGGCAGACGACTCGGAAGTACCCACTCGCGAGGTCGTCAACCACGTCATAACCAAAACGACGCGCAAGAACCGTAAGGTGCGCAAAGACGGGGCTGTGGGACTCGTGTCATCATGCGAGGCTGAAGATATTGACGCGGAGGTTGCGGCACCCGAAGCTTCGGCTGGTGGAGACGCGGAAGGTGAGGGTAGCGGAAAGCGGCGTCGTCGTCCGAACGTGAGATACGCTGGACCCGAGTTTTGGAGGCACGCGAACGACAATGACGAGGATTTGGCGGCCCCAGCCGATGCAGATTTGTTGTAGACACTTGCTGTAGCTGAATATAGCAAAGCCGGCGAGCTACAGACACAAAGAGGAGTTGTAGAGCGAAGTGTGAAGAAGAGAAAGCCACGATTTGCTTCCGCCTGTCAAACCTGTCATTTCGTGCGAAACCGTCGGCATTTTTGCGGCAAATCGATCGCTAACGGCCTACGGCATTCACGGCGGATTTTTTGGGATTTTTTGAGCAATTTTGGCGCTTTTTTGTCACTTTTTTTTGGACATTCGAAAAGGCCCTCGGTGACCCGTGACAGGTACGAAAATATTCGGAAAAAAATGGCCCTGTGACGCGTGACTTACGAATTGAATGAAATGGTACAGTACACTCACTGCCAATTCAAACGGAACGTCGGCTTCAGGGATCTGAAGTAAACTCTACCAATAAATAGCCGTTTCCTATGTCCGTACCCATTCGACTGTTCGTAGGGTGAAGCATACTTTGCCTGAATCATCAGACTGAATATTTATCCTCGTTTTAAATTTTCACTCACGATTCCTAAGCTTTCGCGAGGCCTCGAGGCCGCACGACTTTATCGAGGCTCATTCGAGGTGAACTTGTGTTCTTTTTGCGCCGGATCGATGGGTTTAGTAGGACCTGTTTCCGTACGAGCCTCGGTGCGACTGAATCTCGAAGTAAAAAGGAAGCCGATTACGGTTTGATTGTAAAGAAAAAAAAGGCACAAGGCGACAGAGTGCTTAGTGGGTTCGGTGAATTTGTCTAACCGGCTCGCTCCGCAGGGGACGCAGTAGATGGTAGCGGGTATGCAGCCGCGACGCCGAGCGCGGTCGGCGTCGGACCCAACGTGTATTTCAGTCGCGGACGGCACTACGAACATACAGAGAGTATTGTACTTCAATAGTAACTAATATGAGGGAGAGGAGGGCGGGTAAATGATGAGCTCGTGCACTATAGTACAGATAATCAGAAAGAGAGAAGGAAAAAAGGTATCTAACACGACGCACCTAGCGGACAGAATAGTCAGAAAGAGAGAAGAGCTAAGGAGCTCCTGTCTCGCACTGGACTATTTGCCGCTAGGGGTCGGTATCCACGCGCGCTGAGCGATACGCTGGAAATGTAAGTGGACTACATTCCCAGGAGTACGGCAAATCTCGCCGCTTTGCGCTCGAGGAGCTAGCCTCAGCACGGCGAGAATTTGCGAGTGCACTCGCTGAATCTACCCGAGCCTGTTAGACTTGAGTAAACAACTGTTTAAACTCGACTAACCGGCTCGCTCCGCAGGGGACGCAGTAGATGGTAGCGGGTATGCAGCCGCGACGCCGAGCGCGGTCGGCGTCGGACCCAACGTGTATTTCGGTCGCGGACGGCTAGAGGGCTAAAGAAGATGTTTTTGTTTTTTTGTTTTGTATTGGTTTTCGAGGAATGATGGATGAGAAGCGACCGAAGGAACGACGATGAGAGGGTATGAGCAGGACACTGTCAAGGGGCGGGCGCAAAGGCCGGGCGGCCTTGAATCATGGCTTGCAGAAGAATGGGATTCTTCCGAATGTAGATGGAGAATGCTGACGAAGCCCAGCGCCCCGCAGCTTGGATGATATGTGGCAAGGCACCAGTCTCGGCGAGGCGAGTAGCTCCACCAGCGCGCATTGATTGGCCCGCGATTTGTGAGGTAGCGGGGAAGAAAGCACGCAGTCTCTTGATGAACCAAGTCCGAGTCGGCACCGAGCCATCAGCGCGTAGCCAGAGCTGAGGGTGGAAAGGGAAGCGGCCGTCGCGAGAAAGTATATATGACTTGAAATGTGCCAAAGGATCGCAAGACCCCGTAGGTAGAGCCTGGATTATGATTGTGTTCCCCTCGAAGAAGGCGTCCGCCTTGTGCGAGGGAAGGAAAAAGGAGTACTGCGAGTCCTCCAGTGAAACAGATAGCCGCTGGGTCACTTTACGAGGATTCCGCAACTTCGGATTGTCGGGATAAGTCAATTCGCCGAGCCGCAGGAGAGCGAAAAAGCCAGATAGGATGATGGCAGTGAAGAGAAGATCGTCGTGAGTAGACAGACCATTAGCCACACGCCGAGCGAGGTCGTCGGTAACAGTCTGGAGGTTGTTGATTGTCAAAGGCCGTTTCCGGATGGTGGCTGTACCCCTCATCCTCTTACATCCTGCCAGCGTCCTCGACACAAGCCTCGACTTTCTGTTCGCGCGGACATCGGGGAAATACTCCTCCAGCTGGTTACAAATACCAGAGAGGTAAGAATCCACAGAGTCTGGTTTGATATGGTGGGACATATAGACGACGAAGAAACTGAGTGTCTCGGGGGTTGGTTCGATGGGAAAACTGTGAAGCTTGCAAAAGGTGATGTAGGAGTTCAAGGCAGATGTGTAAGTCGCAGTTGTAGAGACATCTACGGCGTGACCGAGCGCCAGCGCTCGCTCGTGGACCAACCGGTCCATTGACCAGGCCTCCCTAACGGGTTGCCTGGCCGAGGAGGAAACCTCGATCATTCCTCTTCCTCCCCCAGCGCTACTCGAGGGGGTAAAGAGTTGGGAATGAATGTCATTCGAGGGGGTAATGAGGCGGGAATGAGAGGGAGCGGGGCGGACGCATTTATCAACAACTCCTCACCGGCATGATTCGCTACGGCCACGTCGTTGTTCCATCGCGACAAAGCATCTGCAACCACATTCTTCTTTCCTGGGAGTAGAAGAACTCGAAGCTGAAATTTGTTTCGCAGGAGGACGTCAACGGTAGACTTCAAAATCTCGTTGTAAAGCGGCCGGGCACGCAGGGAGTTGAAGATATCGAAGGTATTGCTGTTATCCGTCCAAACGCAAAGGCGCCGCAAAGCTGACTCGCGCCCACTTAGCCGACGCTTCTCTTGCAGCAAGAACTCGATGCGATGGACACACCAGCAAACACACAAGGCCTCGAGGAAAAAAATCAAGTCCTCTGGGGCTGCGGCGGGCGGAGTGCGCTGAAATGCAAGATCGAGTTGAGGGAAGTATACCCCCAATCCGTATGGAGAAGCATCGCAAAACGCCACAACATCAGCCGTTTCAGGATCCCATTCGCGCGACTCGATGAGCTGGATACCGGAAGCGCGACGGACATGGTCGGAAAACCAGGTGAGATCATTACGAATGGCTCGGTTAATGTAGATTTTGGCCATCGCATTGACCTTCCCTCGTGTCTTCTCATAAAGGTTGGATAGTGCTGGGCGAAGCAACGGGTAAACATTTAGAGCCCAATTAATCCAACCTGACATGCGCTGAAAATCTCGCAGGGATAATCGCCTACCGGCGGCGGTGACAGTGCAGAATTCCTCCACGCTAGCAAGAAGCTCAACGCGTCGGTCCTCTGACATGGAAAATGTCATCGCCTGCGGATCCACTTCAAACCCAATGACGGTGAGTGTGGATCCCCACAACTGCTTAGGCTGTTCGTGCGGGAGCCCGATCTCATCCCAGAGCTCGAGGGTCCGTGCTTGACCAGTAGGAAACTGGACGCCATAAGGTGCGTAATGTGTCATGTCATCGGCAAGGCCAACTGAGAAGTTGTCGTCCATGTAGACGAAGCTCTCCACACCACGGTTGTTAGCAGCCCAGACCACCAGACCCATGAAGGAAGTAAAGATCTTCGGGGCGCCAGTATTCCCGAAGTTATTATTTCGGTCGACGTGGCGCAATCCGTCTATTGTGACGATTTGTTTGATCTGCCATAACGGATGCATCGGAAGACGACGGTACGCCTGGGAAACATCCGACTTCCAGACGACTAACTCCACTTCAGAACCGTGCTGCTCTCGCAAACGCAAGATTCGTCGCCCGAGGTCATGGAGTGTGTCGAGTCTCACTCCACGAATCAACTCGCGCGGGATCATTGAATTCTGCGAGAACTGTCCCATCGAATGATTCACGACAAGTCGGAACTTGTCAGAATGAGGCTTCGGAACGACATGCACAGGGCAACTGTACATCCCGGAGAGGAGAGCCGGTCCAAATGCAGGTGAAAATCTTCCTAACTCAATCTCAATGTCCCTCTGCTCTCGAACAAACTGACGCTCCCTTTCAGACTTGAGAGGACAGTCGGACTCGTCTGAAATGTCAGGGTAAACTCCGGGATGGGTGTCGGCCCATGGCCAGAAACCAGCGCGGAGACCCAGGACTACGGAGTCGACGAAAGGCTGATTCGGGTGAGTGACGAAAAGAGCTTTGAATTTCTCGATATGAATGGGTGTGACGAGTTTGAAAAGATGAGGATTATTTCGAAGAGTTTTCATAACCGATGGCGAGTATTCAGATAGCGGTGGACGCGAGAGAGGTGGATCTAGCTCTGTCGACAACGCCGTCTGACCCCACTCGTCATCCAGACACTCTGCCCACAGGAAACTACGCAAGTACCTCGGTCTCTTAGCGCGGGGCTCAAGAGACGACGGCTCACTTGGCAGTCTCGGAGGGGGCATCACACTTGGTGACGGGATGAGAGCGCCTGCAATTGCTGCAGACATGGGTGTAGCGACATTGAGATGACTTGCTCGGGCAACGTCCGTCGTTGAAGCGACGGCATGGCTCGGGTGACTTGTCTTTGCTCTTTTTAGAACCTCCGGCAACGGACTGCGATCCGTCGTGCGCTTTGATGACGGACGACGCGACACCTGAACCGTTGTCGTTGAGGAAGGCCCGCTCCCAATGCCCGAAGCTGCTGAAGTTAGAGAGTTCAATATCTCGCCGGGCTGCGACTTCGTTCCGGATTTTCCTGTCGAGCAGGACGACACGCTCGTGGGTGCGATCGCTGCAGCTAAGGAAGAGGTCGCTAATGTATTGCCTGTAGGCTTCCAGCTCTTGTCGGCGATGCGGGAAGACAACGAGTATGGCGCTGATGGTGCGTCCGAAGGCCGCGTTCCAATCCGACTGAGTAGTGACTGTCTTGGTAGGGGAAGCTGAGCCGAAGACAAACTGGAGTCCGCCAACTGACTCTGCTTTCGGGGCGTCTGGTACGACGGAGAAGATATACCCGAGGACCTTGTCAAGGTTGACAGCCTTTCCTTCAACGATCGCTGTCCATTCGGAGACGGGAAAGGCAACGCGGTTGATGGAGTTGAGGAGGGATTTGAGAACAGTTTTAGGGTCTTTGCTGAACTCGAGGAGAAGGTCGCGGGTCTTTCGGAGAGACGGTGAAAGAGTGTTCTCGACGATGAAATCTTCGACAACCCAAGGTAACTTGGACTCGTCAATTCGCTTCCGCTTCCCATTGGGCTCATCATCCTCAGAAGAAGAGACGGAGAGTGCTCGGGGCCGACGACGCCGGCCGCCGGCTCCTTCGTCTGGTCCCGGAGAAGGGGATCGAGGAGGAGGTTGTCCACCAGCTCCGCCCCCGCCTCCAGGGTTGGCGAGTTGCTGAGCGGTTTGGTCGAGGATTTCAAGGTACGCTTGGAATGCTTGCTCCCCAGGACCTCCAACAGTGAAAGACGTTGGTATGGCTTGCATGATCTTTGTTCCAGCGGCCGCTTTACTGATTTTACCCTCCCTGAACAGCTCGACAATTTTGTTGCACTCGACGATGATGCTCTCCCGGTCTCTAAGGTCGGCAGGGACATTCGCAATAAAAGCCTCGGGGTTGGCTGTTGGTCCAGCCGGTCCAGCAGGCGGAGCGCTGGCGGGTCCAGCGGGTGCGTCTGGTCCTGGAGGCGGCGCATCGGTTGACATAGGGGTAGCAAACCTAGCACTTTGGATGGAATGAACGTAGTATATTCAAGGTTAAATGATGAGCTCGTGCACTATAGTACAGATAATCAGAAAGAGAGAAGGAAAAAAGGTATCTAACACGACGCACCTAGCGGACAGAATAGTCAGAAAGAGAGAAGAGCTAAGGAGCTCCTGTCTCGCACTGGACTATTTGCCGCTAGGGGTCGGTATCCACGCGCGCTGAGCGATACGCTGGAAATGTAAGTGGACTACATTCCCAGGAGTACGGCAAATCTCGCCGCTTTGCGCTCGAGGAGCTAGCCTCAGCACGGCGAGAATTTGCGAGTGCACTCGCTGAATCTACCCGAGCCTGTTAGACTTGAGTAAACAACTGTTTAAACTCGATATAAAATACAACCAAGATCGTTCCCACCTGAAACTTCACCACGTCTCAAGTCCCAGCGACCGGAGGCAAAACCCCGAAACCTCAAGACCGATTGTCGAATTCTGATTCAAGTTCTCCCGCGTCATTGCACTTTCTTGCTTGAAGATGGAGAGTATACAAGTTTGAGGAAAGGCAAAGCAGAGGATTCAGACGCTAGGTGAGCGCCCGCAGGATCTTGCTAATGATCGACAACGAGGAAGACGACGAGTTGGGAAGAGGCAAAGGCGCATGGTGGCTGTGTTCGCCAATCATAATCGTCTGATGCCAACAATACGGCTTCCGATTTCTTCCTCAACCATCACCATCCTCCAACCATCCTCTCGATCCATGCTACAATGCTAGCAAGCAGAGAGACTGCCACGCATGCAACTCGGACTTCCGTTTGTCAAATCTTGTCTCTAGATATCGTCGGTGCTGAACGAGAACCCAACTGAATTTGAATCTCTTTGCTGAGTCTACCTACGATCGACTCTGATTCGACTTGGGAATATATCTCTGGAGTCTGATCATCTTACATCTTGTGCACTTTCTCCTTCTCATTTCCACCCGTTCCACCCGCTTCGAGCTTCCGGACTGTGTATATTTCGAGATGCGGCGAGCCACTCTGCGGGCTGAAACCAGTACCTGTTTCCATAATCTGCCGAGACCATTTTAAAGAGGTCTAGATCTGCAGCGAGGAACAGAAGTCGGCACAACGACATTGGAAGTCTCGTAAATGTGGCGAGCATATTAAACCGACCGTTACCGACGTGCTCGCCACGCTCTATCGCTGTTTGCCGTCGGCCTCCGAAATCCGTTGGTTGCGGGCCTACATGCCCAAGCGAAATTTGTCGTCTGCTCTGGCGCTGATGTCTGCACATCATCGAAACATATCGAAACATCCGCTCCAGCCGTTGAATTAACACTGTGATCCGCATGAACCCCGTCCCCGAGCGCGTAAGACATGGGATGCACTCATCGAGACAGAGCGAGGCAAGTGATCTAACTTTCCAGCCAGAGACTAGATTCAATATGGCGGACATTGCAGCCCGCCTGGCAGCGCGTCGCACTTTCACAGTCATTTCAAGTCATCTCCCCGGGCCGTGACTGATCTATTCAATGCGGCGGACAGTGGATCCCGCGATTTGCGTCACCCGCCAAGACTCGTTCAGGATCGAGTATATACGAGAACAGTGTGAGTGGGACTCGGCTATTTAAGCGAGTCCCACTGTTGATCGATTCTGCATCAGCTTCAATCAGCTGGCGATCAATAGATCAGCTATCCATCAATCTTCGGCATTTAGAGCCGGGAAGTGTATTTTATTTGTTTATTGTAATTTTCGAGTTGTTTCTGAGCTAATATATTCTCTGGGGGGAACGAGGTTCCCCCCAGACCCCCCTCCTTTGGCCTGACGGCATATTTTAGTTGTTTAACTCAGTATTTCGAATTTCTTTGCTGTTTATTCTGAAAATTTCATTCATGTAGCGCGGGGGAGACCCCCGCGGACCCCCCTTGACGCTCGCCGCTAGGCCCACTGCGTGGTGCCATCGCTCGCCGCTGGGCCCACTGCGTGGTGCTACCGCTCGCCGCGGAGGCCCACTGCGTGGGGCCAGTCATTATTTTAAAGCGTCGGGGCGGTATTTTCAAGCCAATTTCGTGCTATTGATTCAAATCAAATGTAATGATGTGCCGGAATGCCGAGTCCCACTGTTGAAGCTCAAATGTCCTCATCCGAGCTTCCGAGTCCCACTGTCGGGCTTTTTCCGAGCTTTTCCCGAGTCCCACTCACACCCTTTTCGTCATTCCTCTTCAGGATCCGCTGTCCATCAAACGCATTCAAATTTTTCGTATATAAAGCAGGCAACGCGTGCCTCGTCTCCACATCCACACACTCTTCATCCTCACTTGTTACTTACGACCAGCTCTTCCCTTGTTTCTTACGCACGACTATACACCATGTTCAACAAACTCACCCTCATCACCGCTCTCGCTGCCGCCTCCAGCGCACTCGCCGACTGTGTCCCGACTTTCCAGTCTGGCGCACCCTACACCGTTAAGATGACCGAGCTCCCTGACTTCGTTTGGGTGAACAACGGCACCGTCGGTTCTCTCGGTGTCAATCTCGTGCGTTTGCTACATACCTACCGGCGAATCTCTTTTTCACTCGCTTGTGAACGTAGCGTTCGACCGTCCCCGGAACCCAGTTCTACCTCTCGGAGACGCCCTTCGGAGGCTACGTCTTCTCGTACGTCATCCCTCGCTCCCTCCCGCTCTCTTCCCCTCACCCACCTTCTTCCTTTCCTCCCCTCCTCCATAGCCTCGACCCCGAAATGTCCAACTGCCTCTACGCCTCGCGCAACGCCAAAGTCCCCGGCTCCGGCAAAATCTACCAATCCCTCGGCTGCTTCAACGCCGGTGGCGAGCTCGACAAAGACGAGGACTTCACCTTCAACTGCGTCTCTTGCAGCGCCGACGGCGGGTCGAACTGCTACATCACGAGTTCTCTCACGAGCGAGTGCGCTAACACCCCCGACAACGAGCTGCACTACCCCTCGGGCGAGGACGAGAACGACCAGATTAAGACTGCGGAGTGTGCGGCGACGTGGTATCAGAAGTGGGATGTCACCTTGGCTTAATTGAATATTCGAATGGATGCGAGATGGGTTGAAAATAATGGATTGACGGACCCTTTGATAATGGACAGTCGTATAATGATGTTTTAGTTTCGCTATTGAAGTCGTTGTTTGTGGAAAACAGATTAAGATAGGTCGAAGCCAATGCGAAGCTGAAAGGATCGAAATTGCCATCAGTGAGACTCGCAGTGGCTGGATGGCTGAAAATTTGTCTGGAACCTCCGGGAAGAGAGTGGACTGGCTCAATCGTTCCTCTAGCGGGATAGTTCAAAAAAATTCATAGTGGAACGACATACAAGCATTTCGTAGAAATTTCGATTCAATCATGGACGTCCTTCACCAAGATAATTATCCGGCGCAACGCGAAACCCATAGTCGACTGCAATATCCAACCCCTTCTCCCGCATCTCGTGCATCCGCCCTATTTCAGGACTGCTATCAAGATCTCCGTCGCGTTGCGTATAAATGAAGCGCACAAAGTCAAGTGGCGACGATGGAGTGCGCCACCGTGCCTCCACCATTTCGAACCACTCCTGCATTTCCGCGGACGGGATTTCCCCAAAAACGATCTGCGATAGATGCGGGCACACAAAGTCCTCGATGCCCGGCATGAGGAGAACGCGATGCGCGGACCTGCTCACGGGTGAGTTGCTACGCAGTGAAGAGACGAACAATCTCGTGAGCGTGGGGCTGGTCTGGAGGATCGAAGTCAGCGAGAGAATGTCGTTGCCATCGTCGACCACGAGCTTTTCTAGTGCGCATGACGAACGCTCCAGGAATATAGCCACACTGGAGGTCGGGAATGGAATCCAAAGCTCCGTCAGAGAAGGAGCGGTCAAGTACTTGAGAGGCGTGATATCTCTGTCCAAGCTGAGCCGACGTAGATTAGGTGCAACGAAATCTGGATAATCCGTGTTATGGACGACTCCAGGCCAAATTCCCAAGCCGCATTCGACGAGGTTGGATGCGCATGTTAGGATCTGAATGGCGCTGAACAGGGAGGATCTCCCTCCATGGAAATGAGTGATCTGAGGCCAGGGTAGATTTATGGAAGAGGGGTTGTCATACACGGCGAGCGTCACCGAACGCAAATTCGGCGCAATGGAGAGGATGTCGTTAGGAGGGGGTCGCGCACTAGAGACATATCCGAATCGACGCAAATTCGGAACCCGGCCCTTGATACATTGCAGGTGGTGGAGAAGGACGGAAGGAGACGAGGACCGGATATCGAGGCGTAGGGTATGCCAACGCTCGCAGTGTTGGATCACCAGATCGAGCGATTTCGGAATTTGTGCGTCTGAGATTAAACCCATCGTATTCGAAGCTAGAGTGAATTCAAGAGGAGCGTTAATCGAGCGATAGAGCTGAGTCTCCACCTTCTCGAGAGGAGATCCAGTGTTCAGCGTGTGCGATTCAGAGATATGAAGGGTTATCTTCGACCAAAGAGGTGGGGATCCAATAGCAATTGTCCTCCAGCGACGGCAGATATGACCTAGCTGCCAAGGAGGCTCCTCTACTGCAAGATTCCGGGTCGGACTAGTGCCCCTGTGATGAACACTCCGTTCTCCGCTACTATATGGCACCTGAGAAAATATTTGCTGAAGAATCTCGACCGGAAAACGGCGGATGGGGGATAGCACGGCCTTGTGCTCTGCAGTTCTTTTTCGTGTCGCCGCTAGTTCGCGAATTGTCTCCTCTCGGAGAATATCCAGCTGTCGGATTTCGGCCTCGAGGCGGCGGATGTGTTTATCGAGATCAGATACAGCGCGCTGAAAAACCAAAGCTTCCGAAGCAAGAGGGGCATCGTTGCTGCAGAACAGATAGCTGTCTGCTGTTGATTCGCCGGCTTCAGAGGCAACTCGCAGAGGCCCATCCTCCACCCACGTGTGACGTGTCGCATCGATGGCATCGCGAGCAAGCGTCACTGCTGCCGGAGACGCGTTTGTTAGCATATGTGGGACGCTGATTAAATGATACGCACGGTGGACCTGACATTCTCTCCGGCTTTTGCTCTCGGCGGTCGATGTGGGCGGATGTGGATCGAGGAAGGGAGAAATGTCACGGTGAGTCACATCATATGATATAGTCACAGTACGCGATCAGGTGACGTACATATGTTTTGCCTCGTTAATTCTCGTTATCGCGTGTTTTGATTGAGCAAGAATTTCTATCTATTGAGGAATCAACTCCATCGGTACACTTACTTCCTGAGTCTTGATTTGTTTCAAGTTTCGACCCGAATTACTTATTTTAGATAAGGACACGAGTCTGCTTTCGCGAAACTCAGGCTGAGAGTCATTTTAAAAGAGTAGAAGACATCTATATTTATATATTTATGCAACACGAAACAATCAAACCTGATCTACGCTACAGATGCGGAATATACTTCCCCCATTCCACCTCACAAAACACATCGGAATGAACGGAGCGTAGGGCTGTGAATGGGAGGACCAGCAAGAAGTCCCGAGAGATCAAATAGATCGGGATACTGAGATAAAACCAGGCGACAATGATGGTTCTCAGCCAATCCGGTACGTGTGTGCCAAACCTATCCGCAACCTTGCTCACGCCAAGACTGAACCCAGCGGAAGGCGCTACAGTCACTGCGACTGCACAAGACCGCCACGCCCATTTCTGGAAGGCAGACGGGAAAACGGTGTTCCACGCAGTGCAGTGTATGCCTCCGAAGATGAAAGCGAAGATGCATTGTACAAATAAGGCGATAATTTGGTGTTGATCTGAGGATTTCGGAGAGAAGAATGCTGGTATGCTTCTCCCGCCATAATCGTCATAAGCCCCCAAACTCACTGCAATGAATCTCTGGATTGTATGTGGTATCCATGATGGTAAAGCCAGAAGAGGTGTGCTTGCTCTTGTTATGTCTTGTGAGGCGGTCAATGACATGATTGGAGGTTGTGTGCTCTCCGGAATCACTTGTATTGCCTTGTGAGCGTCAAGCGGTTTGTCCATCCAGAATAGCCACATGAATATCGTCATGACCGCATATGCGACCGTCGCAATTTCTAATGATGTAATGGCCAGGTGTTGCTTCAAGCGGGCGACGCTTTGTCCAATGACTCGCAGGACTTGTGCAACGGCCACCAATTTAGCAAGCGCATCACGCTTGCTTTTGTCCTGGATATCGGAAACTGGAACTGCTCGGACGGCATCGAGGGCAACGATAAACCTATCCTCCGTGATGATGGGTTGGCCTTCTTCATCGACGAATCCGCCCATCGAATAGAAGAATCCATGGGTTAGAGACACTCCGTATTCTGGATTTTTGGTTAGAAAGGTGTTCTGATATTTCGATCAAAAGTTGCTCACTCCTTGAGATTCTGTGAGCAGAAAGCCACTGCCGAACCGCAAAGCCGACCATAATCTCTGGCGCAATGAGCGCAACAAGCATCATCTTCAGCCTTCGGCGAATCCCGGCGGTTCCATACCAGATCTGGTTAAGAAACCCATCCTGCTTCCGGATTTCTTGGCGACGTGGGGGCATATTCGGGTGCACTGAGACCCAAATGCAGGCGAAGATTGTCGTGATACAGGACCATACTATGCCGTAGAGCGTCCGGCATTTATGAATGTCGTTACAAGCGTCGTCGACAGCTCTTGGTAATGGGCAACTGAGAACGCCATTGTTCTTCAACACGAAGAGCGCTAAGAGGATCAACATGAGCGGGAGGTCGAGGAAGTATGCCAGTGTGAAAGGAGCTAAAGCAAATTGCGCTTGAGCACTTATACGAACGCAAATTTACCTTTACCCCGTGTAAACAATGCTTCGCTTAGGCGCTCAGCCCCGTAGTCGGTCAAAAATTAGAACATCCCAGCAAACGTTCTTGGTCTGGTAGACGCGTTCGAGCTCCACCATGTTTCGATCAAAAGACTCGAAAAGTCCCAGTCCCTACCTTAGAGGAAAGACCTGAGCGCTTGATAGTGTTTAACGGCCACGAGGTAATGGAGACAACCCTCATTCCATGTGCCGGTCGGACGCATAGGTGCATGGAGCCGTTTCGCTGGAGCACGCACACGTCGCGAGGACCTCGAGAACCTGGTATACA
The DNA here is from genome assembly GCA_037176885.1 of Favolaschia claudopus. Taxonomy (NCBI): domain Eukaryota; kingdom Fungi; phylum Basidiomycota; class Agaricomycetes; order Agaricales; family Mycenaceae; genus Favolaschia; species Favolaschia claudopus. The sequence continues at coordinate 93,150 of JAWWNJ010000183.1, forward strand.
ACGAGAAGAAGAGTACCACCATGCCCACAGCAAAGCGCCTTACCATGGAAATACGGTCGTGTATCCCATTTCCCTCTCAACTGTACAGATGAATTCAGGAGAGCGCCAGCCGATGACTAGAGAAACCCCCGGGTATATCATTATCATATGGATTCTTGACACGAATAACGGAGCTTGGTGCCAGTGGCCCGAGTCCAAGCGCACTATGAAAGGAAAAGGCGATGGGAAGGCGATAAGGAGAAGAAAGTACACCTTGAAGAAATGGTGTCACGGAGATGTTCGCCGAGTCCAGGGAGAACGACGCCGAGATGAAGGCCTTGAAGTCGCGGACGCCGGATAGTCGGATGGCGGCGTCGGCGCGTGAATCGTGTCCGATGTACGGTGAGCGCGTCGTGGTGCGGTACTGCGCATATGATATTCAGAGAGTATACATGGGCATCGGCGTTGTCCCTGGCTGCGGATATGCATAAAAGATATTCGAATCACGGCTCACGGGTCTCCTAACCTACCGTTTCTTCTCCTTTGGCACACCTCACACTGTCGCCGGAGGGGACACAAAAGGACGTTGGCCCTCCTCCGCCAGTACGATAATACCAACGGCACCAGGATATAATTCACGTACTGCCGTATGTCTCCGACTGGTGCCGGACACCCCGTCGAGACTCAATTGAGGAGGCGATGACAGTATGTTGAAGAGTTGGAAGAAACGACGTCCAATCTGAAGGGATGGATTAGCCAAGTAAATCAGGAAAGTGTGAATCACGACGCACCTGCAGTGCGCGCTTGAGGCTCCAGCAGTCTCAAACCACTGAGATTCCCCTCGCTCCGCCTACTTCCCCATCCATAACGCACGGATGGCGCTTCCAGACTAGCTGCACATAGCATTCTGAGTGGAATGCGAAGGATAAAGCGGATACGGAGGTAGAAACGAATCAGCGGTAGGGGCAGAGAGCGCCCGTAGCTGGTGGGGAGTCAACGGATATACAGTGGCTAGATGATATACGGAGAGTGGGAAGACGAGGAGTGCAAAAAGAAAAAAAAAGGAGGTAAAACCGAGATTTGTGAGGATTTGTCGCAAAGAGGTAGGGTGATTCAGAAGGAGAGAATGGATTTGTTGTCAAGGCGAAGCGAGGATGAATTGCGGCAACAAGGTAGCAGTTCGGACCGGGTATCGCAGAGGTATAATACATGCAGGAGAAGGGAGAGAGGTAAGTAGGGTAAACGAGATCGCGAAACGCACCTTGCACGCCTGGGCACACCCTCATCCTACCCTGCCCCAATCCCTCTTGCGCACCCCGTACGTCGATCGTGAATCCACTGAGACCTAGCCGTTCTGGGTAATCGGACAAAAGATAGATCATAGCCTGAAGACTGGGGAGAGCCTGGATTCCATTTTACCCAAATTTTACCATGGGTGCGCCATCTTTTTCGCGCCACGCGAGCTAGGCGGATGCAATTTGCGCGCAGTGAATGAGCTAGACCACGGAGTCGGTGAGCGCAGGAAGCAAGCAAGATGGCTGTTTTTCGAGACCGCAAAAAGTAACTTGAGGGTGGTTACTTGTACTTTGATGGCCGGTTATTTTGGCTGGGCGTACGTTGCGTTACTTTACTTTACTTTGATGTACTTTTCCCACGCGTGGCTAAAGTTACTTTAAGTTACTTGTACTTCTAGGCTTACAATATGACCGCAAAAAAAGACTTTGTAGGTCGCATATACGGTATTAGTAGGCCCTATCAATGAATATAACACGTCTTCAAGACTTCGTGCTCACTCTTTATGGCTAATCCTACACCACTTATCCTCCTGTCCTACACCCCCTTGGCAGTGAGTATTTGACTCAATGTGTGGGATCAGTGCTAAGGATCTACCTCTGGGAAGCAATGGAGCCTCTATTTATCTTGTTCAATTGCTTTTTGTGTCGAACTGAACTCATACGAGTTCAACCAGTCTGACTTCTACGCGCCAAGTATTACTTCGCAACCTTTTGAAGTGCTTCTTACAGTTAAATAGTGCGCTGGGGTACTTTTATTCGGTGCATTAGCGCAAAGTGGTCTTAACTTGCCTTACTTTACTTCACGTTACTTGTACTTGACTTTACTTACCCGCCCAAGTCCATCAACGAAAGTTACTTTTGCCATCAGATGGCATCAATTACAGCCAAGTAGGCAAGTAAACGCAAGTAACTGTGACTTTTCACTTATACTTCACTCTGAAGTCATGGGGAGTATACTATATAGTCTCTTATATTGTTCTGATTACTTCCGTGACCGTTACTGGCAGCAGCAAAGCATGTCAAGTGTTCCTCAAGGCTCATGTATTGATGTGCAACCGTTTGAAGCACTGTTTGCAGTCAAGAAGTAGCTGGGGGCACTTAAAGTGAAGGTAGAAACAGTATACTTACCTTACCTTGCTCTACTTTACTTGTACTTTGCTTTACGTGCCGCCCAAGTACCCGGGCAAATGTTACTTTTGCCATCAGATGGCATCAATTCCCGCCAAGTAAGCAAGTAAACGCGCCATTTGAGCAAGTAACAGTGATTAACGACTTGTAATTAGTGCGCCTGCATTGCTGAGTCTAATATATTGATTATTAGCTCACTTCTAGCGTTTTCCTGACTCCCTTGGCAAAAGTGTGCCGAATTTAATTTCGCTATCTCACGGTTCAATTCGGTCATGTATGAATTTCAGTGCCAAAAAACTGGAACTATAGTGCCAGAACGAAGATCAAATGCATTCTATAATGGAGAGTTAGTACTTTGGGTTGGTTCTTGAATTAATGTGTATCTTGGTGAACTTGTCAAATAGTCTGGGTAATTCTGACGATTGCCAGACATAATCATGGCCATTTCCATTGAAGGCACTTGCCAAGTCAAAGGTAGAGGGAATATGACCCTGTGCAGCGTGCGAATACTGACAAGCAAAGCTTCATCTCAGTGAAATCATCGAAAATACTCTCCTCCGGTTGCTTGTGTTCCGGTGTGTTCAAAGCAATTTCAGGAGTGGTGATATTCCGAACTGTATTCCCACTGCCCAGCCTTTGCGTTGCAAGGGTCTTTGAGGGGCAGAGCGCGCAGCTCTTCGTCGGAGGTAAAGCAACGAGAGAGGAAGTATATCAGGGTATCATTGCTTGGCCGCCGACGCAAATAAACGAGTAAGATGACGAGTTGAAAAAGTACTAGGCAACAGTTTGAAACCAGCGACGTGATTTCATCGTGTTGGGGGTTTTCGAGTCCCCCGCAAAGCCATCTTCGTGTTAATTGGAGCGCATCCATCCAAGCATCATAATCAAGGCTGAATTGAATGATGGATAATGGATAGTAACAATATCCGATATTGACTGGCAAGCATGAAGAAGAACGTCTGACATTTCATGATTTTAATATCCACGAGCCGATATGGCCACTTGATCGTCCCAACCTTTTTCTGCATACCACAATTACAGCGGCTCATAATTCCGGAAGGTAATCACTTGCCTTTGAGTATCTCAAATCCACATGTGCACCCACTGCCTTTGCGCGTTCGTCTTTCACGAGAACAAACTCACTCTCCAGGTGGTGATCAACTTTGCGGAAAATATTATCCTTATGCCATTCGACGCGAACAAGACTATCTCCTGTGACGGCAGCGATACGACCCGGATACTGGTCCGCCCAGGAGGGTTCTGGTTCCAAAATCATGGTACAGCACGAAGATTCTCAGCTGTCTTGAAACCAGCAATGGAATTAACGGGGAAGGAGTGTCCTCAATTTCGATTAGGGGTGTTTTAGGACGCCAATTTTCGCGATCAAGAGCTTCCGCATGGGTAGAGACAGCGTCTTGATACGATCTCATGGTCTAGCGTAGTTAAATAATTGTGTTCCACTCAGTCTACAGACGAACATACCTTCGAGAATGTGATATTCTCAATCAAGAATTTAGATGTCCAGTGTTTCCGTCCCGCGTCAATGGAAATGGTACCAATTTATTAATATTGAACAAGATTACCGCTCCGTCACTGATTTGAATGCTTGAGCCAACGATCGCAAGTTTTGAGGTTTCTGGTATGAGATGCACGATCCCTGGCCAATAAAGCTTCCAACGATTGAAAACAAATCGTCTTGCCTTTGCTTGACTGAGCCCAAGTTTCTGGTTAAGGTGACGCTCGTGTTCTGCTTCTGTTAATTTCCGGCTCGTTATGTATCTGATACGGTGGTTGAAACGATGGAAGAAGCAAGAAAGTGCGGGGGCAGTTGGAAGTTGCAAGCGAAACTCTTCGCGCTCGGGACTTCGCCATCGTAAAAATGCTTGGTACCACATTTTCATCGTGCATCCCATGGGTATGACTTGAGTGAGACACATGAGCGCGAAGTCAATTATCGGGTTCGGGTTCAATACGACGATTTTATCAAGAACTTACTGTACATCAGCGAGGGCTTCAAGTTCAATGGTGTCGGGAGCGCGTCCATCATTGAATTGAAAAAGCACGGGGCTTTGGTGGACGAGGATTCCTTGGATCACTCGCGTTAAAGTGCCCGTCTATTTAACCTAGTAAGATTTTGGAATCAGTAATAATTCGGTGACCACTGGCCTTTACAGTAATTCAATTACCCGATTCTTCTTTTCCATCTCGCGAACATGCAAGTATAATTTTCGATCCCTGGAACAAGTTTTTGATCTTTTCCTACTCCGTGATGCAAGATGGAACGTTACTGTTCAATAGGATTCGTCGTAGAGATAATCTTTGCAGCAAGCTCCCGAAAAATCATCGCAGGAATAGGAACGCGCTCCCACCACGAAAACCTGCTTTTAGTCTGGAGATACGTCAATTTAAGATCTCGCACAAATTGATCGAATCGTTCTGCGGTGGTACTCCCAGATAAGAGCTCATGAGCTCCCACCTCAAAGATACAGTGCTTCTGCTTGGGAGGAACAAGCGAATGTGAAAGTTGAAATTGTGGCTGTAGAGGCGGAAGATAATATAGCGCTGAGGATAGCCACGGCGATAGTTCTGATTGTATGAGTTAATATTATTGTGTGTACCCGCTTCTCGCTGAGAGCAGAGATGGGATGACTTAGACTCTAAAGTGCGCGGGTATTCTTTTGGGTATTTTTGTGGTTGTTGATGGGGTATGGATTCCTGTGGCGGCAAGGGAGGGAGGAAGAAGCCCCATATAGCCTTAAGAATAATGGATAGACCACTCTTTGGCGTGTGGGAGAGACAAAGAGAATGCAGAAAACAAGAAACAAGAGAAGACGAGATGGTCGGATGTCCCAAGTTTATGTTTCACGTGACCGCGGAGCGGCGGCGAGGCGAGTTTTCAAGCTAGTTTGCTTGCTGCACTTCCTGCGTAAAGAGGAAGAATTGTTAGCTTGAATAAAGGCTAAAACTCAGCTCCTCCGATGCGTGGCGGCCGTTTTTTACAGCAGAATGCACCTATTTCTTGCCTATTTCTTAGCCATTCCCGCCGCACGGGCCGCAAATACGACTAAATACGACGCTACTTGGTGTTGCTTCAAGTAACTTTATGTAACTTGAAGTTGCTTAACGCTGCTTAAATTTACTTTACTTGTACTTTTACTTTCAAAGTTTGCTTTCCCAGCCAAACGTAACGTAACGTACATTTTGGCAGGCGAAGTAACATTTGACAAGTTACTTTCGTAACCGTCCTGTTTTTCCTTGATTACGATGATCCGACGGAACGCGGTCATGTGACATTCGCACTGCATGAGCACCTTCAGACTGCCTGAAAAATGGAGATGAAATTTGAGAAATCGCGTCGCGATTCAAGAAAAAAAGGTTCAACCGATACGAGTGAAGAACTGTATGTATACACGTACAGCTTTTATCCAAATTCGAACAAATCACTCTTGAATAACGCTACAACAAGGTGCCATTGCAACAAGATATGCGGTAACTATTTGAACTAGGAGAAGTATGAGGTTTATTTTGAATCGGTGGCAAAAAATAGATAGAGATTTCTTTGTTTCCAACAGGTGGAAGCCTTGGAAGTCAAAATCCAAATGTGGTGATGGCCTGCACCCCCCAGGTTAGACAATAGAGCTTTGGTCGAACGGAACTAGCACGTACCTAGCAGCGTACACACCAAATCACGCCACTACAAGTGGGGAATAAACTTTCCCCAGTCGACCTCAATGAACACTGTTGGTTCGAGCGACCGTAGAGCAGTAAATGGGAGAACAAGCAGGAAGAGACGTGCTATGACATAGAGAGGGAGACCAAGAAGCGCCAGAATGATAAAGACATCGTCCAACCAGTCTGGGGATGATTCAAGGATATCGTTGTCCCGAATCACCAGAAATGCAACAGGTACTCCTGTCACTGCCACTGCTGATGAACGCCACATCCATTTCTCAACTACGGAAGGGAATTCGGTGTTCCATGCTATGCAGTGGATGGCACCAAAGCCTATTGCGACAGCACATTGAATTCTGAATGCAGTGTTTTCCAGCAAGGGCCAATATTGCGGTGGAGAAAAAAAGGCAGGCACATTCTTGAGCTCGAATATGTCATAGTTGCGATAACCTCCCAACATCCCACGAAATCTATCGATGGCGTCCCAGCTGGACCGGGACTTTATTGTCTGATTCGTGTCAGTACGGACATGTAGGCCTCCCTGCGCAGAATCGTAATTTTCAGCAGATGTTTTGTCACAAACTTGTATAGCCGTGTGAGTGTCGAGTGGTTTGTTCATCCAGAAGAACCACATAAATGTAGTCACAACAGCATACGCGACTGTCGCGAGTTCCAGGGAGGTGATAGCGAGATGTTGGTTCCATCGCGCCAAGCTTTGTGCGACAATTCGGAGGATTTGTGTAACAGCCAAGAGCTTGGCAAGCCCATCACGTTTGCTTTTGTCCTGGATAGCAGCCTCTGGGATTGCTTTGATAGCAGAAATAATTGCAGGAGTGAGTTGTTTTTCATCGACAATGACGTAGCCTTCGGTGTCGACAAAACCACCCATAGAATAGAAAAATCCATGGGTGAGAGACACTCCATGCTCTGAGATGATGGTTAGTATTTGTAGAAATAAAAGCTCGTGATTGGATTCACTGACCCGTTGAGAATCGTCTCGCTGCAAACCACTGACGTGCTGCAAAGCCCACGATGATTTCAGGAGCGATGAGCGCAACCACCATCGTCTTTAGCCTTCGGCGGAGTGCGGAAGTTGCATCCCAGATGCGTGCGACGTAATAGTCACGCCAGGAGCCCGAAAAAGCACTTTCGTTGTGAGGCCGAGGGATCTCTTTGGGCTGCGGGGGCATATTTGGATGCACCGAGACCCAGATGCATGCAAAAATCGTGGTGAGACAAGTCCAAACGATGTCGTAGAGGGTTCGGCTATTGATACAGGAGTCGTCGCCCATAGCTTGAGCTGTGATTTGCAGATTTCAGAACAAATGGTGTTGCAAGCCACACAGCTGAGGGAATGAGATGGGTGGTAGGAAGATAGAGCACCTGTCGACCCTCGTATAAATACGCCTCCCCGTATCAATCACGCTTCATGCCGTCTGTCATTCAGAGACGCCAAACATTTGCACGGGGAAATCATAAAAACTCACCAATGAGCCGTTATCATCCTCCCTTCTGGAAGTACTTCTAGCGGCTTAACGAGTCAAAAAGTCCAGATCTGGGAACAAGGATTGAGGTTTCTCCGGTCGCGAAGCGCCGAGTGAACATGGAGACAAGCTTCATTTGATATGTCGGTCAGAGCTATACTTGCGTGGAATCCGTTCTTCCCGCATGATGAGAAAGAAGGGTCAATGGAGAGGAAACGTGTGTTATGATGAAGTACCCCGAGGGTCCCTCTTCGCCTCTGATCTTCAGTTCTTGAGTGTTCAAATTACTTGAATCCCGTCCAACATTTTCAGAAAAAGAGAAAATCATCTGCTCCACCACAAAATCAGAGCAATAAAATGAATGCATAATCTGGGCGCCTACTTTACACCCGTGCTGCCAGCCCACTCCACAGCTTCGAAATTCGAATCTACGGCATGGTTCGCATGACATGGAATTCAAGAGCCGCACAATTTCGCGGCATCACAACTCCGAGAGAAATATAGGGCCTTTGTGTTTCCGAGAGCGTCAACGATGAGAGAAACCGGGATGCCTCGGTAGTCTCGGTTCCGTATAACAGAACATCGACGGACACCTTGAAGACCTGCTATGTTAAATCGCTGTGTGAAGACGGTAGAATGAATGATTGGCGGTGAGAGAAAAGAGCTTCCGGCAGTGCGGCGGCGGCGAGAACAATTTTACACTGCGTACAGCAGTTGTGATGTTCTGTTGCTGTGTCGTCCAAGTGGAAGAGGGTGGACACAGGCCGTCACGATTTCAGCCCCGAATTTATAAGAGCAAAGTTCGCAAAGCTCGTCACCAGGTCGCCCACTGTGCGCAGAGCATACCGGGCCACTTGTGAGCTGCAGTGAACGAATCAATCTATATATGAAAAAATCATGCCGCACGACGTAGCTTTCAATCTCGAAGGCTCGAACTGTCCCACACCGCTGGGCGTATTCTCGCGCTCGTAGACATATGATCATCCTTCCGCACCCTGTACCAGACGAACGGGCCCAGAGGCAATGAACTCTTCCCGGAGCGCTCCTGAGCCTGCGTTTCGACTGATATCGTGAGATCGCCAACAGCCAAGAGACTTCGAATATCTTCAATGACTCGGAGTAGATACAGACACTACTAGCGACTTTGGAGGGAAGCGACAACGGAACGCGCTCCCAAACAATGGCGGGGATTTTGAGACTGAAAAGAGGCACTCCGAGTTGCTAGAGCTGAAGCCGGACCGCGCCGTGGAAGCGCATGGGTATGGGATATACGCACAAAAGTACCTAGCAGAGGAGAGGTTAGATGGATGCGATGAGGAGTGAGACGCTGAGGAGTCCAAAGAGATAGGTAGACGCAAGGGATGTGGAATATACTTGGGATTCCATATTATGTATACGCGAGGCGAGGTGAAAGGTGCTAGTGATGGCGTGTACGGGGGAGTGGATGATAGGAGCAGTGGGAGCGGAAACCAAAAGAGTGGAAACACACACCTTTCATTTGACATTTCGGCTTATCATCCACCCCAAGTGAGCACGAGCTCAGCACATCTCTGCAAAATTCCAATCCGATTGCCACATCTTCTCGAGGAGAGGGAGATACTTAGTCGATGTATCACCCTCTTTATAAAATTGCGCCTGTCCGAAGCTTTTGAAACTCCGCTCGGTTATTTTGAAACTCCGCTCGGTTATCAGCTTCCAGACCGTTCCATATCAAACTCTCACACTCCCTTTTTGTCCGTCTCTCCTCCTGCTCTCTACGTCTTCCCAGTGCACTCCATTATGGACACCCAACTGCTATTTTACGCGCGCCTTTGGCGCAGTCTTGAAGCGCCTGTACACGTAGTCATTGCAATACATCCGACTTTCTCCCAAAACCACCGCACCCAAATTTCAGTCTTCCGACACTCAGCTCCCTTCGCATACCAATCGTTTCTCAATGGCTGCCTCGGAAGACGAGACTGAAGCTGAATATCATCGTCGCCTGCGACGAAACGCGCAAAGACTGCGGCGACAAAATGAGACCTTGGCTGAGCATGAGCAACACCGCAACACCAACTCTGCTGCTCGGCGTGTGGCTCGGACCAATTTGGTTCACTCGGAAGAGGTTCAGAGTCAATGGTGGGACCGTGTCTCGGCTCTGAACAAGTCCCAAATTGCGGAGCCTCTTCGCCTTCGATGGAATAGGAACTGTAAAATATGTGGGATAAAGGTGCGTGTGTTGCAACTATTCCGTTTCCAATAATAATGAAAAATCAAGGCTCTCACTGGCGAGAGAATACACGACAAATGCTTCGTTTGTGGGCCTAAGGGTCGCCACAATGTACCGCTCCTTCCGCCCTATCCAACTGAGTGGGACACATTCATCAACAACCGAAAGACCGCAGGTTTATCTCGCAAATTGAACAACATTGTTACGCTCACCGCAATTGCTGTTGAGGATGGCAGCTTCATGAAATTCGGACCCGGTATTTCCGCCGTCACTCTGGAAGGTGGGAGAACGTATCATCGAATCCTACCTGTAAATGAGGGACAGCACGCCCTTCGTTGGTTCATCTACGATCCCGAAGCACTTTTCAACCGTGGCGCAGATTTCGACATTCCCGCAGCATGGATTACTGCTCTGCTCGCGGGCTTGAACCGAATTAACCCGTTCATACAGAAATTGCAAGACTTGAAATCATCTGCCGACAACTCCGACATCGCTCTCCATCTCGAGCATTCGGACGCATCTGCTCGAGAAATTGCTGCTATCATCTCTCTCGCTCCCGCCTCTGAGCCTTCCCGCAGGAAATTGGTTATCCAGCGCAAAGGAAACGACAAACCCATTTATCTTGACGTCCTTTCGCCGTATATAGAACCACTGCACTATCTCCTTCTATTGCCTCATGGTACAATGGGATGGTCCACCTCTCTGCAAACACATGACGGCGCCAAATTCAGCCAAGCCAGGTGGTATCGATCGCGTTTCATCTTGAATGGTCCCCAAATGTCAATATTTTCGCGTCTGACAGGTGTGTTGACTCGAAACTGCCGTTCCAATTTTACTGATGTCTCCAGGGGAATGGCTGGTGGACGCTTGGAGTTCAGTTGAGGAAGCGAGACTTACCTATATTCGTCAGAATCAGCACTCAGATCCTGATGAAGAGGAATTTCTGAGTGCTGAAGGGGACGATGATCCGGCTGACAACATCCGCTTGCCCTCATCTTTCGTGCATTCACCTGCGTGGTCAGCCGCGAATATCTCTGATTGTTTAGCGCTGCGTAAAGCTCTTGGGCCGGTCACACTCTTCATCACGTTCACGACAAATCCTCGCTGGCCGGAAATTACCTCCCAATTGTCGACTGGACAAACTGCGAACGATCGACCTGACTTGATTGTTCGAGTTTTTCAGCAGTACCTTTCTTTACTGATGAAAGACATACGCGAAACCTTTGGACCAATTCTCTATCACATTCGTGTCACCGAATTCCAGAAGCGTGGGCTTCCCCACGAACACATCGCAGTCGCGTTGAAAAACGTTCCGAGGACTCCAAATGAAATTAACAAATTCTTGAGCGCTGAATTACCGCGTTCCTCTGGACCGCTCCGCGACGCTGTCAAGCGCCATATGACTCACATTCATGATCCTGCTAAGCAATATCACCGTTGCGGCTGGCCTAAGAAATGCCAGTATGGATTTCCGAAACCCACGAAAGGCGATTCATCTTTCGACGAACGGGGCAAAGATATTTTGACATTGCATTGACATGTTTGACATTTTGACGCATGCAATGTCAGTCTGCGTCAGTCAATGTCGCTGGCATTTTGTGTCAATGGTTGAACTCACCCAAGGTGCTGAGCATTGTGTTGGGTAGTGGGTAGCGGTATAGTAAACACTTAAATACATCGTTCGGCAACGGTACATGAACCATTAGTGATCATTGTTGGTGAGAAAGTCACTGACTAGACTTACCTGAAATGTCAGTCAATGCCAGTTTGCGTCAATGGTAACGCGTCAATTTTTCGCTGCGTCAAAGTTCAATGTCAAAATGTTAGTTTGCTGCGTCAAATGTCACTTCGCAATGTCACTCGTGACGCATGCAATGTCAGTACCGGCGCCTCGTAATGTCAGTTCAAATACCTGCAATGTCAGTTTATGTCAGTGCCTGCGTCAACAATGTCAGTCAAAAATGCCTCCGCGTCAACGGTTCCGGACGTTCAATTGAATTCCGACTAAACCTGCGTATCTCTTCATCAAGTTCAATTGGTTCAACATCGCAGATGCTTGATACACAGCCACCTACGTCCCCGCCTGCGTCAATGTGTACATTGACATTGCAGAAACAGAACTTGAGAAATACTCACCATTGGCACGAGATTCACTATGCTTCGGGCATCATATGCTTCAAAATCAACTCACGCACATCCTGCGACTGTTGTTGAGGAAATAGTCAAACATTCGGATTCCATGTCATCCTTCAACCAGCCCAGAAAATTAGGGAAGCCGCGCATTCTTCACCGATATTACCGACAGTAGCCCAGGATAAATGTATCTTATGTGCTCGGAGCCAATGAATATTGCCGTTCGCGCTCGAGGGTTGAATTTGATACGGCGACAAATATTTCAACTTGAACTTCTGAGTGGATTGTAATGAACTTCTGTGGAAGTTTGAATTTGGTGGGAGCGTAGTTCAATAATGTCTGTTGGACCAAGCTGGAGTCGAAGAGAGAAGAGAAAAGAAGAGCCGCCGTGTCGTTGGTGAGACCAAAAAGCCAAGTTTAGACACCACCGGTGATTCGGCGGCGATGAGTTGTGGCAGCGGCATATTGTGTCTTGAGTATATGCTATACTACTACTAGTAGTATAAATTGACTTCCAACCTGAGCCGCGATGGGAAATGCAGAAAATCGTGCTCTAGAAACAAACTTAGAGTGGCGACGGATGACCGGCCCGCACGTTCCGGCTTTTCCGTCTCGAACAAAAACTTTTCTACTCCTTTGCATAGGCTGTCTGAATGCCCGAGACAATTTCTCCTGTCTCTGGATTGACGAGTACCACTCAATAGTGCAAAATATCTGCTGAATTAAGGTTGCATGGGCCGGGGAGATGATGTTTGTACACTAGTGACTATGAAAACCCTGCAAACCAGTCTTCGAAACGGTTCTCAGGTTGTAGACTGCCTATATCAAGCTGTTTTGTGAGCCGTTGAAATGTATCTGTATATGTGATCATTCTGAACCAGATTTACAATGGTGGCCCAACACTGTCTATCTCGCACATGGAGGTTAAAGTCGAAAATTCACGCCTTTGCTGGAAACATGGTGGTTTAGAAAAGTGGTGCCAAATACAATATCTGTTAAATATGTTGTACCGGTGTGAATTTTGAACTGTCTGCTCTCTTCAGATTTGCAATATTTGAAGGGGGTCAATTAGAAGGTCTCGGCCGGTGAGTGAATGAATATAAATTCGGATTTTCTTTCTCAATGGATTCATCATTCACGACATCCAAACGCGTGGAGCTCGCGTCTAACATTGATTCGAGGTGAGAAGAGTAAGTGTTTCGAACTATATGCGGATGGCTGGGACACTTCGGGGTGAGGGGTGGAGAGATGTTGTAATGTTCCGATCGGAACCTTACGTTGTCATATAACTGTAGTTATTGTTTATTACGCTCTCCTATGCATCTAGTTTGGGTTCCGGAGAAGCCGAGTAAGTAGAAATAGGGAGAGGGTGGAGAATGAGGAGCGCGTTTCACGGATGATTAGTCCGAATTAGGAAAGCAACGCGAATCGTCACTCCTGTGACATGCGCGCTAAACGGGCGCTTTAATAATGTCAAACAGGTTCGCACATGCACCAGAATGCAATTTCCCTACAGAATCTTCTCCGCTTGCAATTTATTGGCCAATCTGTAACGTACTATTCGGAATTTGTACAAACGATGAAGGAGCTGGAAATCTAAGCCGAAAAAGAGCTCGTAAGCCTAAATTAGTCGACTCTCAGACTGGTGCGTTCAAAAATTCAATTTTACTTCAATCGGTTCATGAGCATTCCAGATCCAAATGTACACGAAAATATTGGGCGAAATCGTCCGAGTCGACTCGGACGCACATCATGCGCACGAGATTGACTTCGAATAATATAGGTGCCTCATCCACCTTATTTCGACGCCGAGTTCAAACGAATGAATACTTCAATTCAATCTAGTTCAATTCCACAAGTACGATACAACACCGTCTTGAATCGAATTTGCGACTTGAATCTGAATTCGGGAGGTGAGTAGTATTTGTTTCGTTTCCGTTCATTTGATCTAATAATTCAATTACATTTACAGCTAATTTGTTTCCATTCGCCGCGACGACTCTAACTCGACGGTACCCCACCCAACTCCGCTCAAACCAAGGTATGTGTTCCACTCAATTCTCTGCATTTCACCTCGACCTGACTTGTTTCGTCTTCTTGGACGGTCCGCCAATCCAAAGTTGAAATAAATGTAACCTTACTTATCCTCACAGATCCTAAAGTCAATTCAATGACAAGTAGCTGTGGATTTGGGGATAGGCAGAACTATCGAGGAGTACCTCTACTAGCCTGATACTGATATTCCACACAAGATCAAGTTGAACTCAACGAACTGTAGCAATTCGAACTCAAGTCACTCAACAGCTCACAGCTAAAAAGTCTTGTTATTCACTGCCAGTCTGTCAATGGGGCGGCCTATGAAAATCGCTGAAAGAAGAGAATGAGTCGATTGCATTTGTTGAGGAGAACATTTGCATTCTGACTCAACGGGAACGACCAACCGCGTTGAAAGTTGAACTTTGGATGAGAGTCACAGGGGCATCACATTGAATGTCACGGCCGCTAACAAGGTTGAAAAAAATGGGGGGCCTTAAATTTCTGGAAGGAAGAGCTGGCAAGAAGCTCTTACCTTTTGTTTCTCGCCGATAGTCTCGGCTTGAATAGTCCTGCGAAAATATCCTTTGAATTCACTCACTCAAGTAAATCTGCGCCGAAAACAAGTCAATTCAAATTCTACGCGGACGCGGACACGGAAAGAAGATAAAAATGTATGACTATCGCCATCCTGTTCTCCCCAAGCCTGCCCAAAAACTTCAATTGCTCTGATCCATCGCTCGGCTCTCCCTCCTGTTTTTGATCAACCAATCAATTGCTGGTGCGATTGAACGATCAGTGATAAGGTGAGGGTCGGCTTAACCAACACTGACCATTGGCAGTACATTAGTTTGGCTGCAAATTAGTAGTGTCAACACCAGATTGTGCAGTGTCAATGTCTCTAGGTGCATTGTCACTGCAATGTCAATATCGACGCTGCCCATGTCAATGTCAAAACCTTGCAATGTCAGCGCCGCGTCACTTGCAATGTCACAATGTCATTTTATCCCTGCCCCGACGAACGCGGTTGGTTTTGAATTCGCTCAACCCAAACCCAACATTCAACTAACAAATTGCTAGGTTATTTTCAGCATCGTCGGCGCGAATCCGAGGACGCACTCATTGTTTCCCATATTCCTTTTCTCATTCTGAAGTACGACTGCCACATAAATGTTGAATTCTCGACTGGAGTTCAGCTCTTCCAATATTTATTCAAATACTTCTTCAAGCCTGTCGATCAGGCCAATTGGGCAGTGACTGGGCATCCGAGCTCCGGAGATGCTCCGATTCGAAAGCCTGTTGATGAAATTCGAGACTATCAGCGCGGACGATACCTCTCTAGCATTGAAGCTGCAACACGACTCGCTTCGTTTCACATTACCGAAAAGCAGCCCGGCGTGAAACGCCTACCCGTTCACCTTCCTGGTCGACAGTATGGTCAAATGGCTCGCAAGAATGGCTCGCAATCGGACGCCACTCTCTTAATCAGATATTTGGCGCGTCCCAAACATCATTTACTTGACGATCTCACTTACGTTGAATTTGGATCGCAAACCCGCATGGAAAAACACGATCCAACAACGCCTATGCATCCTCTTCAAATCTTAGAAGATGAGTTTCCTGGCCGACCGCGACAGCGGATACGATTCTATGACGATGGACACATTGGGGTATGTCGTATTCAGATGGTATATCCTCGACATGGGGATGTGTTCTATCTGCGCGCTCTATTGCTCCATCGAAGTGCGAGGGACTGGGTTGAGCTTCGAACCGTTAATGGTGTAATACACGGCACATTCCAAGAAGCTGCCCGGGCTCTCGGCCTTTTCGACAATCGGGACGAAGGAATCATGGCTTTCGAGGAACTTCTTGATTTCGGAGCTCCACCTTCCCAGCTACGATGGATCTTTGCACTGCTGGCTGTCGAAGGCACTCCCGCATTAACAATCTGGGAAGCTCATGAAGAAAGCCTCGGCGCCGACATCAGAGATCGTTTGTTGCGCGATACCCAGTCACCCAGTCCAGCTTTGATTCGCAATGAACTGTTATTGGCAATCCAAAGTCTTCTTCGCGGCCTCGGAAAATCCCTCGCTGAGATTGGTCTTCCCGAGCCTGTTGAACCGCAACGTGAAGTCGAAGCTGAACTACTGCGCTGGAATGGAGATCCGACAGACTTATGTTCGTTCAAGGATGCCCTTACAGATGAACAGGTGAGATATTTGACTCGGTTTCATTCCCAACTACAGATGAATCAATATTGCAGCGGATGATTTACGACCGAATAATTTACCGACTGACGATGAATGATCCTCAACCTGTTCATATCGACGGCAGAGCAGGACGGGGCAAGACCTATGTCCTCTACCCAATCATCGGAGCGCTTCGAAAAGCAAATCAAATCATCTTACTGTCAGCGTCGTCTGCATTTGCCGCGAAGAATTATCCTGGTGGCCGAACGACACACTATCTGTATGGAATCCCGGTGGATGAATATAATCCGCACCTTGAATCATTCATTGGCTCTCGCAGCGACCGCGCTCAACTGTTATTAGCAGCGAAATGTCATGTTATCGACGAAATCGGCGGACTACATTTCAAAGCTTTTGACTGCGCAGACCGATTGATGCGAGGTCTCACTGGCCTGGATTGTGTTTGGGGCGGGAGGATGTTGATTACTGTTGGAGATTTTCGTCAGGTGCATCAGTATAACTACTTTATTCGCGCACGGTCGGTCAGATTGCGTAGGTTGCTCCGGTTGTCCGATTTGGAGGTCGAACCGCAATATGCCAAGCTTCCATACGAACTCAACCAATCTTCAATCGCTTCGAAATTCTCCAGTTGAGTATCTCGATGCGACAACAAGATGATCCAGTATTCTCATCATTTCTTGACTCGATTGGCGACGATTACGAGCATGCCTTCATCGATCTTGGGCGACTCAACCACACTGGATCCATTGTTCAACTCACCGACTTCGTTTTTCCTCCATTAGTGACCACAGATCCTTTGGCATGCATGAATCGAGCCATACTCTCACCTTATAATCAATTTGTTGATGAATTCAACTCGACAATCCTTGCCCGTGTGCCGGGCGTCTCATATTGCTATGTGAGTAGGGATGCCATCGAGGATGACCTCCAGGGCTCGAATGAAGCTGTGTTCGACGACCCGGAATTTCTGAACTCACTGCGAGAGCCGGGCATACCTCCACATGAATTGATGCTCAAAGTTGGCGTGATATGTCGATTTACGCGCAATTTCGATGCGTCGCGAGGTTTGACTAAAAACACTCGGGTTATCGTGCGGTCGCTTCTACGCCATTCTGTAGAAGTTGAAACTATCTGTTCTGTAGTTGCTGGGAGGGAGATAGAAGCGGTAAGATTTGAATTTACACTGTCTAAGCTTCCAGCGACACTGAATATTATTCGTTATCTTAGATGAGACTTCACGTTCCGCGAATCAATTTTCATTTCCAACCACATGGGTTCAACTTCGTCGTTCATCGCAAGCAAATACCTCTCGCACTTTGCTACGCGACGACGTTCAATGGTTGTCAAGGTTTAACGGTTCAAAAATTGGGAATTGACCTCCGCCGGCCAGTCTTTTCGCATGGTCAACTATATTCGGCGATGACCCGAGTTCCAAGTGCCGGAAACGTATTGATTCTGAAGTACCCAGATGATAGCTCCACTAGCACTACCAATATTGTATGAAGAGAGCTTTTACTCTAAATCATCATTTGACACTTTCATCTTCGTGCTCATGCCAAAAGTGGGAGACGGCGCGAAGCGCCGTCGACCGCTTGTACTGTCTTCAAGTTGCCCTCTTTGTCAGGGATTGTTCGAGCCGGCGAAGGATGGAGTGGCGGCGTCGTCAGACTCAGCCTCAATTTTCAAAACTGCTGATGGTGCTCGGTGGATAATGAAGATCTAGAGACCCCACAGCAAGCGAAGATTCAGCGGCGCCAAGCTTCTTCGCTGGATTCAGCTTCGGGTATGATGGAGCAGCCTCATTGGCGCGGTGCGTTGAGGAAGGAAGCAAAGTGGTGGCTGTTTTCGCTTTTGGGTTTGATCCGGCGAACGCGGTCAGGTGACAATCACGGGATTTCGAGTCTCAACTCTCGAGTCGTGACGGAATTCGTGTGAAATTCTCTTCGCTCCCTCTCGTCCGTGTCGAGCCACGGTCAAGCATATAAAATTGCCGCCCACGGCCCCCTTGGAGACCGAATACGTTCTACATCATGAGTGAGTGAGGTGAATTGTAATTTCATGGGTCTCGAATACTAGATTAGCAATTGTTTGAACTCCATAAAAAACTTCGTCGTCTTGCTTTCATATTACTACATAGTATAAACTCATCTATGCGCCGCCACCCGTCGAAGGAAAGGGAACGGGCGTGGTAGGTGCCGCATTTCTCGGACTCGTGTATTTCGATTCAAACATGAGTAGTGTACAAAAGCAATGGAACAAGATACGATGTTACAGCTTTGGTGAGAATGGAGATGGTCCTTTTATTGCCACTGTAGACATATATGTGTGTCAAAGATTAAACAGTAAAACAGCTCGCTGCTTGGTCGCAGAGTAAGAGAATTGGAATGGGAAGTGACATGATGTTTGCAAGGTTTTCCGGATTCAGGCTTGTGTATTTCAATTTAAGAATCAAACAAATCACAGTACAAGATCATCATAATGAGATACAATGTAAAGACTTGAACGAGGAGAAGGGAAGATCTTGGCGAGAATGTAGATGGTCCTTTTATTCTGATTCCAGAGTAACACCTTTTCCCGCCAATTGTGTTTGTGAAGCCTTAGTCAAAGGGATTTTGAATGAAAGGAATCAGGACATACATGCTATAAGTGGGGAATATATTTTACCCAGCTGATGTCAATGAAAACTGCTGGCTCAAGCGAACATGCCATAGAGCGGTGAATGGGAGGACGAGTAGAAAGAGTCGGGCAATGATATAGAGTGCGAAACTGGAAGCCACCGCAGACCCAATCCACAGGTTAAACCGATCTTGCAAGTCTGGGAAGAGCACAAGAAGTGCCCCAGGTACCGGCAACATAACAGGTACTCCTGTCACTGCCACTGCGGATGCACGCCACATCCATTTCTCGGCCGTGGAAGGGAACATGGTATTCCATGCAATGCAATGGATGGCACCGAAAGCTATAGCCACAGAGCACTCGATTATGATCGCAATGCCTTTGGCCCCCGTATCGGCCAAAGAAAAAAACACTGGTATATTGGCACGCTTGTGAGTGTTATAGTCGTCATAGTTGCCAACCAACATCCCAGTGAATCTATTTCCAGTGCCCCAAGACGGTGTCGTGTCGGTCTCCACAAAGGAGTCTCTCTGGCCATCTGAGTCCGCGGAATCGTGGTTTCCGATAGATGTTTTGTCCCCAACTTCGAGTTGTATGACAATGTGAGTATCGAGCGGTTTGTTCATCCAGAAAAACCACATCAATACAGCCACGAAAGCATACGCAACTGTTGCAATTTCCAGAGATGTGATGGCCAGATGTTGGTTCCATCGTGCTAAACTTTGTGCGACAATTCGGAGGATTTGTGTAACAGCCAACAGTTTGGCAAGCCCATCACGTTTGCTCTTATCCTGGATTTCGGCCGTTGGAACTGCTTTAATAGCAGAAAGAATTGCAGGAGTGAGTTGTTCTTCATCATCAAGAATGACGTATCCTTCGGCGTCGACAAAACCACCCATAGAATAGAAAAATCCATGGGCGAGAGAAACTTCATGCTCTGAGCGGATGGTTAGTATCTGTAGAAACAAAAGGTCGCGATTGGATTCCCTGACCCGTTGACTTGAGAATCGTCTCGCTGCCAACCACTGACGTGCTGCAAACTTGAAGCCCACGATGATTTCAGGAGCGATGAGCGCAACCACCATCGTCTTTAGCCTTCGGCGGAGTGCGGAAGTTCCATCCCATGGCCCAGATGCGTGCGACGTAATAGTCACGCCAGGAGCCAGAAAAAGCACTTTCGTTCTGAGGCCGAGGGATCTCTTCAGTGGGCTGCGGGGGCATATTCGGATGCACCGAGACCCAAATGCAGGCAAATATTGTTGTGAGACAGGTCCATAGAATGTCATATTCGACTGTTGCTACAGGCAGCGTCGTCCATAATTGGAGCCGACGCGATAGTCAAAACGCTGGGGGTTGTAAGTTTGAAGATGAATCGCCAGAGACCTGAGCGGCCGAGGTTGTGTTGTAGCAAGATAGTAGTGCGCCTGTCCTGTACTTGTATCGATACCTCGCCCCGTGTTAGCCGCACTTTGCAGTCGTGGGGTACGTTCAATTTTACGTGTCCGTCTTCGGACTCCAGGAGGCAGATTTCATTCTGCCCATATCAAGCAGATTAACCGCCCGTTAGCGCCGGTGGTGGACCGAAAGAAATTCGTCTCTGCCCTTGGAAGAAGCTGATAAGGTAAAGATTGGGGGATCAGTGTCTCGGACTCGGAGCGAAAACAGACCACATCCACGCGTTTGCGACGCGTTAAAAATTGTAAGAAACGAAAGGATTGCGTTGTTCCAAGGTCAAGTAGTTGCGGAACAGCCGTCTTTCATTCGTTTTTACTTTCATGAGTAATTATCGGAAGCAGCTTCAATTGAAACCCTATAACTCGTTGGGTTTGGTGGGAGGCTTTCGAGGGTTAATAGATCTAGAATGAGTAGTCAGATGACTATACTGCAGCGCCTGGCACACCTCATGCCATTCAATGGCGGCAAGGCATGACCATGCATGCGGATGTGTGCCGCTCAAATGCTTCGATAGCGATGCGCCGTAAAGGCGGATTCTGACGCGTCCGAAGTGATGGGTTGTACAAATCTGACAACCAGACCAGCTAGGATCGGATTCATTGGAAGCAGCACTGTTGATTTATTGTAGGATGAAAAAGGCGATACAAGTAAATCAAAACTGAGAATCTATGAGGAAGATACGCACAAGTCGTGAAAAGCCGTCGATAAAAGGATATTTCAAGTTCGTCCGCCTGGTGACTTGAAGAGTAAAGCGAAATCTGGGAATCTACTCATTATTTATCATAATGCGGATGCCAGTGTGTTGCCAGGTTTGTCTTGGGTGTGTCTCGAACTTTCTGCGCAACGATGGCTCGGTCGCTGGAAGAGGAGGCAATCACCGAAAGAGTCGGAAACCCAACATATGTTGCGAGGTTACCCGGAGGAGCTCGGGCGACAGTGCAGAATCCAGATTCTTGGAGAGCTCTGAGCGCCGTGATGAATGCAGGAAGCAAACAGTTGAACTTCTCGTTATGAGAGCGGATCATGACTGATCCGTTTGAACGCGGTCCCGCGACAGTTGCTTTCGTTGCGAGTTCCGTTTTGCGGGGTACGATAATATTATATAGACATTCCGGGATGGGAACAGAGACGAGCGGACCATGAACTTGAAGATGCGGTCGGGTTTAAGATTGAGGACGACGATGCCAGAGAATTGATAGCAAGGAGACTCGAGAGGGATGGAAAGTGGATAAGTAAGTAGTTTTTGTGGTGTTGAGTCAGTGTGCTGCGGCCTGGTACTGTGCAGACAAGTTATCGCTTCCCACCTATGCAGCCTGTTCGATTCGGGCCATGGGTTTGATTCAAAGGCTGTTCGATTTTTTTTTTTCGCTGTCGACTCGGAGTCGGAGTTGGGCTGCGGCTGACCCCGGGAAGGAGTTGCGAGGGATTTCAAGGATTGGATTTTTCGCAGATCATTGGAAGCCAGGTGGACAATATAAATGGCGCGGACGTTCTTGTTCTCGACTCGGAAGGAGGCGAACACCGAACAAAGTAAAGCGGTATGGACGACGGAACGGCAAAGAAGGAGCTGACTATAGTTCAAATCGGGGACGCCGCCTAAGGCTATGCGGAAGTGAACGACATTGACGGCTTTTTTTTTTTTGAGTATTCTAACAGTGGAGGTTGATTATTAGCTTACTTACTTGCTAAAGTGCAGCGTTTGCCCGAAATACCCAAGCCTAGGAGTGTTGCGAGCGGGTACATGCAGCCTGCGATGTAGTAACATGCTTTGATTCGGATGAACCCTGTTCGATTCGGGGAAAGGCTTTGAGCCGCAGGAGCGCGAATATTTTTCCCCCCCGAGGATAGAGGGTTCCGGTGAGCGTTGTGCTTGTTGTAGGTGTTGGTTGATAATCGCAGCAGGGGAAGGGAGGGAAAATATATAGTATCGACAAGAATGGGTAATTTGTGGGGTTGAGTCAGCCAGAGGTGTTGTTGCGGCAAGGTTCGATGGACATCCAGAGCGCATGCGGAATAATGTCGATTCAAGTTGAAGCCTGTTTGATTCAGGCCTGGCCCATGAGTTTGCTTTGCGCCTTTTTGCTGTTGATTAATTTGGAGTTGGGCTGCAGATGGTTCGAGAAGGAGTTCGGAAGGATCCAATTGTACAATTGGAAGTGAGGCTGGGAGGACATGAGATGTAAGCGTGGTGGTGCTTCTTCTTTTGATGTCAGAGGTAAGTCAACCGGTAGCGGAACGGCGAAAGAGCTTCAAGTAATTATCACAATGGTTAGTAGTGTACTGTATGAGAAGAGAGTCTGAGGATTCGGTGGGGTGGACTATATAAGGACTTCCTTTGAAGTTGGAGTCGATTTTATTGAGGGGGTGGGAGCGAGGGAGGGGTGGTGAATGAATGTCTTATGGATGAGGACGCCAGAGGAAGATATCAAGGTCGAGACGGATGGGAAGTGGACAAGTGGTTTGTGGTGTTGAGACAATGCGCTGCGGATACAGTGCAGATTAATGACCGCTTCCCACTCACCCATGCGATGTCCACGTTGATGTCAAAGCCTGTTCGATTCGGGGTCAGGCCGTGGGGTTCCTCTTGCGATCTAGTTTCGTCTTTTTGCTGTCGATTCGGAGTTACGCTGCAAGTTGGCTTCGGGATTCGAGGAGGATTATCGAAGGGTATTTTTGACAGTCTAAGATTACTAGGACATGAATTGCGAGCGCGGCGATGTCAGAAGTGGGTGGGCAGCGGAAAGGCCCCGAAAAACCTTGCCGCCGCCGCAAGGTGCGAGTAACAATAGTCAGTAGTGTGTGAGAACAGCGTCCAAGTATTCGGTGGGGTGGACTAAGGACTTTGCTGTTGAGGCTGGATTTTAAGGGGTAGGAAGATGGAGAGGTCGTAGACATTGGATGCGATTGAGGATGAGGACGCCAGAGGAAGATAGCGGGGATTCGGGAGAGGTTAGGATGTTGGATATGCAGCGGCGGGGTACGGTTCACCGTCCGGTACCGTGCAGATAAGCAACCGCTCCCATCCATGAAGCCTGTTCGATTCGGAGTCGGGCCATGGGTGTATCTTGTGCTGTGTTCCACTTTTTTGCGGGCGACTCGGTTAGGCCACAGCTACCTTCGGGATTCGAGAAGGAGCTGAGAACGAAGTGGATTTTTCGCAGGTTATTAGCGGACATAAGATGCAAAGTGGACAAGAGCAGACAATAGCGTGGTGGTCCTTGTTCTCGATTTAGAGCAAAGGAATCTGCATGGTGGACGGCGAGCTCGGCGTAGTCGACCGTTCAAAGCACTTGCAGAGCCAACGAGTCAACGACGAGAGCGGGCATTCGTCGCCGTCGTCATCGGCGGTCCCGAGCCCGTGTTTCGCCAAGATGGCGGTTGCCAGGGACGACGCCAATAACCGCATGACGCCCAACAGTCAATCAATCAATCAACCGTGACTTTGCCCTTGTTGTCCGTCACACCCGTCACCCGTCGTCTCTTCGTCGACATCGCTCCCTTTTCCCCTTCCCGCCTCGCCGTCGAGCACCACCGTCGGAGCGACGAGCATTCCTCCCGCCCGAACCCACGTTCCTTTAAAACAACAACATCAGCAGCAGCAAGCAAAGACGGTGGTTATTCGTGCCACGTGTAGATTCTAGCTTTTTATTATACCCTCTTCGTCGTCAACAGCAGCAACAGCAAAGATGGGCTTCGCACCGTTCCACCGCATCGGCATGCCGGGCGCTCATTACCTCCGTCCTTCTGTAGGGAAGACCCCCGCCAAAAGAGCCGACGCTGCTACTCCTGACCCCAGTCCGTTCCTCCCCTCCTCTCCTCCTCCCTCTTCCATATAACCAACTAATACATAACCCACACAGGCTGCGCAACCGGAGCCTTTTACACCTCCCCCACCCTCGGCGCCTCCCTCTCCGCCTCCTCCCCCCTCCCCCTCACCTGGTCGCCCTCGCTCGCCTGCCTCCAACCCGCGCCCAGCCTGCTCGACGTATACCTCTCCGCCCCCGGCGACGCCTCCCCCCTACTCCGCAAATGGGAGGGCGTCCCCTACGCGGCGGGCGCGTACAACCTGACGGTGAACCCCGGGTGGTATAACAGCGCTGCGGCGAAGCAGGTGCAGCTCATGGCCGTGCCCGCCGGAACGCCCGTCTTCCTCAGCACCATCCCCGCCGGGCCCGTATTCACTCTCACCTTCTCCTCTGACGCCGCGGCGGGGGATGCGAATAAGGGGGAGTTAGCCGCAAGCGGCGGGACGACGACCGTCACCCCCACCACCCTCTCCGGCGTCTCCCACCACACCATGTCCGCCGGTAAGAAGGCGGCTGCGATCCTCCTCCCTTTGCTCTTCGTCGGGCTCTGCGTCCTCGCGTACCTGAAGATGAGCCGTGCCCGCGGGGCCGCCAAACGCTCTGCATGGAGCGAGAAGCTCGACAAGCGCATGTCGACTATTTCGGCGGATTGGAAGAGTATTACGCCTGGGGGGGCGAGGGAGGGGGTGCGTGCGTCTATGGCTGTGGCGCGTAATTCCTCGAGCGTATATGGATATGGGAGTGTAGGCAATATCGGGAAGGTGGAAGGCGAGCCGGTGGTGATGGGCGAGAAGAGTAGTGGTGTGTCGGTGCATACGGCTAGAGGGGGGAGTATCGAGATTAACGAGAAGGATCTCCCTCGTACTACTCTTGGCAATGGTGTCGGCGTTGGTGTCGGCGCGCGTCGGCCCCGGACTAATCAAAACCCACCCGAACGCGCGTCCCGCGCTGTTTCTTTCGCGGAGTCGGCGCACCCGAGGCCGAGTCTCAGCAGCACGGTGGGTGTGAGGATGAGCAGGGGGAGTCGGGCGTTCCATACGGCCAGTTATGCGGGGGATGAGGAGGATGGTGAGTTAATTCTTCTTGTTTTTTTCGTGGTTTTTGTGGGATTTTTGTTCTTTTGCGGGTTTTTGCGATTTTTGTCGATACCTACTTACATTTCGTCGTCCTTTCGCTCGTACTCTCGCATACGATACACACTGCCTCCTTCCTACATTACTCCTCTCCTCCCCGTACCTTCTCTTCCCTTTCCTGCTTTCGCTATTCGTTCGTTCTCCGTTTTTCGCTACCGCGTTCTGCCGTCGTTTCTCCTTACCTTCCCTCCCATCGGTCCTTCGTCGCTACCCTGCCTTCGCGTTACCTCTCTTTCCTTTCCCTATATCTCTCCATCCGCTCGTCCCCTTACCTTCTTTCCCTTGACTTGCCTTGACTCCTCGTGCCTTCGTTGCTTCCCTCCTCCTCCTCCTCCTCCTCCTCTCCTCCTCTCCTCCTCCTCCCTACTTGTCCCGTTGTCCTTCCAATGCTAACTCGCTTTGATTTGCAGATGTGACACCCGTCCCGCCCGTGCCCGCCCTCCCCTCGCCTGCAAGGGCTGGTGCGTTCGGCGCTATTGAGCGGGCTATGAGTGGTGAGTGTTTTTCTAGGCATTTCGTTCGTTTTTTTGGGGGTCTGGGGGTGGTTTTGTAATGGGGTTGTGGCGGTGGAGGTGGGGCTGCGTGCCTCGTCACGATCTTTTACCAGGCAGGCCGGGAGTGGCAGTGGGACCTACCTCCTAAGTTGTGGCTTTTCGCTGCATGTGCAACAGGGTACCTATGCCTCGCCTGTCGTTTCGCCTCTGCGTCGTTGCGCCTATCGGGATACGTACGTACCCGTGGCAGTTTCTCTTCCTTTACCTTGATCCTCCTCCCTCCCTCCTCTCTCATCCCGTATCTTACGGACTTTTGCTAGGCGGATCCCCCACCATCACCTCCCCCATCAACAACAAGGTATACGGCAACCAATCCGCATGGACCTCGGGCGAGCGCGTCGAAGGCGTGGATGGCGGGTATGGCGCGAGGAGTGTGAGTCCGACGGGGCGGGTGCATAGTGTTGTTTATCCTGGGGTGCGTTTCGTTTTCTTGTTTATGAGTTATTCTGTTTTTGGGCGAGGAGGAGGCGTGCATTGTCGTCATTCCTCGCTCCTGGCGAGGAGCGGGGGAGTGGGTTTGGGTCGATGCTTTCTCCTCACGAGGAGGACGAGCTGACGTTCTCCTGCGAGAAGGAGGGGTACGGGTTCTGTGGGTGGTTTTCAGGGTGCTTTGCTTGGCTGCGGTGTTGTCTTGGACACCGGGAGCCGTCGCGCGGGGGGTGTAGGCGACGAGTACTCATGCGGGCTGTATTGCGTCGGTGCTAATACTAGTGCGGCTGAGCTCGGGGATAGCGTGCAGTCTCCGTTTGGGCTGCGGGACCATGTCTTCGTCTTTGTCGTCCCCCCTTCTTTCCTGTGCTTCGTTGTTGTCGCTTGTGGTGGGGCTGGTGCGCGAGATGGCGAGGCGAATGCGTGGCTCCCGTAGCTTGTTTTCCTCTTTCAGGGCAGACGCGGATGATGTCCTCCACATTCTCCTGTGCCTGCCTTTGACGCTTCTTACTCGCGACACACATGCCTCGTCTTTCTTTTCCCCATCTCTTCTATCCGTATCTCGTCTTATCGCTAACCTTCTTCCAGACCGTTGACACCTCTACCGTCATCGACGCCGACGCATCGTACTTCTCCCCCGTCACGCCTACGCCGCACCAATCCGCCTTCACCTCCGCCTCCGCATATGGATCCCCTGCCGCATTCAGTAACGCGTACGGAGGGTACGAGGAGCAGGAGGAGGGCGCGGGAAGCGCGTATCTGCCGAATACGTTTGGGAGCTTCGTTGCTACCCCCAGTCAGGGGAGCAATACGCCGAGTGATAATGGGTTGGGTGTGGAGAGTCCGAGGCAGGTTGGGGGGCCCGTGAGTTTCTTCGTTCTTCTCAGCTCTTCCCCGTATTCTATTCGATCTATATCGCTTGCTAACCCTCGCGACAGTTGACCCTCACCCCCGAAGATATCCGCCGTCGCATGACGATGCGGTCTGACCAGCAGGATGGGTGGCGTGCGAGTGTGGATGAAGTGTTTGGCGCTCTGAGCTGTGAGTGTCTTTTTCATCCCCACTTCCTTATTCCCTTCTTCTTTTCCTTCCTATTCAATCACCGTCCTCACTCTTTCTATTTCTATCACCTTACTCACCTTGCTCCGTTTCCAGTAATGCGCACCGGCACCTCTACCCACAACGTCAACGGCAACAACGGCACTTTCGACAACAACAACACCAACGATATGACGGCTGAGGCGGATGCGGACGAGTATTTGTTCGCGCCTCCTGCTGAGACGGTGTTCCAGTACCCTGGCACGCCTGCGCCTGGGAGTGGGTTTGGTAGTGAGTAGCCTTTTCTGTTTTCTTTCTCTTTGTTTTTTTTGTGTGAGGGGTGGATGGGTGAAGGTGACGAATTGATGGGGTGAGGAGGAGGAGAGGCGGGGAGTGTCCTGAAAAGGAAATATTTCTTCCTCTTTCGGATGCATTATTATTTCCCCCCATTTCGTTGCCGTGGAAAGGCCGAAGCTAACCCATTAACATTTGTAGGCCCCAACATCCCACCCGCCCTCCCCACCGGCACCTCCTCCACCTTCCCTTCTTCGGCCGCCTCGCCCTTCGCCATGCCCATGCAGCCCCCGACCATGTCCCCCGACGCCATGCTCCGTGCGTACGCCGCCAAGACCAAACACGCTTCGACTGCCACCGGGAACAGCGGGGCGGAGGTTGTGAGCGGGTTGAAGGATACGGGGATGCGGGTGCTGTATAGCGAGGGTGAGGAGGCGAGGGCGAGTAGTCCGGTTTTGATGAGGGTTGCTGGGAAGGCTGGCAAGCCCGGGAAGAGGGGGAGTGGCGGGCGGTAAGGAGGAAGTGAGATTGAATGATTGTGGGGGAAGTGAAGTGACGTGAACCCATTTGCGGCTTCCCCTCGACTTTCTTTTTTCGATTGTGCATATTCCTCCGTTGCGGACCTCGCCCCGCGTCGCCAGCTCGACGTTCCCTCTTGATTGCCTGCCCTGCTTGCCTCACTGTATATCCACCCCTTCAGCCTGGCGTCCTAGTCGACGTCGCCCCGCCCTGTTGTCTCTATCCTATTCGCCACCATTCCGACTATCGTCCATTGTTTCTCTAGCCATCCATCAATCCTCGTGTGCCTCGCCTCTGGAGGCGCGTCCGCTCGCTACATCCCTCATTGATATTATCCATCGCATCGATACTTCTTGCCTTGTTTTGTTCCATCCATTACATCCCTCCTCATCCCCATCCTCCATCCCGTTCCGCAATCCCACCTACATCCCCATCCTCTATCGCCTTCTATCTTGATCACTATCCACGAATTGGCTCGAATCGAATACCTCTCGCGTGCCTAGTGTGACGCACATTACATATCCATGCCCCCCATACCTACCTTCCTTTATTCTATCGTCGCATCGCCGCACTATCCCTTCCTATTCGACCGACCGACCGACTGGCTTCTATTGACTCTTTCCTTCGTGGGGACACGACACGATATGCTGGTCTTGGAGCGTTATCTACATACAGTACCTACGTATATACTTCGTCGGCTGGTGCGAGTGGGCGAAAGGAGTACGAGTATGGAAGCGCGCGATGTGTTGGTGTTTACCTCTTTTTACTTTGTTTTGTTTTTGGTCAATTCGAATCGTGTTTGTATACCCTTTTCCTTGCCGTGAGGACAATGAAAAACAGGTAAGTCTGCGTCTACTCTACATTGCTGAAGGAGTCCAAGCTTACTGGCCCACTTTCATGAAAACAAAATCGTCAAATTTCGGGTATCGAAAACAAATGAAGGTAAATCCCATATCCCAAAAAAACAAGAATGCGAATTCCGTGCCATCGTCTCGATCATGCACTCAGCAACAACTTCCCAACCGCGCTGATGCTCCCATCGTTATTGTACAACGTCGACCCCGTCCCAACGAACTTGGCGCCATTCGCATCGTTCTTCGAGAACAGCTGCGGCGACGTAGCCACAAAGGGGAAATACATCTCGACGAACGCGGCCTTGTCCAAGAACGCAAACGCCTGTTTGTAGTACGCGACTTGCTGGGCCTGCGTCGCGGGTGCTTGGAGCGCGAATTCGGTGACGACGATGCGGGCGTTGGGGAAGCGTTTGTGGGCGTCTTCAACGTGGGCTTTGAATTGCGCGAAGGAGGTGCCGTAGTGGTGGAGGTTGATGTAGTCGAAGAAGCATTGGCCGGCGCAGGCGTCGAGCATTTGTTTGAGCCAGCCGAGGCCTTGGTTTGGGTTGGTGGAGGAGGTGACGGCGGGGAGGGCTTTTTTGATTTTCTGAGGGTATTATCGAAAAGTGAGCATTGGAGGATAGAGGGAAGAGGCTTGGGACGTACCATCGGGTTGATGTTCTGCTTGTACCACGTCGCTGCGGTCTTTGGCGAGATCCCGTTGATGTCAGGCTCATTCAGCGTGAAGAGCGTGGAGAAGCCGTTCTGCTTCTGACGCGCTGCAAGCTGCTTGATAGGGGAGGAGTCGCAGTCCATGCAGCGCTGCATGCCGATGAAGTTCAGGCCGCCGTTCTTACCCGTCTTGGTCGGGGGGAGGAAAGTTTCGTAGTCGTAGCTGTCGCGTCAATCCATACATTGACTGTACATCAGAAACGGGAGAATTGCCGCGTACATGAGGTTCACAGTCCCCTGGTTATCATTAAGCTTCGCGGGGTCGAGCGACCCGTTGTAGAATGGCCAGCAGAGACCGCGCTTTCCCGGACCCTTGCGCTTCACCGCAGCAGGAGCCGCGAACGAAGAGGAAGTGAGGGCGAGAGCGATGGTGATGAATGCGGTGATGGACTTCATGATTTCTTTGCGTTACGAGGGGTATTAGGGATGAGGTGGGACGAACGGCCGGCCGAAAAAACAATAGCGGTATTGGAATGAGTGACTGGAAATGAAAGTTGGGTGTACGGGAAGTGAGGATGGCGATTTATATGGTGGTAGAACACAGGGCGGCGCGGGATCAGCAGCATGCGTCGATCTTGTTTCATATGAAACCCTGGTGATTGCCTACTGATCGACCGCGGCTGTGCCTGGTACAAGCAGAAGCGTCGCGGAAGGAAGGCAGAGTGGAATATGGAAGATCGTCGTGGCACCCACAATAATTGTACGACAGGGGGGCCAAGATGTTAAGGATACTTCGATTCTCAGAGCACTGTGTCACTGTCAAAAAATGTGCATTTGCAATTGCAGTAGACTCCAAGAAGTCGGTATTCTCCTAACTCAACGGCGGTCGATCAACAGAGCGGGGGGTTATCGCGATCGACTCACTGTTCAACCACGCGCAAGTTTCGTACGAAACAATTGAACAAAAAAGAAATGGTCACCTGTCACATGATCGCGTTGGCGCGGATCAACCGCTTGCGCAAGCAAGGGAAAATATCCGGTTGCTTCCTCCGTTCCGCCACTGGGCTCAAATCCGAAAACCACATCTCTTTCCGCGAACAAGAACATTATGCTGGCTATCGACCTCTCTTGGTATAATCTGGCGAAATAGGCCTATACTTACGCTGGTTTTTCGATCATTGGCTGCGCATGCCCTGAGCGCAGTCCAGTTTGAGTCCAGTCGTTTTAACAATAATCGGTCATTCAACATTGGGACGATAATCGTTAGCTTGAGCCCAGCTCAGAAAGATGGAGGTTAATTGTTGGATTCTATCCCGGCTCCATTTGGTCTGTCGCTTGTCCTTTTCTCTTTTCTTTGGCAGGTCTGCAGAATCTCATTCGTTTTCACGTCATGATCCCCTGGATCTTCTCAGGTCCTCAGTCCCTATTCATTTCCTCGTTCTCTCGAGACTTTGCTCACGAAGGTCTTCCCCGCTCATATTCCTGACTCTCGCACTGGCAGTCCCCCACACGTAATGCTTGATCACTCGACGCTCTAATTCTGTGATGCAGATTGTATCCTCTCTTGCTTTCCTGGCGGGAGATGAGAAACAGCCAAGCAAAGTCAAAGCGTGGATACGCACTTTGCGAAACGCCTTGCTGGTTTTCAGTCACAGGATCCCGCTTCGCTTCGGCTCTTCAGTTCCTATGTGGTGCGTTTGCTCAATACGATTTGCTCGGACCCGTGTTGATTCAGACATTCTCCCCAGACCGTTACCAGATAGCTGCTGAAAGGCATCGACGCCACTATCAAGCTTTCCATTCCATCATCAACCCCTGTACAATAACAGTCGCCTTCGGATTCTGGTGGAATCCGCACTGAGATACAGGTGTCTTGGAAAACACACGTTTCCTTCCCATATTGGCGCTTCTTTCTCGTCATTCAGAGCGCCCATGAGCGCTTGGCTTCGCGGCATGGACGTGCAAGGAGAAACGATTCCACGCAGGTATGCTTCCGACTGACATCTCGACTGAACATTGCCACTCGGCGCTTAATGACTTGCGAATATCCATGTTCTCATTTAGTCAAGAATTGTCTCCATGATCACTCGGTTCCCAATGACTAGCGAGAGCTCAGTCCTTGCTGTCTTTCAATGCTCAAGACTTTTCAACTCTTCAAGCTGCTAGGCAGTGGATCTTAGGGGCTTCTAAAAACGAACATACTTCTATCGGTTTTTCGCGACTTGAAACCGATTTCAGCGGCTCTCGGCATGCGCCACTGTGGCTTGATTGACGCCATTGATTGACGCCAGGCGACACATTTATAGAAGGACACTCGACAGCAGGTACTCTATCTTCCTACCGCTCCATCTCCGGAACCGCTCAGCTCTCTGGCTTGCAGCACCATTCATTTTGAAATTTGTAAATAACAGGTAGAGCTATATGGACGACACTTGCACGGACATTAACAAATGCCGAACCCTCTACGACATCGTGTGGGCTTGTCTCACGACAATATTTGCCTGCATTTGGGTCTCGGTGCATCCAAATATGCCCCCGCAGCCCGCCAAGATCCCTCATGCTCGAGGTGTTCGCTCCTCTCCTTCCTGGTGTCGACAGGTTTGGGAAAGGACTCCTGGACTCCGTCGAAGGCTGAAGATGATGCTGGCTGCGCTGATTGCCCCAGAGATACTGGTTGGCCTTGCAGCACGCCAGTGGTTTGCAGCGAGGAAGTTCTGCATGATAGCAACAGAGAAGGGTGGGAGCTATAAAGCAAGCATATTTCCCCCGGAGACTAACATTGAAACCAGGGCATGAAGTCTCTCTTATCCATGGATTTTTCTACACAATGGGGGGATTTGTCGATGCCGAAGACCACCCCATCGTTGACATAGAAGAAATCCCTGACTCAGTTCTTGTTGCTATCGAAGCCATTCCAGAGGCTGCCATCCAGGACAAAAGCAAACGCGACGGACTGGCGAAATTGCTGGCCATTACACAAATCCTCCGGGTCGTCGCGCAAAGTTTGGCACGATGGAACCAACATCTGGCCATTACATCCCTTGAACTTGCAACAGTTGCATATGCTGTTGTCACCACATTTATGTGGTTTTTCTGGTTGAAGAAGCCGATTGACACCCACACAACTATACAAATCGTCTCTGTCAAAAACGACGACTCTGTGCAGCGGTTTACACCGGAGATGGAGTGGTCCCAGGCGCAGGCGCGGGCACGGGCGCGGGATCCTGTGGACAGATTCATTGGGATGTTGCTTGGCTACTATGACAACTTTGACGCATCCAAGTTCAAGACGGTACCTTCTTTTTTTTCTCCGTCTTCGAGTAAATTCCCAAGCCGCGAATCCAAAATCGCGTTCAGAATCGAATGCACTGTAGCTGTAGGATTCGGTGGCATCCACTGCATCGCATGGAACACCAAATTCCCTTCCGTGGCCGAGAAGTGGATATGGCGTTCCTCGGTAGTCGCAGTGACAGGAGTACCTGTGGCGTGGCTGGTGGCTATGGAGGCTGGATTTGGGTATTATAAGAATGCTTTCCTCGACGGGTTACGCATCGCTCTCTGGTGTCTGGCATTTCTTGCTGTCCCTCTCTACGTTATCGCTCGACTCTTCCTGCTTGTTCTCCCATTCACGGCTCTGCGTTCGATTGAGCCAGCAGTTTTCATTGACATTGATTGGGGAAAATATATTCCCCACTTGTAACATGCTTCCAAACAGTGGGACCGGGTAGGTGTCGGTTGCTTTACTGGATGTCTCTTCTCTGACTTGCATGCCAATCAGCGCACTTGAACGTTGGTTCCAAAACTTCACAAGAGGCGGAAAAAGACTTTACTCTGTAATCAGAACAGCAGACCCATCTCCTTTCTTGCCAAGAACAGAGAATGCACTCCCCTTTCCCCTCGTTCAAGTTGTTACTCATATTTCGCTTCAATGATCTTGTACAATGATTCGTCTGAATTCAATTATGTACATGATGGAATCTAAGAATGCGACACGCGACATGCAACTTCCCCTTCCAATCTCACAATCTGCGGCCAAGCAGCGAGCTATTTTACTTTTCAATCTTGGAGATATATATCTACAAGGGGAGACACATGAGATGGAGACGAGAACAATTTTGAATTAGATTCAGGTGAATCAAAACAATCAAGTGACTCGCGATGTTACAATTTCCGTAATCTAAGCACTTCAACTACCTGAAGCACGCAGTTGAGAACTCGATTGAGAAAATCTTCTGCTGCCATCTCCCACACGCTTGATACGATTGGACGAAAGGTGTGAGGCACGCGGGAGGACTTAAGTTATGAGGGTCTTGAAACACGCCGAGATTCTCAGACAAGTGTCTACAAATTTGTGAGGTGTGCAATCATCTGGTGAGATTCAGCTACAGTATGCAGCTGTTTTTTCCCCGCAGCCCTCGTCCCATCAGAGCCTCACAAAACTGCAAATGCTTACATTCTGTGAGTCGTGGGATTCGGCACCTTGGACCAATGGTAAGTACTGATGTTCCTGGTAGAGGTGAAGGTTTCTCCATTTGTATCAACTTATCGCCTTTACTTTGACTTGTATCGCGACTCGATCTCGCGATTTCCGCTCGCATGCTCGGCCAAATTGAACTTGATGCGGGAGAAATGTGAGTCACCTGACCGCGTTTGCCGGATCAAACGTAAAGATGACAGCCGCCACTTTTGCTTACTACCCATCACACGCTGAGCGATTTCGATTCTTCCATACGATGAATCCAAGCAAGCTTTTTGCCGTCGTTCTTTGCTGCCCTGGCCAATCATCTAGCAAAATCAGCCGTTTTCACTTTCGCGAGTCGCGACGCCGCCAGACGCCGCCACGCATCGTTCACTGGCTCACTGAGTCACGTCGGACCTCACAGGTTAACGGTTGGTTAACGAACCTATTTCTGACCGGCGTGGAGGGCAAGATAGTGTGCTTTGGTTGGCCTTCATCCGATATTATTCGCATTTTCTTGTCAGTTTCTTTTCATTTTCATTTTGCTTGAACTGTCTCCTCTCATCCGTCTTCCCCTCAGATTGCGTACCATGCCCCAGATGATGTAGATGATTTCCGGACTACCAATCTGACTCCCTTTACGCCGCCTCGAAGTCCAACTCAATTTGGGCGCTGGAAGCAGAGTTTGTGAAAATTGCATTGGGGGCCTGGGGCCATCAGCAAAAGGGCAAGTGCTTTTTTGAGAGCTTCTCTTGGCTTCGGGGATCTTTTGTAGGTTTTTCTCACTTTTTGTCTTTTTGAGATTTCGGCTTTTGTGGCTTTTTGAGAGTTTTTAGCTTAAATCAACTTTTGTAGGTTTCAGCTTACCTGCTTTTTTCGCCTTTTGTACCTTCACCTTACCTGCTTTTTTCAATTATTTTTCCGACAGTGAAATACATTTTCGCCTTCTGGATGATGAGATTCAGAAGTGGGAATACTTTCCCGGATGCCTTGATGCCGGGCGTGGAGACTCGGAGGCACACTGAGGCACAGCGCATTGTGTACGTGATTTTTTGTTTTTCAGAAAAGGTACTGGGAGAATTCCATCTTGATGTGATGAGGGGACTATGTACCGGCCGACTGGTGGCAAGAGAAGGTAGCAGTTCAACGAATGGAATGATAGCCCTTGATAGCCTTGCTGAGACGACCGTCACGGTGTGTTCCGAATCTTGAAATTCCGCCAAGTCGTTCAAACTCCGACGATCAATGGCGTGATTGATCATTGATCAATACCAACGTTGCCACGTCATATCGCCTCCTTGCTCTTTCCCCCCATCTTCTCCCTCACCGCCATACACATCCCTTCCCTCCACGACCCGAAGGCTCAAGGTGCCGCCCCAGCTTCACTCCACTATCAACATGACACCCTACTGGCCTCGTTTCCGCGCCTCAAGCTCCGGCACTGCAAAGCTATCCTCCAGACAATGTCTTCGACCGTCAAGCCTCTCCTCAAACACTTACAACGCTCTCAAGCACTATCCCTCCAAATTCACTCGGCCTCGGCACTCATCAAGCTCCTCAAATCCATCAATCTTCCTCAAGTTCTTGCTCTAGGCTCCCTTCCTCAAGTGGCTGCATCCCCGCAATCGTCAAGTACTCTGTTTCACACATTCAATACCTCAAGCAGTACCTCAATACACCTTCAGAAGACACTTTCAAGCTCTCACTGGCTGAATTGCGTGGCGTATTGAGGATTATTGAGGGCTAGCAGGTATGTATGTCCTTCTCTTCCTGCCTCTGCCGGCTGCCTCATGCCGCATGGCCTCACCATTTCCTGTCACTCCTTCGACATTGATCTATGTATCATCCCTGTAGTACCATAGCACTGTCGCAATATACAGTTTTTGATCCTTTTATGTTGTTTCCGATGCACTTTTTTAGTCTTTTTTGAGGCTTATCGAGAGCTTATTTCGGTTGCTTATTGTTGCTTCTAACGGCTTTTTTAGCTTAAAAAAGAGAACGGACTTGGAGTAAAAAAGCTACGTGAGCTTTTTCAGCTTTTCTAGCTTTTCCTGCCTTTTCAGCTTAAAAAAAGCCAAAAAGCCGCACTTGCACTTTTGCTGATCGGCGGCGTCGCCGCCTTGTCGAATCGTTCGAAATGTGCGGGAATTGCTGTTGGGGGAGGACTCTCGATTATTTCTTCCCCTTCGCGAGTCGTTCTTCACTCAAGCCTTCGGTGTCCTGGCCTCTGTTGGACCAAAATTGATTATTTTCACCCTCCTTGGCACCTACACGATTCTAAGAGCGAAGGGGCCGCGCATAATTATAGGCTTTCCGCGTGGACAGGACCGAGATAGGGGCTGCGGAAGGAGGGCTTGGGGATGGGTCATGGAAAGTGCGTTTTTCTGATCTTATGTTCCCTCCTTCCCGTTTCTGGAATCTGCATCCGTGTTCGCAGCGGGTTTCAGGTCGATCATCTTCAACTGCTCCCGTAAACAACCTGCTGCTTCCTGCATTTACCGCTGCGCGCAAAGACAGGGCTCACTCAGTCACTGGTCTGCTGGCTCCAAAGCTTCACACTGCAGGCCTATTCTCCATCTCTCCCGGTCCACCTGCAACGTAGGCCGTTGTAGCGGACCATGATCATCCAAGCACTCGCTGCCAGAGCTGAGAACTATGCGTCGTTACTTCCTTCCGGCTTCGACGGGAGGCCAACTCGCACCAACTCAACGGCACTGACACAGTGCGGATTCTCACTTGCTCCTCAACTAGTTCAACTTAACTCGACTGGTTTTGTTCGATAGGCTTTCTGTTTGACTTTTTCGTCTCATTCGTCCCGCTTTTTCACAAGAGCTACACACTCTGCAATCGCGGGAAGGCTGGGATGCAGATCATTGACCGGGGTCTCATGCATACGCACGCCTCGCTCGTCAACGTCCCACGGGCGTCATCGCGGATTCGGGTGCAGATAGAGTGGAGCATCTCCAGAGCCAACCAGTGCGTTAAATAATAGGTCAAGCATGAGCTTTCAAGGAGGAACGAGAAGAAAATGAGGCGTAAGTCCATCCTATAACACCAGTTTCATCTCGAGCGACCTCTTTTTCTCGTCATACAGAACAACCATGAGAGCTTTTCCTTGCGGCCGGTGCGTGCGGAAAGGGCCGGTTCCACACGAGTGTACTTCTGACTGATATCGAATGCAGGTGTTCTCCATGATCGTACGCCACTCAATCATTACTCTGTCGACTCGAAGGGCTGAAATCCTTGATCTCAACTCAGAATCAAGCCTTCTATGCCAATATTCACTGACCTCTTAACCGCTTCGAGGCACTACAATGGCTTCATCGGTGACTTCCTTAATATTCCAGGGATCCCTGTTGCAATACTCGGCGTCTCTGCAGATCAGACGCCACCAAGCATGGTTCCCGCGCGGCAGAGTGAATTTTGCCGTCGAGGTTATAAGGATGAAGGTAATTTTCTTCACGCATATTCGACTCCTTCCCATGTTATTTCTCTGGCTTGTAGCATCCCTCGTTCTCGGCAGAACGGACGGTTCGAGCTCTCCGTCGGCTAGAGCTACGGACGATGCTTGCAACGACATTCACAAATGCCGCACCCTCTATGACATTGTGTGGCCCTGTCTGACGACAGTTTTTGCCTGCATTTGGGTGGCGGTTCATCCCAACATGCCTCCACGGCCCAAAGAAATCGCGTTTCCGCAGAATGCCGGTCGTTTCTCAGTCTCCTGGTGTCGATACCAGTTCCGACGGGTGTGGGACGGGCATCCTGGGCTCCGCCGAAAGCTAGTGTTGATGCTCATTGCGCTCATCGCCCCGGAGATAATGGTTGGCTTTGCGGCACGCCAGTGGTGTTTGGCCAGCAGATTCTCAAAGAGTCAGTGAATAACTTCCCATCACATCTGATCTTACTCCTAACACGCGCGACAATTCAGAGCATGGAGTTTCTCTCACCCACGGATTTTTCTTTTTTATGGGTGGATTTGTCGATGCTGACGGCTACGTCATTGTCGATGAAAAACAACTCACTGAGTCAGTCCTTACTGCTATCAAAGCCGTTTCCGAGGCCCAGATCCAGGACAAAAGCAAACGTGATGGGCTTGCCAAGCTATTGGCCATTACACAAATCCTCCGAGTTGTTGCACAAAGTTTGGCACGGTTCAATCAAGATCTGGCCATTACATCTCTCGAAGTCGCAACAGTCGCATATGCTGTTGTGACTACATTCACGTGGGTTTTCTGGATGGATAAACCGCTCGACACTGACACGCCGCTACGGATCGGAGACGCAACGTCTGTTGAAAGCAATGATTCTGCCAGTGTGCAAGCAGACTTCCTTTGTCCGACCGACAACATAAGCGCATTGGAGGTCATTGGCAAGGAATTTATGGGGATGTTAAATAGTCAATATTCAGACTTTAACGCGGAGGAGTCTACCGACGTACCGGCGTTCTTTGCCCGGTGCCCCAGTCACATCATAAAGAACGTAATAGTCCCAATTGAATGCGCTGTGGCTATAGCTTTTGGTGCCATTCACTGTATAGCATGGAGCGCGACATTCCCATCGACGGCCCAGAAATGGATGTGGTGTTCGTCGGCATTGATAGTGACGGCAGCACCTGTTCCGTGGCTGGTGGAGGCTATTCCACTGAGTCAGAGCGAACTCAGATCACAATGGGAATCACTACTGGTTGGAGCTATTGGGTGTCTGAAGGCGGGGGGCATTCCTCTCTATGTCATTGCCCGACTCTTTCTGCTTGTCCTCCCATTTGTGGCTCTGCGTTCCCTTGAGCCAGCAGTTTTCATTGACATCAACTGGGCACAATATATTCCCCACTTGTAACTGGTCCGTGTTGATTCTCTGTGTTTCAAAAAAATTCCATCTAACTCGCAGCCTAACCAGGGCATTTTGGCATTTGATTCCAGGCTTCATAATTGTCGGAAGACATTTTACCGCACTATACCATCTATGCCCGAGAAATTACTTTAAATCCGGCTGACTAGCGCAAAGCCTACAATGAACTCGTAGCGGATTTCTTAATCACGATTGCGATCTAGGTCACTTATAATACAGTTGCCCTATGCTGTACAACTTATGCTACCGCGCTCTGATAAGTATATAGTCAAAGGTCCTTCATCTAACCGGCCTGATATCCTACTACCTAATAGTAACCTATTGCGACGCGATTCTAGATTTTCACTCGCATTCTCGACATATGAACGTGATATATAGAAGCAATGATTGTCACCTGATCGCGTTTGCCGGATCCCACGCAAACAAGGAAAAACAACCGCCGTGCTTCCTTCACTTGTCCTTCACACACCGAGGCTCGCGAGCCGTTGCCGCTTCCCCCCAAGAGATCATTTGCTTCTCAACGTCCTGGAGTCGGGACGATGCGTCGCATTCGCTGCGCGGCGCGTACTATTCAGCTCACATGGGAACGGGAAAGAGAATTTACGTTGAGTGGGCCAGTGGCACACTGGCATCGGACCCCTCGAGCGTCGAGCACGCTGCCAGTGTGTCGTACTGCATATTCGTCTTATTGGCAGTTCTTACTGACCGCCTCCCCTTAGATCGGACTCATGTGAGACTCTTTCGCCGCCGCATGCTATCAAGCTACCACTCCCCTTTCGGCAACCACCTCCTCCGCCTACCTCGATTGACCCGCCACCTATCTCTATGCCGGTGCCGCTTTCGTCCTCGTCTCCGCGCCTGCGCGATTCGGAGCTTCCAGCTGCATAGCGATATTCGACTGGCATGGCTTTGGCACGGAACATCGGATCCTGCTTCGGCTCCTAGAGCCACAGTGCGAGGTGCGCCGAAGGGGACGCCGGCGTAGGACCGAACCACGGTGATCTCAGGTGTGAATTCCTTACGACGTCCATCGCCGACGACGCCCACATATAACCCCTCATCGTCGATGCGCCTCCGCGTACATAACTTAACCTCCCGCGCTCACACTTCTACTTCGCCGTCGAGGGATCTCCCATTCAGACTCTTGGCGCTGGGGGCGGGGTGGATCTTTCGCGCAGGTATCATTTGAAGAGGAAGGTCCTTGCGAGACGAAAGATTGGACGTCGAAATCAATCTTAGTCTTTCGCTTTATCTAGTTGAAAGACAACCAGCACATTTTGACAATTGTATTGATCTCATAGCATTCTACCTTTTTTCTTGTGATTATCGAACAGCGTGCGTATAGAATATCCAAGGAAGATCAGGTGCACGAAAGTTAAGCGGAAGCCGCTGACTCGAGAACAAATGACTCGAGGGTCCAACCAAATCGTCTTGTCAATCGCCGCCCGAAGCGACGAGCATCCCAAAATCTCATCGTCGGTTCCGGGTGTGGCTCGTGAACTGAAGGCACTGCATTAAGATTGCACAGAATAATTCGAATGAATCCACGTGCCAGTTACACTCTTAGTGCCATCCAAATGACGAAACGTCCACGCCGACCCTCGAGTTTTGATTAGCTCGAATCCAACTTGGACGAAAGCGGCTTGGATCTGGGATGGGTGAGCAAATTCAATAGGCCGATGAGACTATAAAATCCACCGACATCCTTCCATGCAACGGAGCTTTGCTGCAGCGCAACCTCCTCACTGAAGATCATTTGATTAACGAGTAATTTTATACAATATTGGAAGAAGGAGACGTACTTTTTGGCCGCATTGAACAGCGTGGAGAAAACTTTGAGCGTTTTGGCAGGGACGGGAATTGGCGGAATACGATTGTGGACATCCGCATCCTCAATGGGCGGCGGAATAGTGGCAGATTCCTCCTCGGCTATAGCAACCCCACGAGTCTTAACCTTCGTTTTCGCTGAAAACGAGGGTTTCTCAGATCCAGTTGCGCTCTGAGCTGCTCCACCGAACGGAGCGAGAGCATCCGGGCCGGCCTTGGGTCGCACGACAACCTTGGGCGCAGCTGAGAGAAATGAACAGAATAATAAGCACGAATAAATATAGAGTGAGATGCTCACCAACGGCAGCCCAGTCAGTGCGCTCAAATGTCGAAGGCGCCAACTCATTCCCAAGCGCAAAAAGCTCCTTTCCACATCTGTTCAACAAAATTCGATCCGCGGCAGTCCAGAATGCGATGAAAGCGTCGTCCACACGACCGCATTTCTCCGCCCAAGCAGAACTTTTCGGCCCTTTGGGATAGACGAACTTCGTTACGGGGAAGGCTTTGGCTGCCAACTGCTCATCCGGACCGACGCCCAACATAATATCCTTTAAAAGCGGAACCCATTTCTGCAGCCGCTTTTGAGCGCCTTCTTCCGGCTTCTCGTTGAATTCCACCGCAGGGCGGTGCCGCTCCACGATGGATTTACAGTCACTGGCGACTCCCCAATGAGTTAGGAAGCTGGCGATGAGGGGAGATATACGCCGGTGATTTTCGGGATTTTGGGTTAGACGATCGAGTTGGTCGAAAATCCGCGGCAGACGCCATAGATGTGTTTGCTCTTGATCGAGCAACAGTACCAGGAAGGAGTATAGTTTGTCGTTTGGTTTGCGTGCGAATGAGATGCTGTGCTTGGCGAAATTTGAATCGACGGAACGAATAGTAAGCCCTGAGTTAAAGGAGAATCTAAGAGTCATCGCTGGGTATTCAAATATATGTAGGTACCTTCACGCAGTGCGGAGGAAGAGCATAGGGTTTGATGGTGAACTTTGGTGATGTGCATTTCGAGACACTGGAGAATGGGATGCAGTCTACGCAGCGCCTCTTCGTAGTCAGCGGGAAGGTCGCATGCACGAGGAGGACCATCGGGATATTGCATCGAAACGGGCCGAAAGTCCTCGATAGCTGCTCTGCCGACGTGATAGTACTTGAAAAAAGACATCGTCAACGTTGAACAATCACGAGCGAAAAGATAATGCCAACCGCGAAAAATGTGTACGCGTCACTGAGCATCAACGAAACCGCCCGGCTTTGAATGAGTGACGGCGGAGTTTTTCCCTGGATCGAATCGAAGCGGTGGTCGTAGTAAGCTTGTAGGGTTTCCGCGAAATAGATCGGTTCGCTGCGCAGATCCGCAAGATGCTGGATAGCGAGCTGATACTGAGCTTCTATCATAGCGTGGATGTTGTCAATGGAGAAGCCAGGGGGCGGTCCATACGGCTGGAGGGCATTGAGACGGGCACTTGACTGCCACTGTATGGATGGATTGATATTAGGTATGATAGGAGGGGGAAGAGGTGGTGCAGGTGTTGGGTTGTTCAAGTCAAGGTCGCACAGAATCTTCGAGACTGCGGCCAAAAGGAACGCCATCTACGTGCATGAGTCGGTTAGAGCCTTGAGAGTATGCGGCTATGGATACAAACCAGTTTGGACTCCGCTTCCAAAACCACTAGACCATCGCCAAACGACATCGATTCACGCAAAGTAAACTCCAAATCGCTTCCGGTTGGACTATTCTGGTCCGTTGTGTCCAATTGCTCATTGTATTCAAGAACTCGCCCGTAGGTGCTCTCATCGCCAAAAGAAACCATCGTACAGTCCATGCCATGGTATCGTGTTATGCCGCCCGATACAATACCAATGCTCAGCTGAGAAGTTGGTGAGCGGGACATCAACCCAAGGATACCGGTCTTACCACATCACTGTCAAACCAGGCAAATGCCGAGGGATGATAATGAGCTCGGGCATGCATGAGACCCAAAACTAGCTCAAGGTGAGGAGGGTGAACTTGAATAGACGTGCGACGACGTCGACTTACACTGCGTTCCGTTGTTGATGCTCAGATCCTCAAGATTGAGATACGGAAACAGGAAGACGTTTCGTTTCCACGACCGGTGCATCTCAGAGTCGTTCAACGCAGAAATCTCCGGCGCGTGTTCCGTAGGCAGCGTCGGTGCGATCTCTTGAAGTAGTTGTTTTCTTTTGATTCCAGTCCTCTGTGGAGGAATATATTCAGCTGGATGATTATTGTCGATGACTCAACGAATTAAGCGTACCTTCTTCCACCGCTTCTGAATTGTTTCTTCATGCGCCAATACGATGGATTTGAGACGATTCCATGAGGCAAAAAGCTCTTTCCGGATGGGGTCCGCCTTTCCACGCGCATCAGCGGGCTGTAATATACCGACTGGGCGTGGTATGTGGCTTGGTAGAGAGTCAAAGAATGCCTGAGGATCGACCATTCAGACGCCTGAATACTAGATGATGAGAGCAGTGAAAGATGACTCTGAAGAGACTGTTGATTGATGAAGGCGAACAAGATACAAATAAACACCGCTTGTCCGTGATGCCGTGATCTTTGCGACTTGACCCGAACTTCCATCTTGATCTGGCCCTTGCACTTGTCTTACCCATTCATGCGTAGAGGGTCCAAGAGGAGTTGCCGCATACTAAGGAGAGAACGAATTTATGGTTTGTACCCGCTTTGTGAACCTGTTCCCCGAGGCTGAGCTCCAACACGTAGATATATCAAAACCTGAAATCCGCCGCCTAGCTCGGAGCGGTGGGGTGAAACGAACCTCAAATCTGATGTACGCGGAGATTCGAGGGGACTTGAAAACATATCTCCAGGATATCGCTCTGGAAGCCGTCGCGTATTCCGACCACCGAAGTTGAAAGTGGAGAATGTTGCTCGCGCCCTGCGTCGACGAGGAGCTAGGATTTATGGATATGATGTTTGACGGTCCTGCGCAGATGACGACCTATAACCAACGTGGCGGGTGTATTGCTTTCATTCATGTTTTGCGCCGGCGACAGTGCTTTTGAGATATTCTTCTCCCTGTGATCTTTTGGCACCTTATTCTTTTCAACATCAGGTCTCTAAAGATGAGTGACTTCAGTTTCTTCCATCAGGCGTCGTAAGGCGCATTGGTTTCCTTCATGACATATTCAAGCCGACAGGAAGTACTCCGACTAGTAAAGTATCTCACTCCAATCCGACATCTCAGCAAACTTTTTCCACGTCCGTGTGCGTCTCGGCAGAACCGTGTGCGAGATCGTCGTTGGCCCTAGACGATAAGAGATCAGTGAGTTAATTGACGCCTTTTTCTGAATACCACTGTCAACTTACACCCCAACTCATCCA
This sequence comes from Favolaschia claudopus, assembly GCA_037176885.1. Taxonomy (NCBI): domain Eukaryota; kingdom Fungi; phylum Basidiomycota; class Agaricomycetes; order Agaricales; family Mycenaceae; genus Favolaschia; species Favolaschia claudopus. Next base: position 137,144 of record JAWWNJ010000183.1, read on the forward strand.
GTCCTCTCCACACCGGAAACCCCGCTTTCCGCATGTTCTCTCCAAATTCCTCGAAGGAAATGCGCTTGAAAATAACTTTCTTTCGTGTAACTGCAGATTCAAAGGCGCAACAAAAACATTGATCAGTATCTCACGTTCAGGAAAGTCTCCAAAACGTCATGACATCTACCTTCCGAAACCTGACTCGCCATCTCTGGAAGCGTAATGATTTCGGTATGAGTAACAACGCTTTGACCATTCGGAAACTCCCCCTCCGATAACTCAAACATATACCGCGCCCACAATCCATAATCCTCCGTGATATCGATGAACGGGACTACCAGCGTCGCGGGTACGGGCCAGGGAAAAGCGTTCATTAACCCATCTTCCTGTCTCATTAGAAGGGAAGGGATCACTCCAAGGAGGTTCGTCCCGTAGAAACCCGCCTGTAAGTCAACGAAGGGGACACCGCCGGATTGGCGTCGCGCATAGTCGGTTACGAGGGCTTTACTTTCGAAATGGTGAGCGCCGACGATTGAGCCGCCGCTGATCTTTTCGTAGGACGGGAGGCCGGACCAGATGATTCGCGAGGCGCCGCCGGCTTTCGCGGCGTCGATAAGCAGCTTTCCTTCGTTTACTTCCTGCACGAAGTTACGTGCTGCCACAGATGCATGTGAGTTTACTCACTTTTTCCTTGCTCTGATGTTCCCAGTAATTTGTAACGAGCTAATAAATATTGCCTTCGTCAGGAAACCTCATTCGTCTATGAATAACAACAAGTTGTAAGAAGCTTACAAAGCATAATCCACCCCCTCGAAGACCTTGAACACCTGCTCCGTATTCCCATCCACCAGCGACACCGTAACCACATCAACTCCCCGCTTCTCCAGCTCTTGCGCAACAGGCTTCGACGCGTCTCGTGTAAATGCACGGACGCCGTACGCTCGATCTGATTCTTCCAACCCTTTGACACTCCCTGTAGCGCCGACGACTGCGACGAGCGGAGCCGAGGGATCTTGGGTCATTGTCATGCCGATGATGAGACGTTGAGGTTACCTTGAGGTTAGTGCCGAATTATAGTGGAGACCAAAAACTTACTTATATTCCGATGTTCCACTTGGTCAGCAACTTTTGCCGATGCGACGCGGCGAATGATTAAGCTGAGGCGTAGAAAAACCCATTCGGTTGGAAACAAAGTTGCCAGGGAAAGATGGACGATATGCATGGCTCATCCCAGACCCGACATACAAAACTGTCCAATGTAACTGTCCAGAGTATGTACGCGCTGATGCGTACATACGCATCAGCGCCATCGGACGTAATGCCGAGGGACCGAGGGGCCGCCAATTGCCGGATGTCACTGTGACCATCACATTCGCGTCTTCGCCTCAACTTCCATGTCCTCTGTCCGAGTCTGCTGTGTATCCTGCCGCTGAGAGACAGGTGACTGTCCCATTCTACTACCACGTTAAATGAATCTCACTGCCTCAATACACCATCAGAATGATTGGTCTCGTCTTTCGAAATCGAAGGCTCTCGTTTGCTCTCGTCAATTTCGCGTCAATTTGAAAATATGAGTCAAAACACTGCGCATTACGATCATACGCATGTCTGTACCATATACACTTCTCAATTGATTCTTCTAACGAAAATTTCGAACGTTGCTTTATTCCCCGACGCTTTGGTGCCAGCGGTCTAAACAACACATCTCCTGCATTTTCAGTCCTCGATATGGCTCAGGCACATTAGCTCGTGTCGGCAATGGCCTCATTCCAGCTGGTTCTCCTCTGTGGACACGTCTAACTCGCGTGAGTTGCATTTTCGAATTCGATTAAATACTTCCGGACTTACTTGTCTATAATGGTTTCAGACACATTGAAAATGACGCCGTCCGCAATTCATACCGCTACACAGTGCCCATTTACTGCACCATGTCGTACGTCATCCCTGAATTACACTCACGCTCTCTTTCACCTCCACGCAGATGGGGAAAACATGAATTGAATTCTACAACGGGAGAAGCCGTGCTCCCCGTGCCCAAGGAGCGTGTGCGGCGTATCCCGAGCTTGACACCCCAGCCTAGGGGCCCGTACGCGACGCCACTAAGACGTTGATACTGCCCGCTTTCGTATGTGTCCCATTGTCCTAGATTCATCATTCGGCCGACGCGTTGTTCATGACGAGAAATGGGTATTCTCGGCGTCTGTATTCGCCAAACGCAGTGGCCAACTAGTACTGCTAACTGCTGTCGTGGCCATCGCACGATGCGGACTTCTCTCCGTTTTTTCCACCTCCGTCTTGCATGGTGAAGCTAATCAGCCAATCCAATGCTCAATGTGTTCCCTCCTTCTCAGAACTCCTTCACAGAATGCGTCTTGCAGCTGTTCATTTGCATCGTCCCAAGTTGGGTCCATCCTTATCATGGCGTCTACTCCCCATCCACCTCACCCAATCTCAAAACACAAGTGAAAGTTCTAGGGTGCTACGCAGGCTTTTGAAGGGCAAGCATGCCCGAGCGTGGAGCCGCGTGTGCCCGCCCTTTGAATTGAGTGTTTCTTTTTGACCCCGAGATACGATCTCCCGAGAACTTGAACAGCAACGTGGGTGCGAGAAAGGTCGCCGGGTGAGCTTGCAATTTATATAAGCTGTTCTGATCACTGATTTTTAATTATGCGTTATCATTTCCCTCGCGTCGGCTATTCTCGTGCTCGGCCCCGGGTATTCTTTTCATCGCGTCTTCAACAAAGAAGACGTTTTATCCAAGTTACCGCTGTATTTCTCATCTGGATCATGGCGGTTCGATGGTTTTCTAACCCACTTGCTACAACCGCATTTCCAGCTGTACGCTCAAGTCTACGATAATGAGGAACTCAGTACGTTCTGGAAACTGGCTCTTCAAGGTTGATTCGGCATCTATCTGAGATTGGCTTCAGTGGCTTCAGTCCACAGAGTCGCCTTCGAACTTTCTTTTCTTGAAGCAATGGGATGCAACGCCGAAAAAACTCAGCGGCTGCGGACATGTAATCGTCAGATGTCTATATGCCGGCTTGATACTTGCGAACCAAAGATCCTCCTTCGCAAGGGAGGAATGCTGCCCTGTTTATGGTTGATATAGTGAGTCCGATCCGCTGGGAAGGGTTGCTTCATCAGCCAAAGCGAGGTTCACACTTTTTCACTCACAAGGTGCAATGGAGATGAGATGTTCAGCATCGAGAACCTCCGGAGTGGCAATTTCCCGGTGGTACGTACTCTTCTGATAGTCCGTCTAGTACATCCGACACGACGCTCGAGTAAATTGGGTCTTGACAGCGCAGATCTTCCGCTCTCACTAACAGACGGGCGGGAGACCGGGTAACCATCTTTCCCCTGGTTTCAGTGGGATATAAGTGGACTGTGTAGGACTGGGGTCGAAGGAGAAGTTGTTAAGTGGAGAGGTAAACGCCGCTGATGTTGATTGTTGCTAGCTATTCAATGATCGAAGGCGACGGGCAGAAGTCGTTCTTCGGGCAGTGATTGAGGTCTCCGACAATCAGAATTCTCTGCGTTGAAAGCGGACTCGGTGCCTAGTACCTAGCTCAGCGGAGCATGGAGATCGCTATGCATTTCCAGTCGAAACTTGGATGCTGGGAAGTGTGTCTTCGAGTGTTCAATTTCAGCGAATCGGATTCAACCAACCAATCAAACAGCACAACAGCTGTACGATATGCGAAATTGTGACGCTATGAAACCCGGAATGGGAGAGCCCAGAAATATTCCTCCCAACTTTCCAAGAAGGAATTGAAAATGAACTTGTATTGCCTCTTGAACGTGGCCAATGAGAGCACGCTTGTTGACTTACCTTCGGACTCAGCTGAGATGACGCCCTCCCGAACAACTCGGGAAGATATTCTAGTTGAGCCAATTGGAAGCAACGAAGTCAGTATCCGAAATCTGCGCCCACATTCCGGATTATTGAAATCGAGTCCTAGTCTCATTGGTCTCGGAATATCTGATAACGAGGAAGTCTAAGGCGGTCCGGGTCACGCCGTTCGACAATTTTGCGCAAGCTCTCGTGCCTATAGCGCGTGTACACGAGATGATATCTTAGCGCCTACACCCAACATGGAAAGTGAACCGAGTACCGACTTTGTGAATCTTTTCAGCAAACATTAGCGAAAATTTGGCGAACGATTGATATCCTCGAAACCAAAGAAATAACAGCAACCAGCAACGGTGTGTCAATTCTCTCAGCCAAAGCTTCAACTCCGAGGCCAACATCCCGAAAGTCAACCGACTCGCGTTCGGAGCTGAGGCGAACGGCTAAACGCCACAGTCTGCCACAGTCGCCACTGGCATCTGCATCAGATGTCTATCAACGTGCGAGTCTCTGTCTCAATATATGTATTCGCTGGGCAGTCGGATTTGGCTAGGGCTCTGTGGGGCGGACAGAGAGTGTGGTGGATCAGGGGACACAGTTCAATCTGGGTTAGTTTAAATTTGTAAATTCTCTCTATCGATCGTATTCTCGTGCTAATTCACGATTTTGAGGAAATTGGAGGAGAAACTGCACCCGAGGAAGTTGTGTTGTCTCGAATGATTCGGTACCGCTGTTGGCGGGTTTCGTGCCGAGAGGGTTCAACAATTCAACCATGATATTAACCGTTCTTTAACGAGATGGCGAGTCGGCGGTGCAACATCCCCTTTCGTTCATCCTAATTCTCCTTTGCTCTCTTCCAGTGCCCATTTTTCCATCGCAAAACAATTGACTGCATTCACTGTGCTGTAGAGCGTGAGATTTCTGCAGCACTTCTCCTCCTGAGCTGGCCGAAGCTGGAATTAATTTCTGCTTCATTGCTGTAAACTGCGCTACTGTGCATCAATATTTACTGCGGCGAATTGTCTTATATATGGCCCACTGGATCATCCCCAACGACTGCTCACCCTCATACCACCTCACTCTGTCTCCATGATTCTGCGCCAGCTTTCCTACACTTGCCTTTTTTCTTTCGAACTTCAAACCTGAATTTTACCGGCTCGATCTCCCTCCCAGAGTCGCAATCATTTTTTTTTCATATTCTGAGCCGATGTCTAGGGGTTTCTTTCCGTCATGCGTAGCCGGAGCGAAGCGGAGGCAGGTCTTGTTCACAATGATAAGAACGAGCGAAAGCTCCGCGGTCTCACACAAACCGTCGAAGCTACAACGCTCAGGGCGATCGTGACTCAGTCCGGCCGACATATCGCGACAGGTGCCTGACCAGTGACCTTCAATTTTCGCGGAGTTAACATTTTCACATTCCGCTCGCGGCACGGTTGATCGCCGCGGAGTGTCACCCTATCACGCGATCTAGTCACACCGTGGCGTCGTTATCAATTAGGCGCTGGATCACGATTCCTGCGCGCCCTTTTCATTTTCGCCTCGCCCATATTCCTGGAAAGTCCAAGTGTGGTATAGGTCCCGAAAATTCGCTATTATCTTTCTTCGATGTGAAAGTTAATACCTATGGAAAGCTGAGTTTCGAATTCATGGCTCGCGTTTCGAGAAAAGATGGATCATCAAAATCATAATCAAGGCGCATCGGGGCAAAAGATAGGGTGCGACGTTCTGACTGGTAAGCCTCCGCGTACATCAGGAATGAGGTCCGGTTCAAGGGCTGTTAGTGTCTCCGTATTTTCCAGCTACCCACCAGGCCGAGCTGTATTTTCATTGAACAGCGGTTATTTCAACTGTTATCATTCTTTGTCTTCAAGGATATTCTAACAGCTTTGAGCTTTGGTAGACAGCCTTCCAGAATTGCGGTATAGCGGCCGCGGGTACTATTCGAAGGATTTCCTCATCTCGTCTGCAAAGTTGCTGAAAAGAAGTGGAAAGACTGGGCGGGACGCAACGTGGTCCGACAAAGCCGGAGTCGGAGTTTGTTGGCGGAGATTGGAAGCGGAGATGAAATCCAAAAGGTCTGAATAATCCGACCCCATCCCATCCGGCATCACGAAAATCATCACGATCGGGAAGGCTGAGTCGAATTGACGTGGTGACAGTATCCGTCGTTCCACATTAGGCGAACAAAGCACAAACGCTGTTCAGCGGTGTTTTCCACTTTGAACTTCAAGTAAATATTGACCGACGAATATCTCGGTAAAGGGAGGACGAGGACGACGAGGCTTGGAACGATAGCGGTCAGTTCTGGGCCACCATCAGCACATTCTTCGCCACGTGGATGGGATACAACTCCGGAAGGAAGGATGAAGTATTTTTGCCACGTGGGGAGGGTCCCGTCCCGTTTTAGGCGTTTGGAATGTAAGTGATATACAGCCGATACTGACCTATCCTCCCTCCCACCATCTCCCTTCCCCCGCAACTCCGTTGTGTCCATGACAGACTCCTTCGTACTTCATCAGTACGGCGCCGACGCCTTCAATGCTCGGTATCAAGACCAGGACGGCCGCGCAGCTTTCAGCGTGTAAGCCCGAGTCATTTTTCGGCGCTTGTGCATTCGGCGGTCGCTCATGGTCATTGCCTACAGATCCCCCGTACGCCAGCTGTTTTTGAGACACCAGAATCCACTCCTAACCCCTGTCGTGTCTTAGGCCTCTCACAACCCAAATCTCATCGTCAAGCTCTCGCGTGAGGCCCTGTGGTCGCAGCATCACCCCGGCACGATGGGCCCCGACGCCGCGTATTTTTACTTCGGCCCCTCCCGCCCGTCCTACTCGTCGGTCTATGGTGCGGGGACTCCCACGCCAACGCCAGGATTCATCGTGTACGGGAATAATCGCAATTCGATCCCCATGGGACATCTCAGACGTCAGAACCGAGAGGGCAGTCCGTACGTCCGCTCCTTTACCATTTTCGACCCTCACGGGCCCTTCGCTCTGCTTTGACATTGCCACCGTTCTTCCCGTTTTGCGCCTGGTGGAGCTATATTCTTGGGTCATCTGTGATTCCAGTGTTTTGGATGGGATTGCGGCGACGTGTCAGACGACCAAGTCTAATGCTGTTTATTCACAGGTCGCGGTATTTTACGGCTCAAAGTGGACGAGATTACAAGTGGAAAATTACTGCACAGCGAATGGAGGTGCGTACCTTGACTCTTCGTCTTTCCTTTTCTTTCCTTCGTTTCCGGGCGTCAGTAAATGCCGGGGGTACATCCCATCGCCACGCGATCAGGCGAAACTCGAAAGAAGCGAAGACTCTAGCCACGCGTGCGTCTTGCGTCTTTACTTCTTGGAGCCTCGGCACCTCCAGTCAATTCGTCTCATCTCGGCGGGGGCCGAGGACGTGTGTGCGTGCCTTACACGTATTCTCCCGGGTTCTCCGCCAGCTGGCAGGCACCCGATCGTTCTTGCACCACCGGAATGAGCGCGAGCCGCACCAGCCATAATGAACGCGGGACGATGTGGACCTGACCGTCATCTTTACGTATGGTGGTCAAATATACCGCTGCTTTAGACCCTGTACGATCGTGGGCATGTCCTTCCGCACCCGTGTGGGTATCTATGCTAATCGACCTACCTTGGCCTCGCTCACACTCTGGTCTTTCTCTCACTACGTGCACCGTTATCCGTTTATTTCTTTCACTCCTCCACACGATCGAGATAACCCCTTACTGACCATCGCTCTCCCTCGCACATTACAGCTCACGGACGGCCGCACAACACTCGCAATATGGGAGCTCTCCCAACCGCACGAACCCTTCGATGCACGGATAACGATAAAGCAGGCGGGCTTAGCGCTCGTTACAGAGATCATGACGACGCTGACGATAAATCGAATGAGCGAGAATTTAGGGTGGGCATGAGCGGGGGCATGAAGGATGTGCTTTGAATCGCTTTGCACTTGCTTTCTACTCGCTCGTCTCCGCCCTCGCTCTTGCTCTCGGGAGCCTCCTCCCCACTCTCACCTCGATCACCGCTCGCCACCCTCACTCATACTGTGCTTTTCATCATCAGTAATGACCCTGACGTCTATCTGCCGCTCCTGCCCAGTCTCTCTGCGCCCCTCCATCGTCGTATCTCGCATCCTCGCACCGCTCCGCTTCCGGCCCCACCCTGCCCACACACATGTACTTCTCGCTCAATATCCCCGTCGGCCTTTCTCGCTCTGGCGCGTATCCGATCCATCATCCAGTCTTGGTCCTTCCACCCATACACCCGCCCCCACGACGCAAACCGATGCGCACACCGTCTCATACCCTCCCCCTCTGTCGCCGTGTTCGTCGCACACGAACCCGGGTGCAATAACGAGCGGCTCAGGCGCGCACATCAGGCACTGGTGTCGATTGTGTCCCGGCCCATGATCTCGCGTTTCCCGCATAACATTCCTCGCTGTCCTGCTACATTATGACCTCCCTGCGCGAACAGCTCCATGCCTATGCCGGGCTCTCCCTTCCCTGCCCGGCGCTCCGTTGTCCGCCATACTGCATAGCCATCATACTTGGTCTGCATCTTTCTTCGCCATCATCATCATCATCCCTAAGGTTTTCCAAATCTCAGGGCCACTGCCCCACATCATATCATATCATGATTTTCTGTATCATATCATCTACCGCCCATACCACCCCCATCTACTTGCAAACCCACACTGCGCTTCGTCAAATCACAAAGCTCGAAATATGAATGAACGCGATACTACCTATATGATCCTACAAAGCTCGCTATATCTGTATCCTTATTCCCCTGCCTTTGTTTCAATAACATGAAAGTTCACTGGTTTCTTCGTGCTTATTGTTGGGTGGGGAAAAGATACCGAGGACAAGATTCGATAAACTTCGTCGTATCTCTTCCCATGGACCAGAAACCGAAAATGAAGACGAAGCCAGGAAGATGGCTGCCTCATGGTTTGCGGAGGATGTACGGCGACTCTCAGACTCGATTGGAAGGATCTTCCGGCGTTGACACGCACCGGAAACACATAACTTGGTCGAATTTGATATGTACCACTTCTCGCTCACTCGAGGGCAGTCGTCTTCTCCGTCGACTGCAATCGATGGGTATTTCAAGGCGCATGGGGGTAAGTACTGTAATATCGGCGTCGAGAAAAGCAAATGCCGTTAGGCTTCCCTGTTCTCGGCGGCAAGATCTTGCCAAGTTTTCTACGACCCAGTTCGAATCCTCCGGCGGTGAAAGCGGTCTAATGTTCCAGGGATTCAAATTATATCAGGGTTCCAGTATAACAGGAGTTGTAAAATACTGGCCTCCATTTGGCTTGCATACACATGATTCTCTCCCGCACGCGGTATTCAGGCAACGAATATCACGAGAGACTATCCTTGGAAACGCGACGAGCAGCTAGCTTCGGTGGGCAGCTCTTAGGCCCCTTAACATCCCTTGGGGTATTTTCTCCCGGCGTCTTGTCTCCGCACATAGACTACCTGAGGCTAGTGAAGCGCAGGGGAAAGGAGATCACGTACCGAGTACGGGAAGCGAGCCGAAGCTGAGGCCCGGCGGTGCGACGGTACGTTGGCAAGGTACGTCCCGCGGACCGTCTCAGCCCGAGCCCGTCTTCCCCGAAAAAAGAATTGGAAAACACGAAGAAATTTCGATTGAATTTCGAAGACAAGATCCGCCTACAACCCGAAAACCAGATTTACCGTTTACTTAAATCCTACAAATCCTACAAAATAACATGCTCCAGCAGGGCCTTGGCCAATGAGGATTCTTTTCAGGTCAAACTGGGAAAAAGGTATCCGAAAACATACGGAGGTTTCAGCAACTGAGGTGATACACCAAGCCCTCAAACATCATCTCATTCGGATTACCCCTGTCGCAACCGTTAATTAAGCGAATGGGTTTCCACACGTGTCGGCCACGCGAGCATTCGGTCCGATTCCGGCCACGCGAGCGGTATCACCACGTGCGTGTCACGTCGCAGTCGGGCTTCGTGATGGGGATCGAAGTCGGTGATCATTGATGCGCCGGTAGATGGCGGTGAGCCGACGGAAAGAGACGGAAGACCGGGAAGATCGACAGTCACTCACAAACTGCTGATTCACACATCCAACCTCATCCAACATGCAAGCTTTCGCTCGGGCATGATAACCGTTTCCTTCGAATTAAAATCATTAGCTGCAAAATGCGCGAGTCCAGAGCAATCTCGGAGAACGATTGAATTGCCGCAAGTATTGTTATCCACGCCTGGAACCAGGTACTCGGTCCCTGTAGGCGGTTGTGGGTTGCAACGGTGAGAGACCGAATGAATACTGTGGAGCAATAGACGGTAAATAAATCAGATATTTATTGCCGCGTGTAAGAGATCCTCTCACATTTTGGCGCAACGGTACCCACGAACACGGAGTAAGCTTAAGACGATGTGACACCGCTGGCACTAGGGTGGTTTAGGTGAGACGGCATCAGCATAAAACGAGTTACTTACAAAGCTCAGGACGACTGCCACTACAATGATTGCGCATATGAATAAAGTTAAAAAGTACCACCAAAACACTAAGAAGTTTCATGAGGCAAGACTTCAACTGCGTCCGACTTCCGGGCGTTGTTTGAGAAATTCGAAACGGGGTGAAAATCTCTTCTTGCTTGTATAAGGGAAGCGATCAGCTGATGATCGATGAGCTCTTGGAGTAAGAGAAAAGGTAGGCGATTACGGCCATCTGCAGGAAAACCAGCGAAGTGTCGTGGGTTCAGAGGTTGGTGCTTTCCGGTAAGATGACTAGGAGTGACCCGCTGGGTTGGGTGTCGTATTTCGAGAGTCGAGACGGACTCGCGCTCCAGACCAGCACTGGTAATTCCACCAAATCTGCGAGGTAAACCTATCACCTATTTGTGGGGAATCAGTGCCAACCAATTGTCCCCAAGTCCTACGATACTTCACAAGATGACGTCAACGAGCTCACGAAGCGATTTGTGTGTTCAGTTTCATATTCAACTAAGAAAGCGGAAGATATGAGCAACAAAATCGAACTCGAGATGAAGCAAAAAGCATTCACACCTAGGTGCAGCTTGAAATTCCTTGAATTAAGAAGAAATACGGATGGTAGTGGAGAGTTCGAACGAGTCAACGGTTCCAAAGAGCGTCTGGTAGTCAATCAGCGATATTGATAAGCAAATAGAAGCCATCCGAAGCGAGCAAAATGTCCCACACGAGGGAGACACGGCATTGACCAGCCCCAGGCAGCATGAGACAGATCTTGAAAAATCGAAATACAGTTTTTCCGCAGGCAATTGACAGGCAAAAGCAGAATCCGTTGTCGACATGGGGTTGTAAAGCATCTGTCAATCTCAGTCCATAGAACACATATACCTAGCGCAGTCAAGGCTCACTCAAAGGACCGAACGGAGCAGGTAGAAGACAGCAAGTGGCAAAGCTGTAGTCTCTCCTAGACAGACGCTCTATGTATACCAGCTCGGTGCCCTCGCTACATAGCAAAGCTGTGGAGTCGTGGGAAGCTATCACGGATGGTCGGACTCGGAGTTAACGGCCGAACATTGCTTGCTTTCTCCTTCCACGTTGAAAACCCCTCATCGGTACAAGGCGTGCGCTGGTGGTTCAGAAACGCCTGCTTTCAAATACTTATTGCAAATTTCTTCTACGATAGCTATCATTGACAGCGACTCAGCTCAGTACGTATGGATAATTTGGGAGATATACAGAACTTACTAAATGATTCTCATGCAATCTGGACCTTCGTTGGAGTAAGTTAATGGTTCTGAGTTCTCACCTGAACGTAAGTAAACCGTTTCTGCAACATGTTTGTTATCAGTATTTGGCCGGCTCAGGGAAACAGATCACGTCCGAAAACCTCCGCCGTAGACGGGTCCCGGTATAGCCGGCGTTGTAAAGTTCAAACTAGCTTTCGAGGTATTGTAAACTTCGGTAAGCATTCCAGAAACAAAGACCAAACAAGGAGTCGATTCCGGTCCCCGTTCCGGCTGACTCACTTCCCGTGCTCTGTCAGCGATAAAGCTGACAGATCAGCGCTACCTATATGTACACTGCCAATTCCTCGACGAATCCAATACGATCACGACCGAGAGCAAATCACCCTCACATTTGCTGCCAACCCACAAATTCTGCCATTCATGACAATCACTCAAGAACCCTCTGCCCCTCTGGTTGCAGTTGTCGGCGCAACAGGGGCTCAAGGCGGCAGCGTCGTGCGAGGACTCGAAGAATCCAACACAGCCTATCGCATTCGCGCATTCACGCGAGACGGTTCGAAGCCCGCGGCGCAAGATCTCTCAAAGCGAGGTGTTGAAGTGATCACTATGTCGCTGATCGTTGAGAACAAGGAGCAAGTGTACAAGGTTTTCGAAGGAGTTGACCTTGCATTCGTACGCAGATAAATTTTCTCCACAATCAATAGATTATCTCTGACCATGTAATTTAGCTCGTCACAACCTGGGAAAATGGTCTCAAGGAGAAGGTCAGCTCACCCTCTCTAAAGACAGTTCCAATCCTGAAATCATCCCGCAGGAAGTAAATGAAGGGAAACTCCTCATCGACGCATCGAAAGCCGGCGGAGCCTCGCGCATCATCTGGTCCGGTCTCCCATCCTACGACAAGCTCAGCGGAGGCAGAATCGTAGATGCGCACCATTTCGAAAGTAAAGCCATCGTGACCGAATACGCTCGCGAATCCGGAGTGTCCTTCGTCGACTTGCAAGCCGGTTTTTACGGCACCAACCTTCTTGGTTTCCTCCCATTCCTTCTCTCAAAGCAGGCAGATGAGACATACGCATTCGCCTGGCCCGTACCGCCTACCCTTGAGGTTCCCTTCATCGATATTGCTGAGGATTACGGGTTGTGGGCGCGTTATATGTTTGAGCTTCCGGTCGAAGAATTTCCACATGGCGAAAGCATCGTGACGCATAGCGAGATGATCACGCTGCCTCAGATGGCAAGACAGCTTTCAGAAGGTATGTGAACGAGTGAATGTCCGAGGTTCGCATCCTGTAATACTGATTAATATAATATTCTTAGTGACGGGCAAGGAAGTAAGCTTCAAACAAATCTCGTCTCGCGAGTTCGGGGAGAATGTACAGGCTGCGGGATTCCCCGCCGAACCGATGGTAGCCGTATGGAAGGGACTGGATGAATTTGGATGTAAGCGACATCTCCTCCAATGTATGCACTCGCATGGACTCACCCACATGTCTCTGACTTGTAGGGAAATCGACGACTCCACACACCGTTCTCCCGAGACGCACGCGGACGTGGAAAGAGTTTGCAGGGACTTCAGACTGGAGTAAGGTGTTGAACTGAACAAATCAATTTGAGTTGTAATTTATCAATTGGTATTAAGTCCCATACTTGTAACAGTCTCCCATGATTAGGCGAATATTCGGAACCTAGAGGAGGAAATGAGGTTTCAATATTCTCCATGATGGTTGCGCGAATTAAAAAAAGTCCGACTCAAAAAGGCCGGTGCTTGTGGACCTCGAATCAAAGTCGCGCTCAGTAATCCAGTCTCGAGCGCGTGCGACGTCCTTGAGGGACGCTTTTTATCGCACGTAGGACTACTAGGCCCTCCGTAGGCGCGGACGACGCGTTCGGCCCAAGGGGAGGTCGGGCCATGTCGGTGGGTTGCGAAGCTTCTAGGGAGGGAAATGCGAGAATACTCACCCGGATCGAGGGTGGAAGGGCTGATAGCGTCAACATGTACCGCGGAAAGCGTTGACCGCCATGATGGAAGAGAGCAAGGGAGGCATCAAGCCAACGCAACAATCACTGATCTGATCATCGACTCGCTGATGCGCAACATAGGGGGTTCGAAAGTAGAAGTTATCAGCAAGTCTCCGTTTGAATTCGTGTGGGACATTTCATGGAGACAAATACTCTCTGCATGGTTAGAATACATTCATTAAAGCGACAACCATTTACCCAAATACAAAGCGGAATAATCATACAGAAGCTGTTCTTGTAGATACTCAATACAGAAGTCAGTAATCATCAGAGACATAATACTCTTGGTTGTCCTGCTTGCGGAGTAGGCAGGGAGGACAACAGTCGTTACAGTCAGTTTTTGGGGCGCTGACTCGTGCCATTGTTGACCGGGAGGGAAACGCCGCTCTTGGTGTTGTTATAGTATGAAGACGTGACATTCGTCTCGTTTCTTCCGAGTCTCGGTTCTGGAGCCTCAGTGCTGTTTGTGAGAAGTGGCGCTTCCGATCCGACATCTGGCACTACAAGGCCTTGGGCGTTAGGCGCTGCAAACCACCAAAGCGTAGTCTTCAAAGTAACGAAAAGATATCAGTTTTGATTTGATGTGAATGGGAAAGGTCCTTACAACACCAACAGGGAATGTATACGTTGCCTGCATGCCGCGGAATTCTATTGTCGCTGTAACTGGCTGCGGGTTCCATGACGAGGCGGCATTATCGTTCCCTGAGCAGAGCACTTTCAATAAAGACGAACACTCCTGAGAAATATAATACTAAACTTACAGTTCATAACCACCAGCGCATAGCGATTCCAGTCCGACGACGATGAACGCTTGGTCGAGTATGCGCCAACTCGTAACGCCCAATTGAGGCTGCCCTTCACTGAGACGCCGATGCGCTTGCCCCACGGACCGCCTGCGTCCTTAGGGATGATGGCTTTTGACGCTTGTGCCAATGCGTAGACTGGAGAAGAAAGAAATCACTCATTCGTTAGTGTCGAGGGAAAGAGAGGAGAATGAGAAGACACCAACATTCCTGATTATACGAAAAAGAACCGTCGCTATTCACCATGACGATAGGTCGACATCCTCCACCACAGCTGCTCGAGCCGGGAAGGATGGGCTGACCCTGCCCGTCTAGCGCCAAGTTGAACATGAGGCCGACCTCGGCGAAGTTCTCCAGACTACCGATCCACAGGTTGTCCATGTACCACTGGAAAGCGATGAGAATAGTGGACGCCGGATGCTATTGGAGTGGGATGCCTTGATATCAGACCACCAATCCGATCCGAAAGTTCCGCTGCACTCGGTGAAGTAGATGTTCTTATCCTTTGCTTCAGCAGGAATAACAAGACATAATCAAAAGGCAGACCTTGTTGGGAAACGCATTATGAAAGCTAGCCTGATTCGATACGCTTCCCGAGTAACCTGTTTTGTCGCGAGTCAACTCATTCCCCAGTTAATCAACAAAAAACTGATTCACAGTGAAAGGCTACACCGTCATAAGAGCCTCCGTCATCGTTCATCTATAGATGGATGTTGAGGTCAGCGGGGAAGGGAATCGTATAGGGCGCGGGATTCACCAGCGTCACAGGGTAGGCGCCGGCATCATTCCAATTATGCTGGAAGCAATCGAATCTGAGCTCGAATATTTCGTGTGAAGCATTACCCACCTCATATCCCACAACTTTCACGTTGGACAATCCATTGTTATTCAGCAAAGATCGCAGCGAAGCGCCAATTTGTCCTTCAACAGCTGCGAATGCACGGTTCAATTTAACTGAGAAAAGACGGGCACATAGGAGATTACCGGGCGTCATCGTGCAAGTGGGGTACGTTGGATTATTATTCTCCGGCTCGTTCTATAAAATGATATATCATAATGACAAGCAGATAGGATTGAGTAGCGGTACGACGTACTTGCACAGATACCGCATAGATATTAATTCCCATTTGCTGGAATCCTTGCACGGCCTTTAATAGATATGTTGGGTCTGACGCAATGCGATAAGTCCAGCAGCAATGGGCGGGTGGAAGGAATGAGGACGAACATGCACTGACGAGACTCGATTGAATCGTCCCACCGTTCATCGTTCCCGTTGTCTTCATCCAGGCAGGCTATTCATGCATCAGCGCAAGTTCATTGCGACGAAAACGAGCAAAAAAACGTACTGGACTCCAAGGTAAAACATGTACCTTCAGGAGATTTCAGCATACTTTCGTTGCCCGACAGAGTGAGAATATACGAACCTTCAAAGCGGGATTGATACTCAAAATATCCTTGATAACAGAAAACAAATACGACGGTGAGTTGTTCATGTTGAACTTGCTGAAACTTGTATCGCCGCTGACATCGTCCAGACTGTACACTGTTGCCGTCGCGTTAGCTTTTCCTTCTGGAAACGGAATAGAGTGCACGGGAATCACGATATACGAACCTTTAGCACTAAAATCAGACGCTCCGATCGGGACGCGCAAGTAGGAAAATCCCGCTGCATCGGCGCCGTCTGCAACGGAGAACATATGCCCCAGAACGCTCCAGTAATTGGCGGAATTCAAGGACTGCTCATTCATCTTCAGCCAAGATGAATAATCAGAGGGTAATATAAATCTAACCTTGAGATTGTTCAGAGTTAACGCGGATGAATCGGCTGCACGGCAAGGAATTACGAGTTGAATCATGAATTTTGATGGTGATAACGGGTGAATTGACTAGGATACTCACTCAGAGTGCCACCGAATCCGTTTATCGTCTGATAGGTGGTGGTTTCGCTGACGACGATATCGGCAGACGCAGCAGCGCCAGGTGAGCCAAAGTTGATCGGGCTACTCGGGGCCAGTGAGGTGAAGAGCTTTTGGCGATCCCAGGTCGTTTGCCACTACGAATCGAGTGAAAATTGTCAGGTACGAAGCCGCAATGGAGCCTAGCAAGCGAGGAACTCACGATATCCCATATCTGTTGAGAAGCAACATGACTGATATAGATGAAGGTCCAGAACAGCAGCAAGAGGGAATGCATGGGCGAGTGGCCCCGATCGGGTTGGCGCGAGGGGAGGGGAGGAGAACCTACAGAATCGCGAGATGAATCCGCATTTTATAACGCAGCTAGGTCCAAACGGAGTCCCATCTCCCCCAAGTAAAGGGACAAAATTGGCAAAAGAAACCCGCCATTCGACGAGAACGGCTTAACACGAACATGAACGGTCACTCCTAACGCTATGGCTGGCCGGCACGCTCTATCCGATTCCGTGTTTCCCAATTACCGAGCAAGTTCCGCGTTTATGTGACCCATGGCCACAAACCGCGAGTCCGAGTCTTGTGTTGCGGCAGAAACCCAGATCGAGTATACAGTATCTCTGCACCCGGCGTGAATCCTGAACTCGCGGTGCGTACTGATGACACAAATTGCACGCTGCGGATTGGGCTATTACCGTCTTGCTCTGCACTCCCGCCTCAATGAGCCGTAACGGTGCTTGACACGCATCCTGGCTTGAACACCCATCGAAATCACAGGGTTCGTGAAATCCGCTCTGTCGCTGCCGGTAAGCCGGAGGAGGATGTCCACGTGGATTCCTGGAATTCCGTCGAGTTCCATATCTAGAAAGTTTTAAATATAGACGGACCTGCGTTGTGAGGGAGGAGCAGATAAAAACCGATAAAGATACTCGGCGAATAGTGTTAGGAGTGTCAAAATAAGAATAACGGTGCCGTCGTTGATGTTGTGTTGCGCCGTTCAGTGTTATTCCGCAGCCGCCGGATGGGATGTCTCATTTCCCTGCTAAGAGAATGTCAGCTGGTCGAGGGAACGGTGAATGTGAACACCGAGTCTCCGCTACTCACGAGCCAAGCATTTCTGCTCTGAGTCAAGCGAAAATTTGAGGCCGGGTGGATCATCGTGTTCGAAAAGTGTTGAATGCGGATGATCTGATCCTCGCTCGTGTCCTTTCTACGCAAATTTTCACGACCTGTCCTCAACCGAGAATCAGATTCGTATAAGCGTATAGCGCGGAGCAATTATATGGCAAACCTTAGCTTGCATGAATACATCTGCCGCACCCTACAAGATTCCGCCAATCGATCAACCAGAAGAAAAAAACATGACGTCGATTGAGAGCTTCTTCCATTAGCGGTGAGGGTGATCTGTGGCAACGGGTAAGAAGCGGAGGCTGACGCTCGTCGCCCAGCGAGAATCGGCATTGGTCCCGCAAAGCACGAGATGGTGGCACAAAATCAGGGGCGCAAAGAGTATGATACGCAGTGAAGGAAACCCGGGTCTCAGGCGCAGCGGTTTTCACGGAACCATATGAATCTGCCTAGACAAGAACTTGCTAGTAGCGTAAGTATTCAAAGATTATATCGGCCCTTATTTGCTAAGGGAGGAGAGCCTGAGTACTGGACGTCCCGGGAGACACGATATACGCGGAGGACCCATACTGAGCAATGAAGATGATTCCACGCCAAAAAGCCCGAATCGGTGAGTTGACGGTGAGGGGAGGGATCAAGAGATGGTGTTGTTTTCTGGTGAATTAGCCAAGCATCGACAAGCATCACCACATTTCAGCTCGGCAAGCTCGGCAACTGACGGCCGCAATCCAGGGCGCTCGGTCAATCGGCATCCGAGTTTGCTGAGATTTTGGAGTGAGCTTCAGGATACTTCACCAGTCTGGATAGTGCTTCGTGTCGTCTTGGATACGCCATTGATCAATGCCTGGCATTGCGAGTCGTGCGACGCCCGAGCGGCGGCGAGGAGGGGAACTGAAGCAACTGACCGGTCGACCTTGATGTTGGGAAATAAGTTGCCAAAAGATCTCAGTAGAAGAATATCTAAAAAGCAGCACTGTACCGGGCGCAAAACACGAATCAAGTTTGAAACAATACACACGCCACGTTTACAGTTCGTCATCTTCTCTTCGCTCGTCCGTCAGAAATTATATCCATAAATCCTAGCTCCTCGTCGACGCAGGGCGCAAGCAACATCCTCCGCTTTCAACGTGGCATTGGGCCTGAGCTGCCACCCTGACGAAGTATCCCGCCTCCTGTGGTCGGAATACGCGATCGCTTCTCGAGCAATAGTGTGGAGATACGCTTTCAAATCCCCTCGAATCTCCGCGTACATCAAATTTGAGGTTCGTTTCACCCCACCGCTCCGAGCTAGGCGGCGGATTTCAGGTTTCGATATATCTATGCTCCGTTAAAGGCTATAAGCTCAGCATCGGGGAATAAGGGCCACAAACTTGAAGGGGACAAACCTTCAACTCGGTCTCGCCATACTCTGCGGCAGCAGCGACTCTTTGCCCCTCCACGCATTGGGAATGGTGCCCTCATGAATGGGTGGGACAAGTGCAAAGAGCAAAGAGCAGATGAAGATGGAAGTTCGAGTCAAGATGCGAAGATCACAATCACAAACAAGCGGTGTTTATGTGTATTGTGTTCGGCATCAATTTGATGATTGATCTGTCTCCCCCGGTTTCTCCTCCACCACTCTCAACAACTGCCTTTCATTTGGCTTTCATCCTTCCCAGAGCAAGCGGAAACCCGGAGTTGTCTTCGGTATTCTACCCATTGTCTCGCATGGTGGACATAAGTACAGGGATCAAGCCCGACTGAACCAAGTAAGGCTCCAATTGTTTAGTTTATGTTTACGGCTGGCCGTAAACTAAACATAAACCCTAGAAAACGGTTTAAAAACTGTTTAAACGGTTTATAAACATTAATAAATCACCAAAAAAATCCGCTGCAGCGATTGAGGCCGCTAGGAAGCTGTCGTGATAGGGTTTCACCACAAAGGGCCCGTGAAGTTGTGCCCGATAGTTTCAAGGCCCTTTACGACCTCGGAACAAGAAAGCGGGCCCAAAGCTGTCAAACTCGGCAGCATTAGTAGACATCACTGTATCATCGGCATGCTATCCGACGACCAATCACACCTCACCATCTTCAGACTTTCATCACCGGAAACTTGCCAGGAACCCTGGCAAATATCTGCTGGGAATATTAATGATTTAAATAGGTTTATAAACCGTTTATCAAGGGTTTACGACCCCTCACAAACTAAACGAAAATATAAAGCGTTTTAATGGTTTAAAACTGTTTTTAAACAAAATCATTGGAGCCTTAGAACCAAGAGACGCGCATGAGATACTTATCGTCGATCGATCGCACGCACCGCTCTCACAAGTCCTCATTATGGACCTCGTAATTCAAACGTACGGAACAAATTCTGAAGAAATCCCAGCATCGACATAACACAACATCAACGAGCAAAACGCGCCGTTACAGTTTAATATTACATGATTACACACGGGACCCCAGAAAGAACAATCGGCTTGGGTGCAGCAGATCCCTCAGGCGAATCAGCGGTAGACGTTGGTGTCAGACATTGACCTGAAACCACCAATGTTAAGTAAGTAAGTATTGTGCTCAGCTCCGCTTTTCCAGTGCGATCATGCTCACCTTCGGTAAGATCTGGGACAGTGATGGGGAAGATATCCGAGTCAAACCCGCCCTCTGCGTCGACGAGTTGGAATTTGAAAGAGGGTTGGGGGAGCGCGTTGACGTTCGGCATAGCTTTCAGATCTTCTGCAATCAATCAGAATTAATACAACAGCAGAACGGGCGACGAGGGCATACGCACCATTAAATGTGAAGACCTTGGTTGTCGGAGTTGCCATTGCTTGAGAGCTCAGAGAGATGAGTGGGTTTAATCAACTAGAAGAACGCGCTCGACCGCTTCAATTTATAGCATTCTGGTGGGTTCCGAGTATAGCGGGGATGATAGAATTTGAAACGCAGCACTCACAGCCAAATGTCAAGGATTGTCTTCCTGCCCGAGGGTGCACGGCATCTCTCTACCCGGCTCCGAAAACGGCGGAGGAAATGTACATGTCGATCAGGGTCATCGCGCGCTTCGAGTAAGTAAGGGACTGCCACAGAAGTGGGACAGTCTACAGAACAACGGCAATGATCATCGGCCGCTACGATTCCGCATCAATCATGGCGGCCGCCCTCTGACATTCAGTTCACCGAATCCAACGGCCGCTGGAAAGAAACATCATGGTTCGCTCTAGATATAGTACTCATGATATCTTGGGCCACGACCGACACTGCTCCACAATCGCGTCGGGTAAAGTCAAAGTCACAGCACCGTCCGGCGCAGGCGGAATTGCAAGCTGGAATAGGCCTCCGCCCATCATATGCCCTACACCACGAAAGGAAAAAAAAAATGAGTAAATCAACCCAACCTGAATTCCGGGGAAAATGCGATACTCACAAACGATATGACAATGGACTGTTCGACAGAAGCGAATTCAATCAATAGTGAGTTAGTACCTTGTACCAACGAGAGAGAGTCGATGCATACGCACACGCCCAATACCCCGGATTATCAGCCACAATCCGAACAACCGCCCACCCTCGCGAGGGAACCGTAAACGTGTCGCGTCTAGAGTACGACGAAAATGATTTAGTACCCAAAGATCACTACAGCTGAAGGTTGGGAAAGATGGGAATACCTTAATGGAGTCTTGAGATCGAGGTTCGCTGTGGCGGGTTTATACCGCCCTCTCCCGCTGCCTAGAATCCATGGCTGTAGAGAACGGAAATCAACGATTGAAACTGAATAGAGGGATCAGGGAGCCGAAGCGCACTTACCGCATACCCATGTCTGACGAATTAGGATAGGAGAAAAGGAATGTAAAACCGCGTCAGCCGGTTGTGAATGAAAACCTTGGAACCAACGCACAAGTGGAAAGGATGATCTAGCGCAGACAATCAATCAATCTCTGTGAAATTCCACGCAGACGACTCACCTCCATCGTCTAAATTAGTAATAATAAAATCGACAGTCTGATTATATTGCAACGTCGCAACGAGTTGGTCCCTTTCCGCCGCAAACCCATCCGTTAGCCACGTGCCACGTAAACAGAAAAATGAGCAACCAACGCAGCACTCACCCCGGCCAAACTTTCACCCCCGCCTCCCTCCCCACCCCTCCTCCACCTCCCCCACCACCACCACGAGAATAGTTATACACCCCAACCAAATCCCCAACCCCACTCGCCTCTCCACTCGCCGGAACCTCCCAACTCGTCCCGTTGATGAAGGACCGCCAGTTCAGCTCGTGCGTGCGTTGGATGGAGAATATGAAGGGGATGATGGTGTGCGCGTTGTTGTTGTTGTTGGTGTTGTTGTTGGGTAGTAGTGGGTAAGGGGGCTCAAGCGATGGTGGCTTGAGAGCCCATTCGTCGAAGTGTGGGAGAGCGTACCACTCTGCTTCGACGGTGCGGTAGGGGCCTGAGAGTGTTGTCGGCAGGGTTGTTGACGTGGTGGAAGTGGAAGTCGAGGTAGATGCGGGTGAGGCAGTATATCGAAGAATCGCACGCGCTTCGGGATGTCTTGTCGGGCTGCGGCATTCATCAGAAAAAGCACCCACCCTTCGAGGGAGCGAGGAGTGAAAAAAACATACTTACTTCTCATAAGCGAACTTATCCTCCACCATCACCGCCCTCACCCAAAACGCATCCACCCCATCCTCCGCGTCTCCCCTCTCCCTTGCAATCAGCACGCTATACCTTTGCGCCGGCTGCAGAACCAAGTCCCTCACTTTCACAGGGTCGACGCGGCTGCCGTCGGCTTCGATGAGAGTGAGGGTATGGTGGTCCACGGAGATGCGCAGGGGCGCGAAGGTCCCGGCGTGGATGAGGCGGAGGCGGGTTCTGCAGTGGCAGTCGTCCGCGTCGGTGAGCTGGCATTCACGAAGTAAAGAAGGAAAGAAGAAATGCGCACGTCGTCCCCTGTTCGGCTTGTATCTCGAAATACTTGTTCTCGCGCTGGCTATCGCTCGAAGTATTAGTGTTTGGGTATCCTGGGTTATCTTCGACCCCGTGCGTCTCTTGCGGGGTGCGTGCCGCGTAAATCGGGGTGGCAGAGTCAGCAGCAAGCCGTCTTGTCTTGTCGTCGTGATGGGGCCCGCCGCCTAGCCCATTGATCGCAACACGGTCGGGGACGGGTTCGGGGACGGTTTCCATGTCGTGAGACTAGGTAATAGGATGAGGGTGAGATGTACAAAGCAAAATAAATGACGAATGAATGAATTGGGATTCAGAGGAGTAAAAACCACGCACGCTGAGATACGTCGGGAGAAGTTCGTCCGCTGGGGTATCGAGAATATCGGCGAAAGTGAGGACGTGTTCGGCAGTGTAGTTAGTTTGGGCGGCGTTGTGTTCTTGCGGTGAGTGGATGATGATGGGTCCGTAGAGGCCGTCGCTACAACGAAAGATGAGGATAGATGAAAGGTGAGAGCATGAAGCATACGTGTGTTGCATTCCAGTGTGCCCGCTACGAGAATAAGTTACGGCGGGATCCAACGAGTATGGTAAACTCACTGCCACCACGTCGTCCCTGTCCAATCTCCGACGGTGAAATTATAGAGTAAGGTTTGTCCTGGGGGAATTGGGCATTGGGAGATGCCTGCGGCACCATCGTAGAACGGAGTTCCGGGAAGCGGTAGCCCGTGCCTGCAGCGAGGTCAGAATTGGAGACAAATAAGAATCAGGATGAATGGTGCGCGGACCAATGTATTGAACTGAAAGACATAAAAAATAGGAGTTACTGCGGCATGAGACTCAGTAAATTGCGTACGTTCCCTGATCTTTCAGACCGTTCGTCACGTAGACCTAGCAATTTTGTGTCAATATCTCTTGAGTCGGTATTGCGACTGCTACGTACGTGTATTCGATCATGTGCATTTGCTTCGATAACGGGGCCGGGCGAACGACCGTTGACCACCACCCTCGTCCTATTGCCGCCCGACTCGGAGCTCATTCGAACCGCTGACACCGTCCAGTAGTACACGCGTATCGTGGGTGGCGCATGTCGGTCAAATTGTGAATCCAGGACGAACGAGTCATGCACCGTTGTTATCGTAGCAGAGTTCGAATACGGATAAACTACCCAAGAGGTCATCCAGAGGAGGAAAAGGAATGGGGTAACGACCAGCATGAGCGCGAAGATGGCGGAAAATCGTTTTCGTCGGGAAGGACGTGCCTCCCAGCGGTCTGGAGCGGAAGGGGCGGCGGGGCCGCTGGTACCGCCGTCCAAATTTCCCATGAGCAGGGCCTGCTCGTCGTCGGCGCCAGCGTTTGGCCATGGCTCGGGCATGGTGGCAGCGACGAGGATGCTGGCAGTGGCGCGTTCGTCGGCTGTCACGGGATTCGGCCCGAATCATCAATCTCTCACGGTCACGCCTACCTCAACCCCTTGACCTCCTACCACCATCATTGTCGACGTTAAATTGTGGAACGCACGAGGAACCCACTGTGCCATCTCATGGCTATGTTTTCTGAATTCATCGAACTGCGCTCTGCAAGGACACAATCCCTGGCCTACTGCCAGCCTCCAGTCCTCCGAGTCGGACGGTGACCGTGTCACCGTCCTTAGTGTTGTCAGGGTCGGGTCGGGCTCGAAAGCCCGGGCTTGGGTCGGGTCAGCAAGGGTCAGGGTCGATGCTCAACGCCCGACCCGACCCAGAAGGCGGGGTCGGGCCCGGGTCGGGTCGGGTCAGGGTCGCGACCCGGGTCGCATGGTTAAGAAAAGAATTTTGAATGAATTTGACCTCACATATTAATCTTTTTCCATGCCAGATGTATAGCTAACACCTCTTAAAGCAATAAAAGCTGAATCCCAACAACAGTGGTCAGCAAACTGCATTTGGACATAATAAACACATAACTAACCACGAAAAACAGCTACCACTATCCGAACCAAGGGAGTCGACACTTTTCAAGACTATGCAGAATCAATCCTAGGTAAGTTTCAGGTTCTTGAAACACAACCATAATTCTCCACGCACCCGATTTGCGAATATACGCTGTGTCGTCTGCAAAACTTCCTTTCTAGGGTCGTGGGAACTGATGGGATACGGGAGTTACCGATCAAGACTGCTGCTTATGCCCCTGATATGCCTTCCTCATCTCAGGAATGATTTCTTGAGCAAAAATTCAATGGTAAGCACTGTGAATGCATCAGATGAGGAGATGGAGACATGCATTCATGCCCCTAACTGAGCTGAAATTTGTAGGTGCCGACCCGGGTCGGCGACCCGGGTCTAGGGTCGCACACATTCTCTGACCCGACCCGCGACCCTACTTGAAGTCGGGCCCGGGTCGGGTCGGGGTCGGGCTCAGAAGCCCGGGCTTGGGTCGGGTCTAGGGTCGGCGACCCGACCCCGGACAACACTAACCGTCCTCAAGGCCTCACGCTCGAACCTCTATTATAGAACTTGGTGGAATGCTTGTGAAAGCTGAATAAGTCTGTAAACTGATCTTGCAGTCGCAGAATAGTACCTCGGAACTCTCAACCACGCCGCCTCCTCCCAAATTTGATGATATCCGTCCTGGACCAGAATCCCGCATTGGCCGGTTTCCAGAATGTAAATGCGCCACCCCGGCGTCTCGCGCACATTTTCGTATTTTCATCCATGGATCACCCAGCTGTCACCTTCCAGTACGTTCTTCATCACCAGGTATATATCTGAAGTGTATTGACCCAAAACAGCTTAATACACTCTCAAGGGAAAATTGCCGATCAATACCTGCCACATATAAAGGCGTAGCACAATACGTGGCATGCCGAAGTCTTCGCGGCTACCTATCGCATGCATGTTCTCTCTCGATGAAGCGGACCCAATCTCCCAAGCTCTCTCGCCACCGCAGAACGAGTCAGAGCAAGACAAACAGAAACGCGACCTCAGGGAACGCGCGGCGAAGTTGGCATCCGACGAGATAGATGCGCGGCTCAATAAAGAGCGGTTGCAGATCAGAAGAACGCCGAAACCAGTCAAGATATTACTTCTGGGTAGGTCCTTCTCTCCGACTTGCTGTAGGCTGAGAACTCTCGATTGGGGTAGGACAAAGTGAATCTGGTACGTATCCTCTGCTGCCTTTCAGCCGCCCAAAGTATTCATAAAATACCAGGAAAATCGACAATGCTTAAAAGTATGTGAAACTGAAATCCCACCGGTCCATTCAATGACTCATTCGTTGAAAAGACTTCCAATTAATGTGCGAACCCAAGGTCTTTTGGCGTTGCACTCCATCCTCGGATCACTGTCTCACTATTCTGTTTGTCTTCCAGGCATTCCGTGCCGAACGTGCTTCGTGGCGTTTAATCATTCATTTAAATGTCAGTCTCCTCAATTAATCGGAATCTCCGTTGATATAAGCATGAGATTTAGGTGATACGCTCAATACGTATCATTTTGGACGCCTTAGCATCTACGACACCCTCAGAATACTCGCAATACACTCCACGTTCGAGCTACGCCAGTCAACACTCCACACATTCCACCT
This sequence comes from Favolaschia claudopus, assembly GCA_037176885.1. Classification (NCBI taxonomy): domain Eukaryota; kingdom Fungi; phylum Basidiomycota; class Agaricomycetes; order Agaricales; family Mycenaceae; genus Favolaschia; species Favolaschia claudopus. The sequence goes on from JAWWNJ010000183.1 coordinate 163,055, forward strand.
CAACCGAAGATCTGGTTTCAGATCTCCTACCACTCCGGGCGCGTCTCGCCCCCGTCCTCGAACTTGAAGAAACACTTAAACAGCGGCTGGCGGCCAGGGCTAATTTAGCACAATCTCAAAACATGGCTAAATTAAGCTTTTCCGGCCCTTTGAACTCAACAATACGCCTTCGGCGTGCAAATCAAGAAATCTCCGTCGGCTCTTCCGCTACAATGCAGTGCAACGACGTGGACGACGATTCTGCTCGGATACTATACGAAAGAAGCGCAGACTTGCTGCAGTTATGGCAGAATCAGACTGTACATGCCGTGTTGGAACGGCGGAAGATACGGTTAAGAGAATCAGCTGGGTTGTGAGCCATGTCTTTCCTTCGACGATATACGGTGCTTTCATCTGAACCCATCGATGTAGTTTCTTGGATGAGCTGGAGACTGTTACTTCGCTGCAGTATGTTCCGACAGACGGTAAGAGGCAGTTTATCCACAGAAAAAAATCGTTGAATTTTCTCAAGAGCATATTTTGCGGGCTCGACTGCGAACATTGGTATGTTCGTTTCATTCGGCCCACCTATAGAAATTAAACTTGCCCAGGGAGTTTCCGAACATCGGATGTTATTGAGCGACCCATGTATTTCCCCCCTCTGATTCAGATTTATCTCATCTCTGACTGATGTCCTTCTCCCAGACGGCGGCATTACCCGTGAATTTCGGCTTTACGACGTTGGCGGCCATCGCTCCATGGCAAGTTTCCTTTTAATTTATCTTTGATGTTTCTCCCGCGCATTGACTGCAATGTTGGGACCTATCAGCGAGCGAAATGGGCACCTTATTTCGATGATATGGATGCCATCATCTTTGTCGTTCCAATATCCGCCTTCGACCAGGTACTAGCCGAGGACCACAATGTTAACCGGCTGGTGTGTGAAGCTCGTTTCTGTATTATCTTTCTCCGTTGAATTCAATTGGAGATGCATAGGCTGACTCGATCGAACTTTGGACTTCGATTGTCACCAATGAATTGCTCCAGAACAGCAATATGATTCTCCTCCTCAACAAAATCGACATCTTACAGGCCAAGCTCGCATCGGGTATTCTCTTCGCGGATTATTTCCCATCTTACGGGCTGCGCCCGAATGATTATGACAGCGTCTCGCGGTGTAAGTTTTTTCGATCCCTATCTTGCCATGCATCCTCATTCACGCGCTCGCACAATTCAGACGTGTCCAAAAAATTCAGTGAGTAATTTTCCCTGTGATAACGGACTGACACTTAGTCCGATTCGAATGGAGACAGCATACTTCAACAACGCTCTCCATCACCTCGTGTATTCTATTGTCGCCGCACCAACGCTACTGTCCGTCCCTTCCCGCATATTAAGTTGTTATAGTTGGCAGGCACTGACATGACATGATATTGTTCAGGACGCGCAATCTACGGCGTTTGTTCTCTTGGGAAGTGAGTGGGTTTGGCATTGATTACCGTCCGTTGCGGTCTGATTTTACTTTTTCCATCTGCAGTCAAGGATATGTTGATGAGGTACAATCTGAAGGAGTCCCTGATTTTGTGATCGTTATTGGGCTCGATTGCAGGGGCTCTGCTCTTATACCAGTTAATGTATGCCAACTTTGCATTCGTCGAACGTGCAGATGATTCGACACTCAGTAGGGAGACGGCCCTGTTACTTACATTCACAAACATCAATGATTCAAGTGATAGGGAGGTGCGAAGAACTTCCGGTAGATGATCTATGAAAGATAATATCTCAAGTCTGCGCTGGCTAGACTCCATCCATTCATCTAACCATACCCATGCAATACCCTACCAACCCGTTACCCTTTGCCTGGTGGCACGGTGCCTGCAGCCTGTGTTGCCGAGGGAAATTGATGCTTATTACAGCAGACTTGTGAATTGCCGACATTGACAAATGCTACTTGAACCATCGAACAACAGCGAACAACTTCCGGAAAGTAAGAAGCTGATGAAGTCGCACCAGCCCGGCGAAATAACGACACATCCATTTGACCGGGACTAAGTAGGTACTTTCGGCATATCGGGATCCTCGGCACCGCCTCCCAGCCAGCCCGGCCGTAGTTGATTGCCCGCATCGGCAGGTCGGCAAGCATTCCAATCTGTGATTTCTGTTGGATCGCAACGGAGGCCAGCGGATTCCGATTGGGAAGAATTTCCGGGGGTAGGTAAGTAGATTACACGGTGCGGTCCCGCTTAGGAACGCCGAGCCCAGAGAGTAACAGACAATCCAGCAGATTCCGCTGCGCTCTCGAGAGTTGAACCATTTAAACGGGGCGTAATTCGAATGTCGATGAAAGAGTGCTCTTGCAGTTTTCGGAGAGTTCAAATCGGGACAAATTACACCTTTTGAGGGGCTCACATTCAACTGGTATTATTCAACATTCAAGTCAATTATCAGACATAATACCCCTCCAACTCTTTCTCTGTCCACTCCCACAATTCCTTCGCCAACTTTTCATCCCGCGACATACGCAGATGGCGTCCAGGCACCCCAACTGGCTCATAATACTCCCCATTCACAATCTTTGCCTTGTCGCTGGTAGCCGCCCACAGCGTATTATACGCGCCTTGTTCGGGCGTGAGCACCGAGAACGGGTGGGTGAGCCATGACGCGGCCCGGACGACGAGGCTCTGCGTTGTGAGAAGCTCGGTTTGAACCACACCAGGGTGGATAGAACACTATTGGGGGCATTATGAGCATGGAACGGACAAGGGACGAAATTCCAAGGCTTACCCCGGTGATCTGAGACCCGTGTCTGCGGGCCAATTCCGAGGCGTAAAGTATATTAGCGAGTTTACTCTGCCCATAGCGCGTCGCCCGCTGAAGCATCGAGCCGCTCTGCGTGGTGCGTAGATCCTTGAAAACGACGCCTCCGCTTGGATGCATGCCGAAACCTTGGGAAGTTAGCGCCACGACGCGGACGTCTGAATTCGGTTCCTCTGCGGTGCTAAGCAAGGTAGGGAGCAGGAGTTTAATAAACAGAGCGTGCGCCAGATGGTTCACAGCGAAATGAATCTCGTAGCCATCCGCGGAGAGCGCGGGTGGGTGATTCATGATTCCTGCGTTGAGGACGAGGATATCGAGGCGGTCGGATTGCGAGAGGAAGAGCTTAGCGGCATCGTTAACGGATGTCAGGGACGTCTGGTCGCATTTGAGGAATACGACCTCGACAGCGGGGGATGTTGACTTGAGAGTAGCGATGAGTTGGGAGGCCTGTGAGGCGTTGCGACCGGTGAAAAAGATGCGATGCGGATTGTGCTTCGCAAATTCCACGATGGCTGTTCTGCCCACTCCGCCAGTTCCTATCGAAAGCATTCATGAAGACATGGAGATAGCATTTACAGAATGGGCAATAAAGTGCGACGCACCTCCCGTAAGGAATATGGATTTTCCGCTGAGATCGGGCATGTCTTTTGCGGGATTATACTTCATGTTATAATTAGGAAAATTTGGGTTGGGGGGTAACGAACAGCTTCGTCAACTTTAAGGGATCGGCAGGAAGAAGCGTACGCACTACGGCAAACCTCGATCCTTTGATGCGGATAATGGCGGGGCCCGCCACGGGCCCGTGAAATATATTGCGTGTTTCGTATGATGTAAGCCTCGGGTTGAAATTGTATTCTGCGAGGTGTTCGAGACCGTCGAAGATCGTTAACGTGCAAAGAGCGGGACACCGAGACTCGATGAGAGACTGAAAAGTTTCTATAATTTCCGGCGTTACCACTACTCGGAAATAAAAAGTTAAAATACGCTTGAATAGTGAACATTCAAAGCGCCTTTGCGGCAACTTGCAAGCGCGTCTACGGTGGCTACCAATTCAACCTCACACTCCCCGAATACTCCGAGTCCTTCATAGTACTCGCTTGACGTTGAGCCGTAAGCTCTTCTTTCCTTCGGCATCTGCGGGCTGAAGCGTCTCCGTGTACCGAACGCGAAGAAAATGATCAGAGGGCAACGAAAACGAAAACTTTCCCAGTAATTCGCAAATGATAATTTGCATTTCCATTATCCTGTCTCGATCGTTCAACCACCCCGTCATGATACAGAGTCATCGAGAAGCCTTACGCGAATCTCCATCTGTGTGTTCACTTGTCAATTCTAGTCCGCTAATTTGTTATTGAAAGTACTCACCCCAAGCAGGTGCGCGTGCCGCCCATGAAGGTCAAGCTAGTCTCTCGTCAAGGAAGTATCATAACATATGAAGTGAATCTTACAGGCGCGCATACGGTCCAATAGCCTCACCATGATGAACAGATCCATCCAGCCACCGCGACGGTCGGAATATGTCAGGGTCATTGCCCCAGAGATGCGGTACACTACATTGAAATGATGTCGTTGAGCTCGGAAATGACTACGGATATAGGGACACCGACCGGTGATAAGACGCAATAGCCACCATCACAACTTGTCCTTTCCGCACCGGTATTTGGGTAAGTTTCTCCCCGGTTCGAAGAACAATTGGGTCCAACAAGGGAATAATTGTATCTTCCGTGGCTAATCGCTCCGGAAATGGAACAGCAGGGTACATCCTCAGGGTTTCCTGATTATACTTGAGAGTAAGTCGTACTGTGGAGAAAGAAACTACTAGTGCACTCTACCTTGATGAACGCATTGAGAAAAGGCATGCTATCATACGCAATGTCGGAAGAATTGGCACTGAGCGCAGCATGGATCTCAGCCCTTAGACTGTCTTGAAAGTCGATATCTTTTGCAAGCTCGCAGAACCCAAACGCGAGGCTGTTTGCCTGTGAACCATAGAGAGGAACGTTGAGAGTTTTCACCATTCCACGCAGAACGAAATTGCTAACCGTTGTCTCTCCACCAGCTATCATAATGATAGACGTCTGCCCTACTATATCTTCGAACCCCAAGCCCTCTTTGGAATTTTCAGGGTCCACTGAATAAAACCATCAGAGATTGCGACATTGAAGCGCAATGAAAACGTCGCAACGGAGGAAACCGAAAACATCATCACTACGCTCCACCCCTTCTTTTATGGCCTGCAATTTCTCACGCGCGACGCGACGTCCTTCCTGAGTCGCAAGCCTCGTTTGCGTTTGTAAGAGTTGAAAGCTCTTGGTCGGTATTTTGACGGCTTGGCGACGAATCCATTTGAGAAGGAATTTCAAGAACGCTTCCAGGAGAATTTGAGCAGGCGACTGGGTGGGCGCTGCGTTCCTACAGGTAATAATGAGAAGGGGAGGGAATAGTTGGGATATCAGGCATTGACGTACATGACTTTCAGATTGACTTCGACGAATTCGGGGGCTAAGCTTTCCTTAGAACAGCCGAGGACAGCTAAATTAAGTGTGATGATAGAGCCTTGAATGAGCAGACAATTCCACTGAGATGTGATTGATATATCACCTTCACTGATGGCGTCGAAGGCAGCAATACTGAAGAGCGAAGACATATCCTGCAAAGACTCTCCGGAAAGATCCAATTTATCCGAGATCTAGGTCCGAGACCAATAATGAGAAATTGCGACTCAAGATACAACCAACGTCTCACGCTTTGGGCTACCTTTGCGAAAATCGGTTGATACCGTCGTACCGCAATTGCCGTGAAGCCAGGATTTAACCCAGCTCTCAATCTGCTGTGTTCGTGACCTTTGATCGTCAATGAATTCTCGTGGACTCAATCGCACACATCCAAACAGCGACTGACCCGTTTGAACCATGACAGAATTCTTTCCGAAAAGCGCGTATGCCGCGGCGTCCAAAGCAGGACCCAATTCACCGAATGCGCCGCTATTTAGGATGTGCTGCAATGCGGCTGGATCTGCTACCATCAGGCGGTCTTCCTACATACGCGAAATCATTGTCATTATGAGAATGGCTAAATGCTGAATCATTTAGACTCGGGTATCGGACGTACCCCAAAAGATCCTTTGATTCTGTATACTGGACCGAATTTTTTGAGCCAGGTGAATTCGTGGTCACCAATTTGAAGGGGGAGTCGCAGTTGAAGTAAATGTCCTGAGCGGGCGACGAGCATGAGGAAAGGTCGGATTTTGAGAAAGAAAAGTATTCAGTACCGAAGATCCAAGATGACGAGGCTGGCCCTGGGATGTATCGAAATATATTTGGACCGCGACGGACCAACGATAACCCAGCTCCTACTACGAGCAGCACTGCGAGAAGGGGTATGTAGCTCATCGATGAATGGGAAGCTGGAATGGTGCGAGTCTCGGAGTGGCCCTCGTGGTCTTTATACGTCTTCGGTTTGAAGCCACTCCGGATGAACTAGAAGCCTTTGGACTGGGAGCCGCTCAAACGAATGGGCTAGATTCGATGCGGAATGACATACGTGGCGGTATCGAAGCGGTGGATCGTTTAGTCCTACGTGGATTCGAACTTGATTCGAAGAGCTGGATGTCGCGTCAGCAGTCGGCGCACCGTAATGGCAAACTGCCGATTCCCCTGGCCGGTGTAGAGTCACCTTCTTTCAGACCGTGCGGTAAGATCTAACGGGGCGATGTGTGAGAGAGAATCATATCTGAACAGCGGTCTCAAGTTCGGACCACCGAGATCACGAAGGAGGGCCAATGCAAATGTCTTCGGAAGCAGGGGTGGACAAAAGTCTGCAGGGCGTGACGCCACACTCGGAGCAAACTCGGAGTGTCACTGGCAGCGATCTGGCGATTATTGACTACCTGCCATTGAGAGTTTATCTTCAAGCCATATTCAAAGATGGTGAAAGAGAAATTGTGGGCGACCGGCGCACTGAGATCCCAGTCGTGGCGAAGGACATGATGGTGCTGGACAAGGGGTGTCACGGTAGTCACAGTCTCGTGATGTGACTGCTCTCGGATCAAGGTCATGACTGTTTTCCCGTGAGTCAGTGATGATGGATGTCGCGCAGCCCCTTGCCTCCCCTTGCCCACCTCACAGATCTTCGTGTTTCTCTGGATCGTTTTATTTGAGCTCAGTAGTTGTTCTTTTACGATTCCCGTTTGCTCAGAATAACCGACGAGTCCTAGATACATTCTTTCGGCCGGAATACTTATGGCAAAATCTAATCGGAAACCCGGCTTCTCGGAGAAACCCCCTCATTTTGGGAAACCCGCTGATCGAGCTATTGGGAAACCTTGTCAAGCAACTTCGGCCAGTTCTCCCGAGCGTTGGTCGCCGTGATCCCGCCTCGAGTTCGAATCAGTTGATCAATATTGATGTTATTTGTACCTGCCGTAATATCCTGGCTTTGCTCTCAACGCAATCTCAACGACATCCTGCGGCCAGCGATGTGTCTGCCTGTGTACGACGACCCGACGACCGTTGCTTGAAGTGCTGTCCCCTCTACCTGCTGCTGCCTCTACACCAACTTACAGTAAAGGGCTGCCTCTCGGACTTCTTGGTGTTTCAGGGATCGTCGATTCGCTGGCAATCTCGGGTCGGTCTGCGCTTACATGTCTAGAACGCGTCGGCTAGGGCGCGATTTACTCATCCTTCCGCTGGCTGTCATCTCAATTACTCCGCAGCGGCGCTTTCCTCCCGAGCGCCGCCTCATGTCTTGTCATGCGCTCTTTGTCGGTCCTGCGCCAAAAGTCTTTTTTGCGACTACACGTATAACTTTCATATGTTATTACTACTGTGCAAATATTACCTGTTACTGAATTTTAGGCCTTTTCTTACCGTTACATCGCGGCTGTGGACTAAGTCTCAATTTCTCAGTCGTCCCGGTCACGTAGGCATGTTTATTCTTCGGATTTTCTTCTGTGCAGTATAAAAGCTGGAGGTTTTGAGAGAAGACCCATCCACCATGGCTACTCCCTATCTTGCATACAGCACACCCGACCCTTCCTCGCAATTCTCCTTCGCCTATTTCACCGGGCTCTCGTTCGGTGAAGCGGCAAGACTCCACTACCCAAATATTTACCCTCCAAAAACAATCTCTGCATGGACCTTCACGCACGAAGCGGCGGTTTCTGACCTGGCATCAAATGAAGCTGTTCCGCATCTCGACGACCTCAATCCTATCTTGAATGGTATGGAGGCTGCGTTCAATCGCGGTGCGCGGTCTGTTGGGGTGACTTTAACAGTTTCCGGGCAAAACTATTATCATTCCTATTCATTCAGAAAAGTAGGTGGTATCAAAACAGACTGCCTTCGCTTACCAGTTACCCATAGATCCGAATTTTTGCTCATATCAACAATTTCAGTATCGCAGTGGATTCCGCCCATGCTTTGGTGGATTATATAACAACTACTTCGCTGCTCACGCCCACGCTTCTCGATCGGTTTCTTTTGACACCTATGACCTCAAAAATGTTCGGAATCTACGTCTCCGACTTTCCTCTTTGGAAGCTGTCTTGCCTTCTTGGCGAGGATTGGCTTCATGAAGATGTGGTCAATGCTCTTTCCGAACTGCTTTACTTTACTGCAGTTGCAGAATCGAATGCCGTTGACCCTCCTGTCGTCATTCTTCCCACAAGTTTTCTCGCCGACGCCAAGTACCTGTACGAACAGTCACCTCGATTGTTTAGCCCAAATCTTGTTGCCTTGCGTCACCGCCTTCGATCCGCCCCCGTTAATGCAATCTATGCTTTGAATTGCTTCTCTGATCATTATTCCACCTATTGTCACATCCCGAACACTTCCTCACTTGATTTTGGGGATTCGTTGAACCGATCACCAGAAACCAACGTGCTGGACGTCTTCCGCTGGGTTCTATCTGACATCGAAAACACAACACCTTCATCGATCGGCAAAATCAATACATCCCAGCAGCGTGCGGCCTCAGGAAGCTGTGGGGTTGCGGCTCTGAATATCATCGAATCCGATATCAACACAGAAATTGCAAAATGGAACAATCGCAATAGCCAGCAATTCCGGCGCCGTGCGTTACGCGACCTGATACTTTATCATGCAACCGCCATCGATTGTGATTCTTCTGTTGTGAGTTACCTTGACCATTTTTCCCTTCGTGCTTGAACTTAACTTTGATTGACCGTGTTCTTTAGACTTTTGAGAGCTGTGTGCTCCCGATAGCCGTGCCTGAGGACGACTCGAACATGTCGCTCGCACGGGACGGGCCGTTTGGTTATAATGACTTCAATCTCTATGCGCCAACGGTATTTTATTTTTATTTTTATTCCAAACGGAACGGGAATTAATCTTGCTACCAGCCAACACATCCCATCTATGCATTTCTGAATGCCGTCCAAATGCAACCCGCTGTGAACGTTGCAGCCAACCTCTCCCCATGGCCGTATGCGAATACGGTAATTTTACGCAGTAAACTTTGTGCCACAGCACTGATTTTTTCAACAGCCTATGAATCTTCCTCTCGGCGAACCTTTTGAGGTTAAACCTAAGCTTCGAACGAATTCTCCCCATCTTTCATCAAGGCTCCCGCCGCTCCTTTCAGTCTCCCCGCCTCCCCCACTCCCGCTACTTCAAGACTTGATCTCATTTAAATCCTCCCACATCATCCTCGATCCTAAAACTCCGCCTGCGTCTCCGTCAGCTTCCGATGTCATTGATCTATGCACTCCGAGCCCTCAAATACCGCCACCGCGTCAGATCCCCAGTGTCAAAACCGAGGTGATTGACCTCACCGTGCTCTCTCCTTGCGCTCCAAAGCCTCGCGCTGCCGCCGCTCCCGCCATCAAACCCGATCCTTCGTTGGAGACTGTGAATCCCATCCGGATCGGGTCATATTTTGCGGAATTTGAACAGGGACGAGATGCCGTGTTCGATCGAGAATCAAGTCTCGGTCACATTTGGCGCACAGGTCAAACGAAGCGCTCTAGCAATGGGTCGGTGCGACGGATAACCCTCCGGTGTAACCATTATGGGGAGGGTAAGAGTTCTCATCGTGCAGATATTGACCCGTCTGATTTTCGTACTGGGAAAACAAATCGCACTGAATGTTCTGCCCATGTCAACCTCGCTGTTGTGCCCGGCGGTGGATGGCATGTTACCGTGGCCGAATGGGAACATAATCACCCGCCAGAGGTGCCAATAGGTGGTACCGTTCCTCGGCCACCTGCTCGCGAGCAGCGCGAGCTTGTAAAAGAATATGTGGCCACCGGTGTTGATTTTAGTCGGGCTCAAATTTCGCAGATCCTTCTACATCGCTATCCCGATCACCCGTTGGAGCGGCGTCAAGTTTCAAACCTCATTAATGACGCTCACAGGGCTGGGAGGAAGGATGTTGATCGCCTTGGTGGCGATTTCGGTGCGGTACTTTCCCGCATTCGTGATCTCAAGGTCCTGGATCCGAGATGGGATTTCGACATCAAACTTGACGAGAACCAGGTGGTCATTGCCCTGTGGTGGCAGTCACCCACTCAAGCAGGCTTAACTCGTCACTATTCCGATATTCTCATCAACGATAACACTTACGGTCGCAACCAGTATGGTTATGCTCTCAATATCGGTGAGTAGTTGATTTTCTCTTGAATCTTGTTCGGTACGGTGTTCTGACACTTAAATTAGGAATTGGTATCGACAGCTCGGGCAAATCCAGAAATCTCTGGTACGCTCTGCAGCTTTTCGAGAACACCGAAACACACGATTGGGCCTTTGGGAACCATTTACGAAGTGCCGGACGACCGCCCGAGGTTCTTGCATCTGATCGTGATGCTGCACTTATTGCCAGTGCGTCGCGTACAATGCCCCTTACCTTTCATGTCTACTGTCTTCACCATTTGGATGGCAATGTCGCCACAAATATCCGTGCGTGTCTTGGGAACGAATGGGACAACTTTAAACGCGATTTTTGGGTCGCTTACCGCGCAGTTTCCCCACCCGAGTTTGATCGAGCATGGCAGGCTCTATGTTCTCGCTATCTCGTCGCCGCTACTTACTTGACCGACGAATTATATCCTTGTCGGTCTCACTGGGCATGGGCATGGGTCAGCAATGTCTTTACTGCCGGCATCCGAACTACGGGACGGGTCGAAGGTGAAAATAAAATTAACAAGGTTATTGGTGGGCCGAAGAAGACTGCACTTCAGCTTTTTAATGGTCTCAATGGCCGTTCGGATGACCAGACCACCAATGATTTAATACAAGTTCGCCAGGTGCGTCGACTGTCAGCGTCCCTTCGAATATTCCATTGATTGACATTGATTAAGTCCTCTCGACGTCAACACGACAGCAATTTGGAAAGCTTGTTTTGCAGGCCACTGGCAATGATTCGCGAGCTCGCTGGCCCATATGCACTTCAAACTTGCTACAAACAGATGCAGGACAGCCTGTTCTATCAGACCGAGGTGATTCAAAGGCCAAATGAAGTACGAAACTGGGTAAGTGTTTAGTCTCTTCGATTGACATTGCTAGTATTGATATCTTCAACTCAGAATGAATACGCTCTCCGCGTTAATCAGGAAACTAGTTGGCAATTCTCCAACGGAGAAGAAAATGTATGTGATCTTCTCCTGGCTTCGAATCAGTCCAATGAATATGACCAGGATATGATAAATACCTTCAACAACGATGCCGCGCATGTCTCAATCAAGTGGTTGATACAACAGGTCACCCAGCGCGGTCTCGATGTACGTCATCTTCTACGGGTTCGACATGCAGCCACCGGTACTGTACATTATCTTGCCGTTCTCCCGGACGGAAGATACATATGTAATTGTGGTATGCCCTCCAATCTGGGCATTCCGTGCCGGCACTATTTTCGCATTTGGCTGGATGTCGAAGGCTTGCCATTCCACATCTCGTTGATCCGTCCCAGGTTTTTATTCATCGCCTCATCCATGCCAGTTCACTGCTCACTTTGTTTTTTTATATAGATGGCATCAAAATCCTTCGAACTCTACGGGCACCATTGCCGCCGTTTGTCGAACTCATGAACTTCAACCCGATGAGTTCAAATTTCAAGCAACAGTTATCTCTTCCGTGTTTGCATCGAATCCTCTTGACACCACATCTCATTCCGCAACACCTGCACCACGCACTCAAACAATACCCGCTCGCGAGGTTTTTCATAATGTTCAAACTGTGATCCGTCCCCTGCTAGCTGGCGTCCAAACTGCAGAGCAGGTTGAAGATCTCGTTCAGAGTTTGGTGGACTTACAGTGTGTCTTTATTCACTATTTCTCGTTGTTGAAGTTGAAAAAACCGTGTTTCAGTCAGCAAAATTTAGCCGATGCTCGCCAGGAGCAAATCGTCGATCCACCTGCCATACTTGGGAAAGGTCGACCGCGTACGGCACGCTTCACTAATGCGCGTGAAGGTGGCGGGCAACGCCGTCGACTTCGATCTTCGGCGCAGGAAAACTCCAGCCATGTGGTTGTAGCTCCGGCTTCCAGGTCTCGAGCCGGACGATCGTATAGATGTGCCCTTTGTCGTAAAGAGGGGCACAATCGCCTGAATTGTCCAGATGCGCAATAATTAACTACGTATCAAGTACTTTACCTTATCGCTCTCACACTCACATTCCACAATCAAAGTCGGCCGATCTGGGTTGAGAATGAATTCATCGAAATTTGAGTGGCATTTCTTTTGCTTAATGTCATCAACCCACCTCAATTGAGCGTTATTTATTTGGAATACGGTAGTTGTTGAAGCCGAAAAACAAGGTCAGGTGATCGCGTCTCAGACGTTGTAGTTGCGGAATATGGTAGGAACTCAGTGATAATGGCGTTCCGATTACTTCACGCTGTGACACGGAATAGCTATCACTTTTGAGTCTGTTCTTAGAATTACAATTCACCGAACACAAGCTGCATTTGAGCTGCATCAAACGGTGATCAGTGGGCGATCAGGATCATGCGAGTGCCGATTGCGCCGAGTGGACATGCCGAACACGGGTTTCTCTAGAAACCCGGATGCCGAACACCAGTCGAAAAAACGGCAGGGGTTTCTCGAGAAGCCGGGTTTCTCATTAGATTTTGCCAATACTTATCACTCGGAATTTCGGATTCCATCATACTCAAGTAAGTACATACAAGAAATCTAAAGCACAAATAAATCGCGTCTCAATCGTCTTCTCCGTCTCGCTCGTAGCGGGCCCGGCTCGTTCAAACCCGTTGTACTACTTCGTATCATCAACACTCACCTGAAAGCACCTGAAACAACAACACTAGTACGTACTACTTTCTCGCAAGGCTACGAGGAGAAGGCCGCCGACGATCTGATGCCTCCAGCGGATGATACGACAACCCGAATTCGGAATTCCTTGTTCTTTCGACAGCTTCAACCTCCCAAATTTAGAACGGAAGCAAATTTTACCATCAACGGAAGCAAAATAATGCCTCCCAAAAATGGGAATGCCGTTGGTGATGCGATCATTTGTGCCTTGTTCTCTTCTTCCATGCGCACCGGATATGACCACAGTTTCCAAGCCCGCTGCCGCTTGACCAACTTGCGTAACTCTTATTCAACAACTTCTTGTTCCTCGTCGTCAAGCGGGGCCCTCTGAATGTCGTCAATTCTCTCTTTTTTGGCGCGTAACTCAAGCCATTTGACCGGCAATGTCAAACGTCTCAATGGCCGCATTCACCCTTTCACGGCATTTGAATGGCGCTTTTACTTTTTAAATCTCTCTTGGACCTTACGGGCAACATCCTCAATTCTCCTTGCTTGTCCTTCTCCCCCCTCTGACGTCGAATGGAATTATCTCGCATTCTGTGTAAAGAGGAGGAAGTTACTTCCACGCCGCTATCAAACACGCTCGAAGCTCTCCCCGACGACGAGGAGAAGCCTCCCAGGTACTTTACTACTATCATTCCATCTCTCATTCTCTTTTCTGATTCTACCTATCGCACTAGTCAACAAGAACCGCGAAGTCTTCCGTCAGGATGGGAATCATTCGTCCACCTCAATGGAGGGATGTATTACACCTGCTCCGAAAACCGTCTGGTCACAACGGACGACATCTACGACGAAGGTACTCTACAACGAGTTCTCCAAGCGTTCAATGCACGGGAAAATGGCTACTGGCCTGTCTCGAGTATGCTTCAAGTTCGCGCTAGGATATCGGATTTGGAGATGTCGATATCGCATACGTCAGGGGAACTCAGAGTGAGCTTCGTTTCTTGGGATAAATGCGAGATTTACGGCTACGTGAATAATGGTGCGTCGTTTCAATCCGCATCTGCTCGGCCATTGAATTGTATCTGGCCATCTAGACGTCGTACACCGACCTAAATCCGCATTTTGGGATCACCTTTCGACATTTCCGATGCATCGGACGAAACTGAATAGACAGATGGAAGTCGAGTTTCTCAGCGCATTGGCTTTTGGGTCGAATGGTGCGTGGTCCATCTATTCCGACAGAAGGCATCGAACAAATGATTGCAGAACGAATCCTGGAAAATAAGGCAACGACCTTCCCTTATGAAGATGCACAAATTGAGCGCTTGATCAGAACATACGCGGATCTCAGAGGTGAGTCATTGCGCCCATACAGCCATTGGAAAGATTCAACCTAGTTAATCCTTTGCTCCTTCGCTAGGCCCGGTAACGATCGCCCCCACGCACCTCGTCCCACCCCTCACATACCACATCGCCCGCTCAATGATCCCCATCGAAGTCTCCCGCGAACGATACAAATACGGCACTCGTGAGGCCCGCTTTTATCGAGACGTAGCCATCCCGGAACCGACGTGGGATATTTGGATTTGGGACCTCTTCTTGGGAGTGATTCTATGTGGGACGCCGAAGAATTATCGTGTGAGGTTGCAGGCGACGATTCCGAATGGGATTGTTGCGCTGCCGGAGTTTCGGACGCTGATGAGGAATTTGATGAGCGAGTGGGCAGGCGAGTTTTTTTTATTTCGTTTCTCTCGAGAGTGGCCTGAGGAATGATTCGTTTTGGTGTGGATAGATTCGAATCTGGTTGCAACAGTTTTGGTTTCGTGTGTATCTATCTTGCACTCATATTTATCCTTTTCGACTGCAACTGACTCTTCTTTGCAGCGTTACTGTGGGATTCCTTGCCGTTCCCGTAAGTCTTTTCCCTAAAAATTCACCGCCGCCTCTGATTGCTGTAAGGATATCACAAATATCCAACGCACATTCGCCCTTATATCCTCCCTCTGCGCTATGACCAGCATCGTCACAGGACTTCACCACGTATGGCAACACCGCGAGAAGATTGATATAGAGAAAGACGATGCTGTAAGCCTCCACTTCCTAACTCTTGTTCACGTTTAACTGTTCATTGACCTTGGAATTAAATCATCTTCGTAGTATCGCTACCTGCACTACCTCGACATCCGCCAATGCCTGGGAAAACGAAGCGATATTAAATCTACGGACGGACGTCCACCCATCCCAAACCTCACCCTCTCCGCCGCTCTCCTGGCGTTACCGCTCGCAACACTCCAATGGTCTGTGTTGAGCTTCACTCTAGCCATTGCGACATACGCCCTTCAATTCCAAAGCCAAAGCCAACTCTCCGATGGCGATGGCAATAGTGACGGTGAAATCAATAACGGCGGCAGTCACCTGCAAATTTTGTTCATCTTCCTGCTTTCCCTCCTCGGCGCGCTAGCGCTGTGCGTCTTTCTCTTCTTTTGGAGAATTTGGGCACCGCCGCTCCACCGCGAGGCGGAGGACGGGCATGATAACAATTTGGTCTGGGTACCGAAAGTGGGGTGGTTTGTGAGGGCGGTTCGGAAGCTGATGGATGGTGTTGGGATGAGGCAGGGAGGGGATTTAGATGTAGATGGGGGTGGGCAGGCTTGATTGAGTTTCGCTGTTGACATCTTCCGTGATACTATGTAGAATAGGTGTAATACAAATATAATTCTGCGACATCTTTCGAACAGGCCAATACTATCCTTCTAAAGCCTACAAAATTCTCTTCACGCAAAGTGACAGTCTCTTGTCACCCTTCTCATCCAGCGGTTGCAACACTCCTACAAAACGAATTCGGTGGAAATGTCCAGCAGGCAACGTGAATGAAAATTTGCTCAGTAATTCAAAAAGTATAACCTGCATCTCCAAGACGCTGCTTTGATTCAGTAGACAATGTCTACAAGTAAGTAGGGTGTGGCTCACGCAAAGCGCCATCTGTATAGATCACACGTCAGTCAGCGTATTTTTCATAGAGTATCATCTCACCCCAAACATGTACGTGCCCCGCCAGAGAAGGACAAACTACAATTATGACAACGCTCAACGACAGGGAATGGAGCGTAGAGTCAGACGAACAGATTGGCAAATGGCCCGACCGCCTCCGCTGAACGCATCGATCCATCCAACCAGCGACCTGGCCTGAATTTATGAGCATCGCGTCCCCAGATTTCTTCCATGCTTCGTAAACATCGACGTCAGTAAATCCAACACGGTACCCAATTTCAACACACCGCTGGAACGATCCAATCCCTGTCATGATGACTTGCCCTTTACGAATTGGTATCTGTTTGACTCGTTGCCCATTTGTAAGTGTTATTTCATGCGAGAGGTGGATGACTGTATCCGTGGTGGCAACCCGCTCGGGGAAAGGAAGAGCGGGGTACATTCTGAGTGATTCCTGCCAGAAGGTGAACCACCCAGGAGGCAGGGAAAGACGTTTCGGGAGCGCACCTTAATGACGGCATTGAGAAGAGGCAAGTTGTCGTATGAAATATTGGTGCGATCGGTGGTGGTACCCAGAGCGTCTTGTATTTCCACTCTTAGGCGCTGCTGAAGTTCAGGATCTCGGGCTAGTTCGAAGAGCCCGAATGCCAGAGTGTTTGCCTGCGAAATTAATTACAGTAACATTGCCTGCCTTCCCGACCAACGTTTGATGGAACTTTTTTTTTTTGCGTACTTACCGTGGTCTCTCCTCCCGCAAGCATCAACAGCGAAGTTTGACCGGAGATGTCCTCGAATCCGAGCGCGCCAGTGCTCACCGAATCCACTGCAAAACAATCAATTCTTGACTATACAAAAACAGGAAACGAGAAAACCCAGCAAAGTGAACACATCCTCTGTAACGTCTCCGCCTTTTGCCAAGAGATCCCGTTTCTCGCATACGGCGCGGGCCCCTGCCTCGGTGGCAAGAGCCCTTTGTGCATGTAAGACGCGGAGACCCTTTGTCGGGAGATTGCGGAGGAGTTTGTGCCGAAGAGAGGGTGGGAGAATGCCGAGGAGGGCGTCTCCGAGAATTGCGGAGGCGGATTGGGTTAATGTTAGGTGGCTACAGTATGGATGTATCATGACAGCATGGTCAGGTTGGGTCTGAGTGTTTTACAGCAAGGGCATACGCGACTTCGAGGTTAGTTTTCACGAATTTGGGATCGAGATCAGCGGTGGGACAGCCGAGTACCACTATGGTAGCACTGTTCATTGAGATGGAAGGAAGGCAGAAAGCAACGAGACGCACCCTCGCTAATCGCGTCGAAAGCGGCAAAATTGAACAGGGCGCATATGTCGGTCGAGAACGAATCTGACTCGTGCTCTAATTTTTCGGTGATCTTGCAGAGTTCGTAAGATATGAATAGTGAATAAATCTTGTGTTCACCAAATTTCTCACTCACTCCCTGTGCAACCTTCTCAAAAATTGGCTGATAACTGCGCACGGCAGCAGCTGTGAACCCAGGATTTAGTCGCGCTCGAAGACGTTGGTAATCAGTCCCTAAAATTCACGCTTTTTGAATCCTTTGCTCATAGTTTTGACTCGAAGACCATACCTTCCCGAGACATCACGGATCTTTCTCCAAACAAGCACTGAACGAGGATATCTAGAGTTGGCCCGAGGACGAAGTCCGGGCTGTTGACCATGTGTTTCAAGGCGGTTGGATCGGCCACCATCAATTTGTCCTTCTGCATTCCAGAATAGATAAGCTTGAGAGGGACACATAGTAGAGGAACATACTCCGAAGCAGCCTTTGAACCTATATACGGAGCCGTATAGGTTCAACCACGAATACTCGTAGTCGCCGTGTTGAGGAGGGAGGATTAATTGTAACATATTTCCTTCGAAAGCCGTTTACTATACCAGAGGAGCCTCTGACCTGAGGAAGGCATACCGAAAATCCAGGATGTAGATGGTGGGCCAGGGACATGTCGAATGGTGCTCCGTCGATGTCG
Organism: Favolaschia claudopus; assembly: GCA_037176885.1. Lineage (NCBI taxonomy): Eukaryota > Fungi > Basidiomycota > Agaricomycetes > Agaricales > Mycenaceae > Favolaschia > Favolaschia claudopus. Next base: position 181,066 of record JAWWNJ010000183.1, read on the forward strand.
AGAAATGAGCACAAACAGAAACGCAGCAGTGACGGGAATAAATGCAACGAGGTAGTTCATGGGAGGGGAAGGGGGAGCTGAGAATGACTCACCCATGCCGTCGCGACTCGCTTTAAGTTCGTGCAAGCAGGACGTGCTAATCAAGTACTATCACCGACGCGGGCCTATAAGGCGACTAGTCACATTCAGCCTGACAGTCTAACAACGACGACTTCAAGAAGATGGAGTAAAAGCAGGTCAAAATGGATATTGAGATACGGAGTCGATTTCATTCTCACCAGTCCAATTTGTTAGTTCTCATCCCAATTTCAGTGACGTCGAAACAGAGCCGAATCCGAGTTATGTTGATGCGGCATTAATATTCACCGCTAAATGGGTGCCAGCGCGACGTGATTGAGCCCTAGTCCAGAAACACTCTACGGAGTACAGGTGGCATGGTGCCAGGTGGTGTCCGGAAAAGGTCAACGTCACCCAGTCACAGTCCCGTGCTGTTATACCGCGTCACAATCACATAATCGTTTGTTTGATCAGATCAAAAGCTCTCCTCCACCCAAACTGCGATGACACTGGACAGTCCGCTGTAACTTAACGAGACGACTCCGCATTCTTTCCACCCATTTGATACACGTACTTCATCGTCCTCCCGTCCTTCCTTCCAAGCCCAGATGAAACACTGAACCCACGGAAAAAAGAGGCGACATTTCGGTAAACAAGTTGTACCCATGGCGAATTGAATAGGACGACTGAATGACGATTTATCGCTAAAACAGCGCTAATTGCCGGTGACAAGAGGTGACAGGCTACACGAAAAATATCCACCTGCTCTTCCCGACACCATGACCTTCGTCGTCGTCGTCCTGCTCGCCCTCATCTTCGCGGGCCTCGTCTGGCGCATTAACAAGCGCCGAAGCACCGTACGAGATATCGTAGGACCACCTTCCTCGTCATGGATTCTCGGTATGTATTATGCATCGTAGGGCTTCCAATGGTATTCGATTTGACTCGTGCGCAAGGGAATATGGAGCAATTTGTGCTCCCACCACGATTCGGGGAGTACGAGTCTGCGTGGAGAAAGCGTTACGGACCGGTGTATAGATTCAAGGCGTGCTTTGGGGTACGTCTTGAATCTTTCTATGTGTGAAAGTCGAGCTCAGACCTCATGCCTGGAACTGTCCGCAGGAGGATCGTTTGATGATATCAGATCCCGCCGCGCTACAGGCCCTCGTACAGAGCTCCGATTTTGTCCCGACACCGAGAGCCGATGCGCTGACTTGTGCATTATGTGGACCGCGGAACATTCTATCTCAAGTCGGTGAGCCTAAATTCACTACGCGCTGGCACCTATTTGACTGCCCGCTAGGCCAAAGCCATGCACGTCTTCGTGCAGGGTTGACTCCCGGATTCACCGCTGCCGCTACTCGTCGTTATCAGCCTATTTTCGAAAAGGTGGCGCTCACGGTTAGCTCCCATTTTTCGTCGATTCTGTATTCGAGTACCCATTTCATTTCGTTGTTGTTGAGCAGATCTCGGAAAAATTGAATGCCTATGAAGGCAAGTCGACGAATATGTGCTCACTTCTCAGTGTCGCGGCCTTCGATGCCATCGCTGAAGGTACTTATTCTATATCCTGCATTCATCCATTCCTGAACTCCAACGCTTCTTATTGCGAAACCTAGCTGTCTTCGGCAACTCCACGGAAAGCCTGGATCCCGAGTTTGTTGACGTCAACCTGAAAGTCGCGTCAGTAATCCTTTATCTTGTCTTGATACACATTCACACCTTAATTATTCGTCCTCTGAAGGCACATGGCCACAGGCCGATCCAAGGGCACAATCATCGTCGAGGGAATCTTAGACTATCTTCCGAAAGAACTCTGCCGTAAAATCATCAATCTTCCGTCAAAAGGTCTCGACCTCCTTCGCACCCAGACCCGACTCGCGACCTCCGAGGGTCATCGAATCGTTCAAGAGAAGTTGGACGCGGCACAACAGGGACTGGAGCGCGGGAACGATGTTTTCGACCTCCTTCGTACGCAGCAAATTTTTCATTTCTACTCTATATGCTCCTGAGATCTGATTTACCTGGGACAGTATTCCCTGAAAATAGTAATACCAAAGAATCGCTCAACGCTGAAGATATCATAGGGCAAATGTCTTTCCTCATGCTCGCTGGTGGGGAAACGACGGTGCGTTGAGTATTAATATCACAGCGCATCTCAGGGACTCATGTTTGGATTGTGACAAAGTCGAACACACTCGCTTTCGGGCTCGTGGAGCTTGCCAAGGACGTCGAACTTCAAGAGAAGCTCAGGGCAGAGATTCACGCTGCGTTCAGTGCGCGTCCCGTGAGCCTTGCCTACGATAGTTTGCCACTCCTCAACGCGTTCATCAAAGTACGTCGGCTCCATATGCCACCACCCAAGACGCGTTCCTGTTGATTCTGAGCCTCTAATTCACTGATTACTCCGTAGGAAACGCTTCGACTGTACCCAGTGATTCCCACCGCGGAGCGAATGGTTGTAGCAGACACCATCATCCCCTTATCCGACCCAATTACTCTCCGAAACGGACGAAGCATCCAGCAAATCCCCGTCCGAAAAGGTCAAATCGTGGTCATTGGAATTGGGTCGTATCAAATGTGTGTCTTCTAATGCTATCTTTTCACTCCTGCGGTGATTGTGGATGCAATTCGTATCAGGCTTGAATCGATTTGGGGAGCTGATGCGGATGTCTTTCGGCCTTCACGGTGGTTGGATGGGACAGTACATCGCGGTGAAGCGATTGGACCTTACGCCAGCCTGTATGTTCGATTTCAGTTCTCTCTCTACCTCCCTTCCACTGACGTTATTTCATAGCTTAACTTTCCTAGGCGGTATTCGCACTTGCTTAGGGTGAGTCTCCTTTCGAAACAAAAAATCTGAATTCACGCGATGACACTGATTCCGTCGGCAGATGGCGCATCGCGTAAGTGTCTTTCCTCGAATCATATTATACGGGAAATGTTGACTCAAGGTGATACTTACCCTACATACTCCAGTGTTCTGGAGATGCAGGTATTTCTTTGCGAATTGCTGGCCAAGTTCTCGTTTGCTCTCGCGCCGGACCATGTGTTGGGGATCCAGCATGCAACTATACTACAACCTGTGGATTCCGCGGGCGAGAAGTCTGTCGAGATGATTGTTAGCAGGATTTCCTAGCCCGTTTAACATGTATTTCTTGAATGCACAAATAGATATGGTCTTCTCCCTCTCTTTCTGGCAGTGACACAATACTAATGTAACCTAAGTAATATGAGAACCCACCGTAGAGTTAGTGTAGAGCACCGGTTTGCTCTAACGCAGTTCTCAGAAACAGTGTCGTTGCAAACCGGAATCCTTCAGTTCGGCACACCTGCTCCGTCGATCGCTAGTGCCAAACAATCCATCCCAATTACAAGATCCACGTGCGTGTTCGAAAAGAAAATCAACATTTCACACAACTTGAAGCCAGTTGCCTCGCTAAAAGCCAATAAACAATAAATAACAAGAACTTCTACCTCATTACAGGACTAGTAAAGTAACCCTTTCCAAACCCACTCACTCACTCCTCCATCCAGGCCCTCATCCCCGTATCACTCACCGGATCCGGCACCCCCGCGACATAATAATCCATCTCGCTCCCCAGCCTCTTCGTATTCTCCCTCGCAATATCCACCGGATTCGGCGTGCCGGCGAGACGGCGCGCACGTCGGCGTTCGTACGCCTCGCGCACGGCTTGGCGGATGGTTTCGATGCCGTTGCGGACCTGATGATGATTCAGAGTGTTGAGAAAATGAAGTGGAAGAGGGGGAAGAAACGAGTAGGGATTGTCGAAAGAAGGGAATAGAAGAAATAAACAGGACACTCACATTCGCAGCAGCGGTCGTATAAATCGAATCCACCTCCTCCGGCGTCCACACCAGATTATACGACGAGCTGAACGGCGCAGTCGAAGGATCATACGTAGGCTACATGTACAACCCCAATCATCAACTCACTCTCTCATTTCAAAACCAATACATCGAGCACTTACATTCACAGCATTCTGGATAGCAACATCTCATTCGTAAGCACACCAAGCAACAAAACCAAAAACCCCACTCACCGGCAACAAAGGCAAATAAACCAACAACACCTCCCTCCACGCCTGCGGCTGGTGTTTATCGTTATACACCACCCCCTGCCTCCCCTCCACCACATTCTTCGGCACCCCATCCAAAATCTGCGCATACCTCCCCGCAAACCGCGCCTCCATCACCTCCGGGGTGAGTTGCTTCGGAACTTTCTCTTTCTTGCCCTTCTCCCTCTCCTCCGACTCGACCATCGGCAACGGCTCCAAATCCGGCAACTCCACTCTCGTGGTGAACACCAGCCCCTTCGTCGCGCCATACTCGTTGATCCTCGCGATCGCGGATCCTTTCTGGACGTCCGACGAAGCGTCGAAGAGAATCATCACGTCGACGTCTCGTGCGGGCTGCCAGTGTGGGTGCGGTCGTCAATACAATACATCCACGCAAAGCACGATTCGCGAGACGAGGTGGAGAAAGAAAAAAGACAGTCGAATAAACCCTTCAACTCACATGCAAAAACACATGCGCCGGCAAGTTATTCGCCATCCCCGAATCAACCAAATGCAGCCTCGGCGCATTCTCGAATCCGTTCCCTCGATGGGGCGCCTTTTCAGCGCCGAAGAAGGGGTTGGCTTGATTCCTACGGAAGCGAAAGTCGTGGGCGGATGAATATCGATACCGGGTGAGAAGGAAGGAAAGAGGATAGCAAAGAATAATAGCTAGAACGCACCCAGCATGCACGGGATTCACATTATCAATCCGATCCATCGCATGGTCCCCTGCGTGTTTGCTCAGCTTCTGCGTCACATCTACATCTCCCGTTCAATATTTATTCCATTAGAAATACTTGGAGAAATAGAAAGAAAAGGAGCGAACGCACGTCTAACAACCCCACCGACCCAATTCTGTGGCAAATTCCTCCACAACGTCCCTAAAAACGCGCTCAACGGCGCCGCAGGCGCTGCGGTCGCGACTCCCATGAGGAGAGCGAGGGAGTATTCGGGGAGGGATTGCGTGGAGAGGCCGGAGGTGAAGTGGCGGCCGAAGGCTACATAGGAGGCGGTGGGTGAGCGGTTAACAACAATATTAATGTAAAGGGAAGGTAAGTAGGGAAGAGAAGAGAGGGAGATGGAAGCGAAGTGAAGTAAAAAGGAGGACAAAGAAATGAGAAGAGAAGAATGTGGGAGGGAGAGAAGGAGAGAAGGGGAGAAGGGGAGAACACGCACCCCAAGTAGGCACCCACCCCTGCAACTCCTCGCTCCCCACCTCGACGGGGTTGATCTCGAACCACTGCCACCACGCGTCTCGGTCTTCGGTTTGTTGTTTCCTGAATGCGCGACGTTCATTATCAATGGTCAGTGAGGGAGGAAGGGAGAATGGAGAATGTGGGGGCGAACGAGCAACGAGGTGGTGGAACAAAAGAAATTTAAAGGAGAACGAAAACCTCACCCATCAACCCTCTCCGGCTCCTCGAACGCCTCCTCGGCCGACTTCCAATCATGCCACGGGCGTTCGTGCCGCACGGCCGTGAGCTGCGGTTGACCGTGTCAGCTATGCAATCCAATCCAATCGTGAAGTTAAGTGAAGTATAAGTATGAGCAAAGGGCGAAGAGAACATCGAGTTGAATTGAATACAGTAGTGGATGGCTGGATGGATGATGTTGATGGGATGGGATGTGATGAGATGAGATGAACAAAATGGGAGAGTGGACGCAAGGAAATCAAGGCGAGAAAAAGTTGGAAGACGAAGGTAAAACAAAAAGCTTAGAAAACAGAAAAACAGAAGAACAACAAAATCACACGACTCCTCGGAGAAACGCTGCTCACAATAGGCCACGCCTCCCTCCCCTCCTCCAACCCCCCATTCGTATACGCCCGGCTCCATATCAGCGAGGCTCTGCTCCCGTCGTTAATTCGTTAGTTCGGCACTTTCTTCCTCGACGGAGGGAGGGAGGGAGGGAAGACGTACGGATCGACTTTGCCCTTGCCTTTGCCTTTTGTCTCCCCATACGCTTTCGTCTTCCCCTGCACCTCTTCGCTATTCCCACCGGACTCCGCAATCTCCTCTCCACCCCCAACCAACCAATAATACGCGCTCGTCATCGTCGAATACAAATCAATCACGCATACCTCCTGGCCGTACCTACACATCGAATCAGCCATTGTTGTGTTATATAAATTCATAAAAAAAAAAAAGAGAAAACAAAACACCGAAGTAGACTCCACATGTACACTTACCTCTCCTTCCCAACCAGAGGCCCCAACAGCGCCTGCACCCCGCCCTCCGCGCGCGCGACGCGGTTGACGCCCGCGGCGCTGAGGGGATGCGTCGCCGCGAGGTGTGTGAAGTGGGTGAGGATTTCGCGGGGGGTTGGGGTGCGTTGCGGGGTTTCGATAGGTTTAGGACTCGGATTTGGATTTGGATTTGAGTTGGGAGGGAGGGTGTACAGTGCGGCTGCGGAGAATTCAATGAGCTATCAAGATTCAAGTGGAATAAGAAGAGGAGGCAATTTACCGATCCCCCAACACGCGCCGGAGACGCCCGCGAGGTAGGTGATGTTGGGGTACAGCTCGAGGTCTTGGAGGGCGATTATGGTTGCGAGGAAGCCTCTGTATTAATAGGAGCGCATATATAAGCAGGAGAGGGAGGGAAGGGAAGGGAAGGGAAGAAGTGGACGTACAAATTCGCGCGCATCCCACCGCCGCTTCCTCCCAATGCGATCTACAACCATCCGCAATCCATTATGAGTCGATTCAACATGCATGATTGAGGATACGCACGATAGGCACATCCCTCTCATCCACCTCCCCCTCCAACCCCAGAACCTCAGCCAAGCTCCCGCTCCGCGCGATCCGCCTCACACGCGCATCGAGGAACCCGAGCTCCTCCGCACTCAGGGCGTTAGACCTCCGTAGACGCGCTGTATCTTTGATGTGTGGCGAGAGCAAGGGGTCCTCGATGGAGGGGCGCGTGAGGAAGGAGAGAGCGTGCGAAAGGGAGGTGGTTAGGTTGAGGGTGAGTTTGTGGAATGCTTGGCGAGGATGTGTGAGCGTGAAACGGAAAGAGCTGAGTGGGTGGAGAAGACGCACCTCCGCTCAGGCCATGCCCCGTCTTCGAGTCCTTCTCCGTCTCCTTCTCTTTATCTTTATCCTCGCCGCTTTCGTCTTTCGTCGCTTCCTCAGCGGCGCCGCGCTGCCAGAAATAGGCTCGCCCATCGATATCTTTCTCCGTGTCTAGCCCACGGAAGGCGGTGGTCTGTGAGTCGGTGCGCTCGAGGGTGGTCATGGTCGTTCGAGAGAGAAAAACTCGGGAAGGATGTAATCAATCAAATGGTGGACGTTACGGGCAGACGGTATCGGAGCAAGCTGGCTGTACGCGAACGTGCGTCAAGCATCCCGAAGATTGATCGCTCGCTTTCAACCAGCGGTAGAAGAGAACGGGCGGTGACTTTGAAGCAGTAGTAGTAATATATACCACGCTGGCGAGATAGAAGTGAGTTGCGTCTCACCAGAAGACGATAGACCCGAGCAGAAGGTGTCAGATAGTCAGATTACTTAGAAACCGGATTGAGATTAAAGTTCCAGCCTTCTAGGGCCATTCGCATGACGCAGGACAGTGCAGTAGTGGCCTATAGCCCATGTAGGCTTTCTTTAGGAGGATACACGGGCAGAATGAGAAACGAAAGGAGGAGAACAAGTGGGAGAGGACAAGAGGTGAGTGTCACGTGACGTGACGTTTCGCGTTGTTGACCCAGCAGACGTTACTGTTGATCCGATCAGGCAGTGCTCGGCATCCTCCGATTGCACCTCTGTCAGCTTCCACCATGTCCGCGCCATTCGTCGTCTTCGGCTACGGGTCCCTCATATTCAAGGTTCTTTTTCTCCAAGCCAGTCCCCCTTATCGCGCTCATCTTTTAATCCTCTTTGAAGCCGCCGCCGAATGTTGTCGCGCAAGGTAGGGTACTCATTTTCCAGAGAAATTTATCCGGGGGTGAATGAAGAGGATTGGTGAAGCCCCAGGATTCCTGAAAGGATACGTACGGCGATTCGCGCAGAAATCTCATGACCATCGCGGTACACCGGAGGTCAATTCAATTCATTCAGTTGTAATTCCAATAATCACTTCTCTGATCAGAAACCGGGTCGGGTCGTGACGCTTGTTCACAAGGAAGATTGGGACTTATTCTCAAACTCCGTCAGTCTTCCTGCTCACTTTCACAGCGGTAGTAGTCTGACTCCTGATTTCAGGATCCGTTCCCCGATGAGGACACTGTCTGGGGTACATACTTTCCCTTTTCGATTTTTCCCACTATCGATTGATTCCACGTTCGCAAGGCATCGCATACACAATCGATCCAGAATTCGAGGCAGATGTACGAGCGTACCTTGGTAACCACTTTTTCTCTCACTTTTGCTGGAACTGACATTCCAAGACTATCGGGAAAAGGTAGGTATCCATTTCTCTCTATTTTGGATGATTAGTTCTTGACGTAAATTAGGACGGCTACACAATGGAAACGATCCCAATCTACAACATCGTCGATGGGGTCGAAACCGTGATCTTTTCACGGGTAAGTGACCCTATCTTCGATAACATTCACTCAGACTTCTATTCCGACTAGGCTTTTGTAAGTGGAATTTATCACCCGGCTCCCGAGCTTGATTGATCCCTGGGAAGTGCTACGTCGGACGTAAAGATAATCCGTCCTTCAGTCAGCTTTAGAAATCCCTCACTCCGATTCCTCATCTCATCGGTTTGCTGCAGTTGGCTCGGAGCCTCTCCCAGCGCTAGCCAACCGAATATGGCTATCTGTTGGCCCTTCCGGTCCCAACAAGGTACGTGCCTCCCTCCATTCTCAACTCTCCATTCATGCATGCGTACTAACTCGTCGTTTTTATTCTATCATAGGAATACCTATACAACCTCGCCAACGCAGTCCGCGAGCTGTCACCCGAATCTTACGACAAACACTTGTTTGCGTTGGAGGTGCGTATTATTCCCTAAATCCGAATTGAATTCTGAGCTGGCTTCGACTGAATGTCGGGTATAGGAATTGGTGAAGGCGTTGGACGAGAAGAATAGAACTTCTGGTCCGCCTTTGAATTAAGTAATGGCACACGCGTCTGTCCCTCGAATGCAACAGCGCCATTTATTCGTTGCAATTCCGAATCGCAATTCCGAATCGTGAATTATTATTGAATCTGCCAAGTGAAAGTGGTGAGTACTATACTCTATCTGTGCATTCGTACAAGCGCAGCGTTTGTTGAATCTCCCGGACATATTTACCGGAAGTTGATCCCTGACGCTGTCAGCCAAACATATGGCTTCTTCGTCTCGTGTTGATGAATACGTATACGCCATATGAATATCTCACGTCCAGCGTTGACTGGGTACAATTCCTGGATCTAACAGCAGAAGCAATGCGACGTCAAGCCAAATAGCTTCGCTGAATCTGAATGTTGGAATCAATCCACTTCAGCTTTCCTTGACGTCTTCGTATTTCTTGGCTTTTCAATTCATTCAGGGTGGATAAAAGACTGTGAGACTGTAATCGGTGCACCGGATGCCCTATACCTATTCTGAATCGCCACCATGAAACTCAACCCCTCCCTTGTGTCGGTCGTCGTTCTTGCCCTGAGCGTCTTGGCGTACGGCACACCGTTCACCAACGCTACGCTCGACACTCGACAACGACAATGTGCCCCCGCTGCGACGGAAGAGCATGCTGTGCCAGGCTTGGGCTTTTCTGTTCGCTCACTGCACCGCGGGTATGTCGCTATTTCAGTGTTTTTTCTTTGACTTTTAAGTCATAACGCGACTGAACCGTGGTCTATTAATATTTGCTTCCAGGTCTGCTGAATCCCAATGCATCGGAAGCGCGGGTATCTGTACAGGGATTCCTTGCTAATGCTGCGCGGGGCTTTCTTTCGTGTGGGTTGAAGACCCGGGTACGTACTACGTACTCATACACCACCAGTCCGCATTCGTGTGTCGTCTCATCGGGATTTTGAGATAGACTTGTCACTTGCGGAGCATGTATCCGGATCCCAGCGGGACGTGCAGGATGCAGTGACCATCCTTGTTGTCTGGGCAGTCTGTGTGGTACCGACGTACGTGATCAGTGATTGCGCCTTTTCCTTCAATGGTTCTCATGGCTCTGCAGGATTTTTGTCATTGAGCAGAAGGAACACAGACATGTTACCTGTAACCTGATATCTACTACCTAGTAGTTCATTTATTATTGATTGAATATGCACATCGAATGTATTGACATCCGGGCAGAACATGAACCCGCCCACTCTACATCCCTGGAACTCTCAGTATCGAGCCAAAGCGTCAAAAAAATCTATCCAACGCATGCATCTCCATGTCGAGAATTCCTTCAGTCCGAATCGTCACTAGACCAATCCATCTAGACTCGTGACCAGTCTACTACGCGAGGCCGACAATGGTGGCAAGCACGTCGGGCGTAGTAGACTGGGGGGGGGGGGGGGGGGATATATTATACTCGCGCGGTCCACAGGCTGAACAGCGAGTTTACGGAAAACAAACAAGTAGTGCTGTACGGGTGTTTATCCTTACAGAATTCTACAGGTTGTTATCCGAGCACAACATCATTCCAGGGGGTTGATCGCACAAGACGCTGGCTATTGGAGGAACTGGCCGGCCGCTTGTATGGCAGGACCTCTGGTTAAAACCCGTAGGGCCTGACCACCATGCAAAACATGATGTGCGGGGGAAGTTCCCCTCCCCCAGGCAAAAATCCCCAGTGTCCACCAGCCCTCCAACGCTGTCGTACGTCTTTCCCTTTGCAGATGCATGCGCACCTCCCGCCAAAGCAGGCCCATGGACTTTAGGGGGCGCCGCTACCGACGCAACACCACATTGAAAACATGGTCGAAATGGGCACAGGAAACCACCTCGGCACATAGTCGGCGCTGATACGGTCGGCACACATCGAGAATCCGTGGTTGAGGTCGGCACAACAATATCGGCACCAGCGAGGGGGGGGAGGAAACCAGGGTGAAATCGGCATGGTAGTCCACAGATCCAGTCGGCATACATCCAGAATCCGCGCGGCTTGAGGTCGCCACAACGAAATCGAAACCAGCGGGTGGACGCGATATCTGACATTATCTGTAGGAGAAGAGTGCGGTCCGATATTCCCGGTCGCGATGCGGAAGGTGCCGGATGGATACCCGATCTTCCCGAATGTCGTCCGTCGTGCCAGCAAAGCATCGTCGGTCGACGACCAGAGGTAATTTGAGGGTCGCGCGCCTAAGCCAGGGTACCCAGCGGCCCATTGGATACGAAAGGTCCCCATCCCCGAGGTTTCAGACGGCCGTTTTCCCTGTGTGAGCATCGCCTGCTCCGTGATGCCAGACAGCCAGTCCTCGCGTATCCATCCCAAGGGTGGCCGTAGACGTCCAGAAAGATATATGAAGGCGGGAACGAAGGCGGGCAGTCCAAACCGGGGTCCATAGGCGGTTCACAGCGGTCCAAAATCGAAAAAAACCCCCGTCGGCACACATACACCAAAATCGCCCGTTTTCGTCCAGGGGTCGCCGAAATTCCAAGGAAGATGAATCCCAGCATTCGGAATCCACAGCGCAAGCGAAGGTTTGTGTTGTTGGCCAGGCCCGGTGTTGTTTTGTGAGGATCGAGAAATCGACATGGTGGTTTGTGGGTAGCAATTCTGTTAAATCGAGAAAAACGCAGCTGTGAAAGACTGGTAACTCTCGGGACAAGCCAAAGGGCTGTCGCGGAGTTTGAATTTTTTGACTGGTGCCGGTAACTCGCCGATTGATGCGACTGTGTCACCACTATGTGACACTATGTGACTCACCAATAGCGAAGCCGCCAATTGCCATTTCTTTTGCCACGTAGACGCTCAACTAAATACATACATGTATAGTAGCATTGTATCAGAATGTCGTGAGGTATTTATTTGAGCTTAAATGCAACATTTTTGAGGGAAAAGGACCTGATTGATCTTGCCCGCTCAAAAATTTCAAACTCCGCGACAACCCTTTGGCTTGTCCCGAGAGTTACCAGTCTGCTACGCCCGACGTGCTCGCCACATGTGTCGGCGCCGCGTAGCAGACTGGTGACGAGTCTACAATCCATCGACCCCTCTGAATCGAGCTGAATTCCTCGCCAAGTCGCGTGTGCCAGTTCCGTTTCCTCCTCAGTCTCCAGTGGCGACCTAACCCGCCCAAGATCAACCCGCATTCCCTCTTCGACGAGTACACCAACAGCGCGATAGTCCTCGTGGCTGAGCTCGTGGATCTGCGTAGGAGACCCATACGCGGTGGACAGTGTGAAAGATGCGAGTTGCTGCCTCCGCGCGTATAGCATCGCAATCAGCGGACTAAACCACTCTGCCGCAGGCCAGAATCCGGGATGCTTGATGGAGAGCGATGTTAATTTCGGTAGGCACAGTTCGACGGGGTTTTCGCGTAAAATGCTAATTAGGATGTCCTGGCAGTGTTCGCCGTCCAGAACTTCCAGAGTCCGAACGGAAGGGAGGAGATCGAGGAGGGCGATGATGGTTTCTCGGGACCAGCCGTTGTTGAGTTCGAATACGGAGAGGACGAAATGCTCGAGGGGAGGGGACGATCGTTTCAGGAATGAGAGGAGGATCTGCTCGTGCTTGGCGTCCGTATCTCTAACGAGTATTCCGAGGTGTGTGAGCGACGGCAGCGTAAGCCACTCCAGAAGGCGTGCCCCGTCGTATTTCAGAGCCAGAATGTCCAGTTTGGTCAGGCGGGTGTGCACCATGTGTATGAGAGACTCGGTTATCCGGATGGAATATTGTCCAGGCGACTTCAGGAATCCGAAGGACTCGAGATGCGGGGCGGATTGGAACACCTTCAATACGGCGTCCGCTTGGAGCGGTAAACCATCTTTTGGATGATTATCGAGCACCCAAATGGTTCGTAGAGCGGGGAACTCGGTACCGAGGGCGAAGAGCTCCAGGTATCGGGGCGATTCGATCTCGAGCTCGCGGAGATGATGCGCGCGGGCAGTCAACGTATGTAGAAGCTGAAAGTCCGAATTCCCTGGTCCCGAGAGCGCGAGGTAAAGCGGAGTGTCTTGTCCCCGCTTCAGCCAGGTATCGAAGTATTCCAAAAAGTCTGGGGTGATCTCGGAAGGAATGGTGGCAGTGAGGTTCGTCCAGAGCTCGGGTGTACCGAGAGCGATTTCCGTCCAAAGCGTGCAGATGTTGAGAAATTGAAGGGGATCTGATAGACTAGAGTACGCTTTCTCGCGTAGAGGAAGACAGCTGTGGAGGATCTTGGAAGAGATTTCGAGGGGAAGACGCGCCATTGGGTCGCGATAGTTGTTGATCCGGCGCTGAATTTGACCTTTAGTACGGCGGAGATCACATAGAAGCGTCTCATGGCGGTCGATGTCCGCTTGGACGTTCCTGAGTTGAGCCTCGAGGTCGGCGAGAGCGTCTATTTCGCTGGTCATGGTGGATGGTGGATGAAGCAGAAGAAGAACGGAAGGCAGTCTGGGTAAATATCGAAAAATGATCGGCAGTTGAGGTGGTAACGCTTGATTTAGCGGAAAAAGCATTCGTTTTCTATCAATATACATGTATAGACTTCGAGCTTGATGGGGAGCGCAGGTATAGTACAAATTGCGAGAAACGTACTGTTGAGGTCGACTGAACAACGAATCCAGCGGAATCGAGTCTACATGCGCTGAAAATTTCATTATGCCTTCAGCGCAACATGACAATGCCTCGACTCACAACGAAGAATAGACAGGCTCTGCCAGAGCTTCTTACCACTGTGGGCCCTCCTCGGCAGCATAATGCGGCGGCCAACTCACGTAGTCCAGATCGAAGAACCCCAGCTCAATCTGCATGCCTCCCTCTCTCAGCTCCCGCAAAACATGCCAATCATCCGGACTGGGAAATCCCTCGCCGGCAGCGGCGAGGTAGTCATACTCATCCGAATCAAGGTCGTCCAAATGGAGTCGAAAAGAGGTGAGTGACGCCGGGGTAGCTCTTGCGGAGAGCATTTGTGTGAGAGGCGAATACCAGGCTGTTCTGGGCCACATTTCAGGGATGTGAATCATGAAATGTGTAAGGCTTGGTAGGACATCTTCCTTCAAGGTGAGGATATCTATGACGGCGTCTCGCAACAGGAAGTTGCTGCCGAGAAGATGAAAGCTGGTCAGATGGGGTATAGCCTCGAAAAGACGCTCGATAGTGTTGCGGGGGAGTTCTGGATGGGTTGCGTGGATGGCTAGGCTCGACAGACATGGCGTAGAGACGGCGAGAAACGAGATAAGACAGGTCATATCGGCGAGGGCATTAATCCTGAGTTCGAGATTTATAAGTGACGGCAAGGTGAGGTGGCGTAGGAATCGGGAGGAATCGTAAAACTGGATCTTTAAAGAGGCTAAATTTAGATGATGGACGTGGAAATCAGCGCCAGCTTTCTTCGCATACGGCGGATCCACGCTCAGAGTTTTGAGAAGCGGAGCCGTTTCCAGGACAGCTACCAGCCCCGTGATGGCCATAGTTGACCGTTCCGGGTCGCTGTCGTGGAGGACGTTGCGTACTCGTACGATTTCCAATGAAGGAAACTGAACTGCATGAGCGAGGAGATGGAGGTAGCAGTGGTACTCCAAGTCCAGTTCCCCGATGTGAAACGCGTGCAAGTGGATGAGGTTTGTCATCGCCAGGGGCAGAAACGGAGATGCGTACACGCATCCATTGAGCGAGATGACCAGTTGGTCATCTCCGGCTCTGGCCAGCCATTTCTTCAACAAAGGAACGTATTCGATCCGGGGGTTTGCTGGGATATCGATGCGTACAAAAGCCCACAGACTTGAGGTAAAAAGAGCGATGTCTGTCCACGTTTTGCATATATTGAGGAGGGGGAGAGGTTCGGCGAGCGTTACGAGGTGCTCCTCTGAACGTGAGACGTAATGAGTGAATATTTGAGAGGAGAGCTCCAGGGGAAGGCGGGAAATGGGATCCCGTAGCTCGTTAAGCTGTCGCAAAATGTGGCGCCTAGCATCTTCGACAAGGAGGAGCGCCTCTGCTTTTAATCTGATATCGGACTCCATCTGAGCGAGGCTCAGCTCAAGAGTGGCGACTCTGTGTGCTTGACTTGTCATCATGGGAGAGCGCAAGTTTTGCCACCCATGTTGCACCCGGGCCGGAGTTGCGCCGGAGAAGTACAAGCACGTGCCACCATCGGTCTCCTTGGTGACGTAAACATTTTGCTTTCACGCGGCCATGTTGTCGGGAGAAAGCACAAGCACAGTCGCACAACTCGCCTCCGAGATACGCATACTCCAAAGCTCCGAGCGCGATATACCTTCTGAGGTCACCCAAGAGCCCACCGACCCCTGCGATCCCATTGCTAGTCTCCCTCTCGAGATCTCCTCAGAAATATTTACCCACTGCGTCCCTCACCCCAACGAGCGCCGAGGCACCCTCTCCGAGCCCCTTCTCTTCCTCGGCGTATGCACCCGCTGGAAAGACATCGCACTGTCCACTGGCAAACTCTGGTCAAACGTTCACATCCACGTTCCGTCACAACTCAGCCGGGAATACACGACATTTCTGGAGGAATGGCTTGCGCGGGCAGGGACAAACCTCTTATATCTGTCATTATCCGGATCGCCATATCCAGCTCCCGCAATTCTTCGTCTCGTTGCTGGGCATGCGCATCACCTGCACGAGCTTGTGATGCCTTCCCCCCTATACTTAGTCAGCGGGATATTCTCTCCCGATAGCGGTCACGGTGTGCCGCTCCTTGAAATCCTGCGCGTTAATAACAGCCATGGACTAGACGAGGTGCACTTGGAATCATTCCGCGTCACAATCATCTTTCAATCGGCACCACGGTTGCGGAGGCTCGACTTGAAGCAGAGGTTCATTTCAGGACCGAGGGTCACTCCTCCTGTGCTTCATGAAACACTCACGACACTAGTCATAACGGATTCAATGCCATTCGATTCCAGCTCTCCCTCCATTCTGGACAGCCTCACACTGCCATCTCTGATGCGCCTCGAAGTAACAAGCAAGTCAGCCCATCATATCGACGGCCTCCTGTCATTCCTTGCGCGCTCATTCCCACCCCTGCACAGTTTCGTTCTTGACGCGTGGAAAGACACTTGGAATCCCGAGTCACTCGAAGGTATCCTCGGTCTTCTCCCTCATCTACATTCGCTTCGACTTCTTGGTGACCCGCGAATACAAGATCAATTCCTCCGGATCATTGGGCAGGATCATTCTGTCCTTCCCGAGCTCACCGCCTTCAGCTTCGTGCGACCAAAGATATGGACTATGGCTCAGTGGTACCCGCGTCTTGGCAGAGTGCTTTCTGCGCGCGTGTCGACGTTGCGGTCGTTTTCGCTGGAGTTTGTGAACACGGACGGGCAGGTGCAATTTTGTGATCCTACTGAGGCGATGAGCGTGGGTAGCTGGCGTGTTTTGCGGGAGTTGATGGAGGGGGGGATGCAAATTAACATTGGATGTCAGGCGCCGAATGACGAGAATCCTGATCAGCCATCTGGGGTATCGGGATCGCGGCGATGCGGGCAGCGAATGCAGTTCGCGATCAGGCTCATATCCAGGCTGTCGGTGCACAGATTCAGGCCAGGTGCGTTACTGCTAATTTTTTCGTTCGCCCACTGATTCAAAATGTCTCGCTACTTAGTATTCAATCCAATCCCGTCTTCCAGGCGAACCCGACGCTAGCCAAAACCGTGGCTGTATTTGCTGGCGACTTTCTTGACATTCGGTGACCTGCTGTTCATTGTCCTTCAATCACGCAATGCATCTCATCCAAATATACCAGCGCCAGCGCCATGCATGGAGGTTTTATGATCATTGGGAACTTTATATTCGGTCTCATTCGAGCATACGCGCCGAAATTGTTGTTCATGAGTATTTTTGGGACAATTGCTGGTACGCGATTGAATTTTCTATTGCTTTTGATCACCGACTCATCTAGATTTCAGTTGATATCTTTTGTGTACGTCGATTTCCTTCCTTCTTGCTTCCACAGCTGCTGACAAAATGACTTAGACTATTGGCCCGCTGTTCCCAACAGCGCGCTACAACCTCCTCAACTCCACCGCCATCTCGATTTCCTGTTACATGGCCATCGCGATTCTCACCACGATCTTCATCTTTCCCGAGACGATGTCTCATGCGACGATGGATACCCTCGCGGAACAGCTCTCTCGATTGCAGACGCTCGTGGAGATGCAAGACGACGTTCTCACCTCACCGGCGGAAGACCTCAAACCCGAGTCGCCGATTTTGGCAAAGTTCACGGCTTTGAGAGTTGCGGTTATCACTACGCAGCGACAGAGTGCGTTTTCCCCCCTTCTTTCGACGCGAGCTAACAGGCTTCATATCAATTATCATAGTCCTAGCCACCTCGGGCATGCTCTCCCTCGAATTATCCTGGGGTCAATGGAACGGCGACGACCTGCGCGACCTCGAAGCGCCCATGATCGCACTCATCACGCGCGTCGGCACCCTCCTCAACTTCGACCGTATCGCCAGCACCACGCGCCTCACGCCTCCCTCCCCACCTACCTCTTCGTCGTCGCTATCTCTCTCATCGACATCTCTCCACCCCAGCACACGATGGTGGCACGAAACCCACCTCCTGCGCACGATCCACACGCGCCATGCGCAGCTCGAGGCGGAGCACGCGGTTCGTCCGGACGATATCATACCCCTGTTGGACGGGGTGACGAAGGAGGTGAGGGAGGCCGCCGTTAAGGCGCTAGCGTGTGTGCGGGGGTACATCGTGCATGTGAATCGAACGCGGTGGAAGCGGGGGAGTAATGTCGCTGTGGCGGGAGAGGGGGAGAAGGTGAGGGCGGAGATGGACGAGGCGAGGATGAGGCTTGGGAAGGCGCTGGGGGAGTTTGATGAGGTGAAGAGGGGGGAGTTGCTTGAGCCCTTTATCCCGCTTTTGGCGGCGTTCGCTGCAACTGAGGAGGGGAAAGGGAAGAAAGGTGGTGATACAGGAAGCCTGCCGCTTCGCTCGTTATTCGTCGCGTATGTCTTCGCCGGCAACATCGTCGCCATAGCGGAAGCTGTGCAAGGGCTCATCGCCGCGGTGCAGACCATCGACGATAAGAGGCCGAAGCGCGCGAGGCTTTGGGCGCCGACGGGGTTGAGGTCTGCGTGGAAGACGGTTGTGGCGCGGGGGGATAAGGCGGATGGAGTGTTTGGGGATGATGTCAATGCGAGTGTCGGGACGGGGATGGAGGAATTGAAGATGGGCGGGGTGGTGGAGGAGAAGGCGTATAGTGAGTGGAACTCTAACGTTTCTGTCTGTGCTTCCGATGTTGAGCTTGGGTGTTCATGCAGGTAGAGATCCCGATAGCAGACCACCGACGAATCTGCTCCAGAAGTTGATGGATTTCATTCATCGTGGATATTTGTGGACAAAAACGGCTGAGGCTATCGTGCGTTTTCTCTTCTGTTCTATTCGGCGTTTGTCATCGATTTATTCACGCGTGTAGTTCACATTCAAATACGTCTTCATCTCAGTTGCGCTGTGGATTCCTGCTGTGATACGGAGCAGTGCTCGTGCGTTCTCGGTCTCTATGTATTCAATTCGGTTCTGACTTGAAATTTCGAAGATTTTTATTATGTTGAGAAAGGCATCTGGTACGCGCCGAAATTCATTTTCGCTTTCTGTTGATTGATTTGAGGATGATACGCAACAGGGCGCTCATCATGGCACAGACGACACTCAACATCTACGCCGCAGACCAAATTTTCAAGTACGTTATTACTGCTCATCCATTCGTTCGTGCATTTACTATCAACGCTCGTCAGCTACGTCACTCGTCTAGGAGGAACCCTCCTCGGTCTCGCTCTAGGGTTAATTGCGTGGTATGCAGGTAGGATTAAATCTAGTCCTCTCACTTTAATCTCATACCTCTTCGATGCATCTAGGAAACGGCAACGGCAATGGTAATCCTTACGGAGCTGCAGCTGCTTTTGGTGTGGTCGTATTCCCGCTTGTTTTTCTTCGTGTTTTCTCGCCGGAGCCGTATATCCCGGGGAATGTTATGACTTGCGTACGTTCCGCTCGCTTTCACAGTATATTTCAAGCTGAGATTGATTGCTAGGCAACGTTTGCTTTGGTGGTATGTTTCAATCAGGTTGATGGGATACCTTCACTGACGAATATTGTGTAGGCGGGATATTCGTGGGTCGACGGCCACACCATTCAATTCGCAACGCCTGGTAAGTTTCTGCTCGTCGCCTTCCTCTCAAACTTTCACCGAGATATCAAATCATCTAGGCATCGGCTGGTCAGTCGCCTGGAAGCGATGGGCGCTCGTCGTAGTTGGCTCCGCCGCTTCTTTCATCGTAATGATGTTCCCTCCTACATCAGGCCGAAAGGCAGTCCGCATTCGCAACGCTGCGTCAATCTCAGCCCTCTCCAATACATATGGCTTCCTCATCTCAGCGTGGATCAGCAGGCGGGACGACGACGACACTGTCGTTGACGCAACGAATCGCGGTTTACCAAGTGCGTGGCCTGCGGCATTCCGCTCGCAGTTGCTTGCTCTCGGGGATGGTTTGCATACGATCCGGGAGTTGACGGAGCTGGCAAAGTGGGAGGGGAGTATTCGAGGGAAATGGCCTGCGAAGGAGTATATGAGGTTGGTCGATGTGCAGGTTGAGATGATTTCTGTTTTGGCTCAGGTTTGTCGTCGCCTTCTCATGGTAGCTTATATGAAGGATGACTGATGTTCGCTTCATAGCTAGCAACGTCTTTGAGCCATCTCGAAAGCACTCGACAAGCACCATATCTTCGGGCATCGAACGTTCTGAATCCTAATTTCGTGCGTTTGATTTCCTCCATCTACGCAGACATCTCATGAATACCTCGAACGCAGATTGCCGACGTTATGGCCGTATTTTCACTCATCTCCCATTCACTACGTACAGGAGAACCGATGCATCAAGTCACCCCTACGAATCTGCTCGATCGCTTGCTGTATCATGACAGCCATGGCCATGCCCGCACTCTCAATTCTCCCGCCGTTCAGCCGGGCAGCACCGCGGAAGATATGATCGAGGCCATGAAATCGTCGAGCTATATGTATTATGCCTCGAGTATTGTCGGGGTGTATCAGTTGCTGCGGGTGAGTCGATCCGTGCTATTCTCCTCCGGTCAGATCCAGATGCTCAGAACGCTCATTTTGTCACTCGTAAACCAGTACTTGGATGAACTTCACCTCATTACGAAGGACTTATGTGGCGAGATTCCGTTGAATGGGTTTGCAGATTGGCGGTCGAGGTATGACCAGGGGCATGAAGCGGTTTAGACATTTCTTGTTTCTTGGGTTCGAGTTGCGGCTATAGAATAAGTCAATTCACGACTGTTTTTTAGATAAATTAGATGTACTTCTTGTCATTTAGATGGACCGTTAGACTCGTTTAGAATAGACTAGAATTGTTGTCGTAATTGACCACTTATTTTTCTCGAACACGCCCGGCAATTCCATACCGCCAGCGATAAGCGAGTCTCAAATGATTCCGACACAGAAAATTCCGCAGGCAGAAGTAATCTCGCGCATAGTCACGGTCCCGTGACTGTTACTGTTCGTTCAGCGTTACCATCACGCGTGACGCCGTGACCCTCTTTCACCGAACCACCACCACCACCACCACCACACATCGGTGGTCCCCGAGTACGACCGCAGCTCGACCACACAGTAGAGTATTTACGATGCTTGCTTCATCGTCAACAACTGGTATTGGTGGGCTCGGGGCAGGACACTCTTCACCCCTCTCTTTCAATTCAATATGCTGCCAGCCCTGTTCAACGCGTTTCGCGTCTGAAGCTTGCTCAGATCAGGCTGGCCAACAAATGATAGATGGCACTTCTCCTACTCTCCAGGGAAATTGGAGTATCAAGTACTCTTCGGTTCGTTCCTCAGTTTTTACCATGCGATAAATGTGGCGTACACATGTCTTATAAATTAGCAGACAAGTCTCGTTGATCATCTCCGTCTCTTTCGTGGAATTTGACCTCCAAAATTGCTGCAAGGGAGGACAAACGCAAATCTTTGAGGTATTCTTCGGTTAACTGGATAAACTCGGGCGGCGTCACGCGCTGACAGTGACAAATAATTTTTTCTTGCAGATATGAGGTTCTACTACTTGGTGAAAGTTACAGAGATTTCGGAGAAGCAAAACGCTACGGTAAGATAGGGAAACATTTGCGTACGTCTCCTCCGTTCTCCCAGGGGTCATTAAATGATTAACGAGAATTCAGAAAGATTAATATTGCAACTTGAACGGACCAAGAACCTGACTAAACGAAGACGAGTAGCCGTCGAACTGGTACGTCTGAATCAGCTGGAAAAGCCCTTACACAATCCATGTTACTGACATCGTGATGATCGCACGTCGCCCGGTAGATGGCACGCCTCCAGGCATTGTTCACTGGCGAGTCGAACGCGCGAAAAAGCAGCCTTGGTAGGTAGCCGAGCACCAGCAATACGGCGAGTTCGAGTGCTTCTGCTTGTTAGCCAATCATTGGCGAAAACACGCGGAGAATCGGGCTTCGTAGGTAGTCAAGCACCAGCAATGCGGCGACTTCTATTGTTTCTAAAGTTCCCCTTATAACCCCACGCGCACGAACGAAAAGGTATAAATTGAGAACCTACACGTATCGTAAATCTCAACTGTCTCCCTTCACTTTCCTCTACAGTCAACCATGTCGTCCTCAGGAATCGCCTCTCTCCGCAAACTAGCAAGCGTAATCAATTCGGCAATCGATACGATCGAAAACGCGTACTCAGATGCAAGCCTCCCCTTTCCCTCGCTCGTCGCACCGCACTTCAACTCCACCGATCCGGCGGAGGCGCTCTTACAGGATCCCACGGTGTCCAGCGCGACCCTGAACATAATCGCAGCGGCATCGCAGCTATCTGCCACCGTGACTAGCCCAGTGGCGTCGGCATTGAACGCTGCGCAGATGGTTCATCCCTTTATCTGATTTCAATCGCGAACATGTTGACTGAGATGGGGTTCCCAGTTCAACGTTTCGTCTTGTTTGCGCGCCGCATCGGAGTTGAACGTCGTTGAAATATTGCAGGAGGCTGGGCCCGAGGTTCGTATAAGTCCGTTCTGTGTAAGGATTCCTTACTGATGGCAGTCTCTTGTTCGTATAGGGTCTACATGCCAAGGACATCGCCGCGCCCAGTAAGAACGATCCTATATTCATTGGTAAGTAGGGATAGGACATAAATCGATCCTTGCTCACGATACCCTCGCTTCAACTAGCTCGAATGCTCCGCCTTCTCGCAACACACAACATCTTCCGTGAGGTGAAACCTAACGTTTTCGCAAACAATCGCATTTCGGCCGTTTTGGACAAGGGGAAACCCGCTAGCGTGCTGTATGAAAAGTACGTTGAGTGAATCTGAGGGCGAATTGATTTTGATACTTTGCACAGACGCTCCGAGAGATTGGTAGGGACGAATGGCGCCACCGCGTTCCTTGAATTAGTGTAAGTACGCCTTTTGCTCGTGGGATTTCGCTCTTGTCATCGGTTGATGCTCATTGTATGTTCATTTCAGCACGGACGAAATATTCAAAAGCATGGCCTATTTGACCGAAACGCTCTTAGATCGTAAGGAGGGAGAAATACCATTCAATCGTGCCTTTGGCACGGACCAGGTGATGTTTGACTGGCTGCATCAACCGGATAATGCCTGGAGGCTGCAGAGATTCGGGCTCGGCATGGCGGGAACTGCGACGACGGAGTCCAATGATGCGCTTTTTACTGGTAAATCCTTCCCCAGTGCATTATACCCCATATTCTCAAGGTTGACTTTGATTCAATCAGGATTCGAATGGAGCAGCTTGCCTGCTGGGAGTGTCCTGGTGGATGTTGGTGGCGGAATTGGTAATACCGCGATGACGATCGCACAGAAGAATCCCAGTTTGCGCGTGGTTGTTCAGGATCTCGAGTATCAGGTTGCTTTAGGTAAACCTGTGAGTTATCTGAATCCTACTTCATGTTATGATCCGTTGTCTTCACGAAACGCGCCGCCATTTAGCACTGGGAGCAGAACTTCCCTGCGCACGTGAAGAATCAAATGGTTGAATTTCAAGGTACCTCGTCACGAATAATTCGTACGCGTTCCGCCACTCACCAATGCCTCCAGGCCTCGATTTCTTCGGCCCGCAGCCCGTCAAGAACGCCAGCATATTCATGGTGCGATACGTCCTGCATGATTGGAACGACGCACGCGCCGCACAGCTCCTTCGTCGTCTCCGCGAAGCGGCACAGCCAACTACGCAGCTTGTGGTGATTGAGAAGATTGTTTCTCTTGCTTCATCAATTTCCAGCGGGGAGGAAGAGGCAATTCCAGGCGCTGCCCGGCCTTCGGCTCCTGCTCCGTTGTTACCGAACTGGGGTGTGGCTAGCACGGAGGCTTACTTCTACGATATGGCGGTCAGATATCTTCTTGTTCTTTCTAAATACCAGTGGAACAATACCTGATGTGATTTTAGGTTTATTCCGTGATGGGGAGTGGGGCGCGTACATTAGGAAGCTTCATTGATCTCTTCGCTGAAGGTGGATGGAAGCTGGTGAAGGTGTATCATTGCAG
The DNA here is from genome assembly GCA_037176885.1 of Favolaschia claudopus. Taxonomy (NCBI): domain Eukaryota; kingdom Fungi; phylum Basidiomycota; class Agaricomycetes; order Agaricales; family Mycenaceae; genus Favolaschia; species Favolaschia claudopus. The sequence continues at coordinate 204,797 of JAWWNJ010000183.1, forward strand.
CGGGTCTCAGCTGAGCCATATCGTCGGTGTTCCAATCTAGCAAACAAATAAGTTCGTCTTCGAGGGTAGTACTTACTAAGCTGTTCAACCAGCGCAAAACTGTGGTTCTGAGGCAATAATCGTTTTTTGTATTATTATTATTACGACTGATAGGCGGCGACGACACTGTACTTTTTCGATTGAGTTCTCTGATTATGCCCGGGCCTTGCCCACGAATCGGGTCAAATACAGCGTCAGCCCATCGACCCATGTCTACGTTCTCATGGGCACTAGTACAACTCTTGTTCGGTATATGCAGCAAAATCCCAGTAACCACCGACAAGGTATGGCCAGATGTGTACTGTACTGTGACTAAAATTGAATACTCTCGTCGTCGCTTTGAACTGATCACGATGATAAGGAGCACTCGCCAGTCCAAACCGCTCATAAATCATCATCCGCGGGCTCCCAGCGATACATCTCCAACATCACGACACCCAAATCAATATCCATGCCTCCCTCGCTAAGCTTCCGGAAAATGGCGCGCTCCTCCTTGTGGGGTAGTGGCATCGGCTGCTCGGGTGAACGATAATTGCCGCAGTCGAAAGAAAATACCCGCAGTTTTTCGGAACGTCGCTTGAGCATGTCCGCGATTGGTTTGTACGATGATTCTGATGGCCATTCGGGTGTCCTTCGAGTGATGGTGAACTCGGTGAGACTGGGTAGGAAGGATGTGAGGGGCAGACAAGTGAGCATGGAGATCAACGTGTCTTGCAGCTTCGCGAGGTCACGAAGCTCCAAAGACGAGATCGCTGGAAGGAGGCGGAATAAGCGTTCGATGGTGGAGGGGGTGTAATTCAAGTCATCGTCGAGGGTGTATCGGGTGAGGCAGAGAACTGTCAGAAGTGGCGACGAGCGTTCCACAAAAGAGATGAGTGCAGGGAGATCCTTGCCGCTGATTTGGACATCGAGAGATGTTAAAGAGGGAAGGGTGAAGTGGGAGAGCACGTGGGAGGAAGAAGAATGGGCGTCCTCGATGATCGTTAATGAGGTCAAAGTCTCTTGCATATAGGTGCGCTCCATCGAAGGCGCGGAGGGCGGCATGATCGATCCCATCTGCAGCTTGTAGCTCGTGAGGTTCGGCGCATATTGCCACATATCACCGAGCGCATTGGTCGTCCAGATTTGACTAGCCCGATATCTGCGCCCACGCTTCACATCTACCACTTCCAGTAGCGGAAATGTTGTTTGCCTGGAGAAAAGGGCCATATATGATTCCAAGCGCATATCCAACTCCCGAATATGATGTGCATGCGCCGTCACAACATTCAGAATGTCAAAGTGATCTTCAAGACCATCCGAGATAGACAAAGAGAGAGGGAAGTTCTTTGAGCGTGCAAGCCACCTGTCGAGATAAAAGACGAAGTTGGGGCAGACTTCGCGCGGAATTTGAAGATCCAGGTTAGCCCACAATCTGGGCGTCGCCACCGCGATTTCCGTCCAGCGCGAACAAATCCTGAGGAGCAAAAGAGGTTTAGCCACGGACGCATACTCTGTCCCATAGTTAGGAGCATAGTGAGTGAAGATTTCGGCGGAGATTTCGACAGGGATACGGGCAATTGGATCTCGCAGAGCATTAAGTCGACGCTGGATATTGCTTCTCCACCGCTCGAGGGCCAGAAGAACTTCCTTCTGCGTCTGAATATCCGTTTCGGTTACCGCAAGGAGCTTTTGAAGAGCAGCGACGCTATCTGCGTGAGCCAGCGGGTCGACCATGATGGTGGGAATTTGCAAAAAGCGCTCGGAACTTGCTGCCGACATCCGCCGAGTCGGCGCCAGCGGCGTGCCGGCATGGTAGCAGGTGGCCGTGGTAAACCCCATTATCCGATCAGTAACCGTTGGCTAACCGAATTCCTGCTCTTTTCCTTGACCCACCATCCCGTTAAGTGTTCGGTTTCTTTGTAATTCAATCCACATTAATCCGACGTAACTTTGACTATAAAAGCCACCCAGAATCGTCAGGACTTCATAACCCACTTCCTCACTTGAGCCGAGTCCGAAGCCCGAAAACCCATCCCAATCGCCATGTCTCCCCGCGTCATCCTCGTTACTGGTTCCAATACAGGGATTGGTTACGAACTTGTTCATCTTCTCGCTGCCCAAGGCCACACCGTTTATCTCGCTTCTCGCAAAGAGGCCTCGGGGACGGAGGCAGTGTGCGTTTGTTTTTCTCCTAATTTTTCATCCCAAACTGACCATTGATCTCCACAGCGCAAAGATTAAGAAAGAGAAGAATTTGACCGTGAAATTTGTTCAGCTCGATGTCACAGACCCCAAGTCCATCGACGCTGCCGTCGCCAAAATCAGCAAAGACGAGGGCCGTTTGAATGTGCTTGTTAACAACGCCGGTACGCCACCCACACCTCACCTCATCATTCCACATCTGGAATAACACCAAACTCATTCAAGGCGTCGCCGAAATGGCCACAAAACAATCCGCCTCCAACCCCTCCATCCCCGCCCTCCGCACCACCCTCGAAACCAACCTCATCGGCCTCATACAAACCACCGCCGCCTTCCTCCCCCTCCTCCGCTCGTCGCATTCCCATTCCTCCTCCACCCCCTCCGTAATCGTGAACGTCTCCTCCGACATGGCCTCCAACGGCTTCATGGCCAGCCCCAACGGATTCCTCCACGACGCCATCGCGTACAACACCAGCAAAGCCGCGGCGAACGCGTACACGATCGCGCTGGCGCGCGAGTTGCTGGAGGAGGGGATCAAGGTGAATGCGGTGACGCCTGGGTTCACGACGACGCAGATTAATGGGTTCATGCCCGGGGGGAAGACGCCTGAGAGGGGGGCGGAGATGATGGTGAAGTGGTGTTTGTTGGATAAGGACGGTGCGACTGGTGAGTGTTTGATTTCATTCTCATTTGGTATGTATTCTCGCTCAATGCGCCTTTTTCAAATAGGCAAGTTCATGAACGATAGCGGCGAATGGCCCTGGTAGATTGCTTTCCGAGAGTAGCGTGAACCGTACAGAGACCAGAAGTGTAGATAAATCCATAGCTAAGATGGATACTATTTGGACGAACTTGATAATCGAAACATTAGTATCGACGCACCAACGAGCGAGTACAACTTCAAACTCGATCCTTCCTCTCAGCCTCCCGCCCTTTTTCCCATTCATCATTCATCTACTCCTTCGCTGCTGCTCGTTTATGCGTCCCGCACGTCACTTTTATTTTTCTTCTATTTCTCTAAGCATCATTGTATTCAATCTGACCTGGTGATCAACGTCAAACAATATACTATGTTGCTTGTATCATAAGTATTACCAAATTGCTTCAAGTTGAATAGGATTGTTAAGGATGAAAATTTGATGTTGGAGTTGCATTGTAAACACTGCGATGCGGGAAACGATGAGATCGCGGTTGAACCAAAAACAAAGAATGCGATTCACCTCGACTGCCCGTAACGCCCCTACTCGCCAAGCTTGCGAAGATATTCCCTGGCAAGTCGAATGTCAATTCGCATCCCCCGCGCCCTCAACTCTTGCAGCACCGGCCGCCCCTCATTATTCTCATTCTCCCCGCAGAAACTCTCCATATAAGCCACCGTCTCGTCTTCAAGCTGCTCCATATATAGTTCGAATTCCCTCAACCCCGATGCCGCACGTGCTACCAACACCTTCATCAACGCAGGAAACCAGTGTCGTAGATGCGCCACGGTCGTCCTCCCATAGCGCTGGACTGTCAGACTCGTAAGGCTGGACGAGTTGGAGCTGTCGGCGAGGATTTCGTAGAACACATCCTCGGCGGGACCGCTCACGCGGAGGTGCATAAAACCCGCTCACGATTGCTTAAGATTTCGACATAAAAATGTGCGCACTGCTTAAGCTGCTCAAGCCAGCTAAAGCCCCGCCATATGTAATATGCAATATACATTTTCTACTTACATATAGCAGCTTTGAGCGGCAAGCCAGCTTAAGCTACCAGTTGCTTAAGCCGACGTAAGCGAATAGCAAGAAAGTCACCACGAGTCAAATCATCAAGTCGCTTAAGCCAGAGGCAGCTTAAGCCAATCGCAACTTAAGCCGGCCTCAGCTGAAGCCGCACCAGCCGAGGAGAGAAAAAATCAAAGCGAGCCAAGTTTCCGGCTTCATGAGGTGCCTGTCCCGAGTTGTCCGGTGAATCTGCGGGCTTATACGATGAGCCTGGCCATGAGTGTGAGGTAATCTCCAGAACTCGGCAGTGAGATTATGAACACCAATGAATTTGCCACTGAGCACTCACACCCCGAGTCCGTGTCGGACTCCAGCCCTAAGTCGGAGACGAGTGATACGAGGTGCGTCAAGCCCTTTTCAACGGACAAGCATGAACTTGAGATGATGGACAGTAGGTTATCAATGCCATATGGTGAACCGGTCGAGGGGCATACAAAAAGATGTTGTCGAGCTGTGTCGAGTGAGTGGGGAGAGAAAGAGAGAGAAAGGCGACTGTGTGACGTGTCACGGTGGCGGACCTCCATGTGACATCCGATCGTGATGATCGGAGACTGATCGGACCTTAAAACGGAACAAAGCCACCAAGTAAACAAACAAATGAAAAGCTTGTGACGCGTGACTAATGCCTCTTGCCACACACCACTATGTTCGTATTGCGACCCATTGCACTCAAGTTGAACGAGACGACACACCGCTGCACTGCCTGCCTCAACTATTGACCTCAGGCTGTCTCTATCACCGACGATCCGACTCGACGGCCCGAGTCGCCCGACGATCGCAGATTTGCAAGTGGGATAATCAAGGGATAAGTAAGTAATGGAGAATTCGGGAAGTTTCCGTCGAGTCGGCGTACTCCATGCAGTGAGTTTTTTTGACAAGTGGATGTCTGATATCTCGCGATCTGCAAGCTCTTGTTATGACGAGTTGAGGTGCGTCGGCCGAGTTTTCTACCTTGGGTCCGCGTAAGTCAATATCTTTATCTTGCTGTGTTTGCTTAAGCTGATTCGGATATCAAGATTGAGCTGGCTCAAGCGGCTCGAGTTTGTTCAGAGTCTCAAGCTTGCTTGAGCTGATTTACACGGCTTAAGCTGATTGCAGCGGCTTGAGCCAGTACCTGCGTCGGATCGATTGGGATGAACATTTCGAGTGCTCAAGCAGCTTAAGCGGCGTGTAGCTTGAGCCGGCTTAAGCTGATATATGGTCATAATATGTATATATGTATCCTAGGCAAGCACAAGCTGTCTTAAGCAGCTTGAGCAATGTGCACATTTTTATGCAAAAAACTTAAGCATTCCTTAGCGGGTGACAGGAGGTGCAAAGAGGGTAGATCGCCGAGAAGGCGGAGGACGTGCTCGAATGAGGGGCGGTATTCTGTCATATTACCATCTCGCGGCCAGGGGTAAAAACGCACTTCTCTGAGGGGAGGGGCGGAGCGGATGAGAAATTCGGCGAATTCGTCCAGCTGACTTTTAGACCACAAAGTGAGTTCGAGGTGGGTGAGGGAGGGAAGGGTGAGGTCTTTCAATATGCATGGCACTTGCGGCTCGCTGTACTCGGCGTTGACGATGCTAACCATCGTGAGAGAGGTGTGGAGCGTCGGAGAAGAGACTGTCCGGCGCGATAAATATCGTTCGCCAAAGACCATTTGGCGCAGTTGCGGCGTCAAGCGAAGGATTTGCGAGATTACGGCGATGTCCAATGAGCCTTCGTCGTATGAAGAATATTCTTGTAGCCGAAGCCTGTGCAGAGAAGGGAAAGTGGTGTTCCCCAGCGGGAATATGAACAGGTATTGAATGCAGGGCAATACGAGCTCGCGGAGGTTTGTCGCATGGGAAACGACGATGCGGGTGATTTCTTCGTATAGAGAGTGGGACCCACGGATTGAAAGGTAGAGGGGACGTGTCTTCGCCCGGGCCAGCCATGCGTCGAGAAATGCTATGTATTCTGGAGTGATCACGAGTTTTGAGGGAATCCGAATCTCGACGTTCGACCAGATTTGGGGGGCGGAGAGTGCGGTTTTGGACCAGTGGGTGCATACGCCGAGGAGTGTGAGCGGCTCAGAGAGCGTGGCGTGGCGCTCATGAGGGCCAGGGATGCAGTGGGTGAAAATTTCGCATGAAATTTCGTGGGGAAGATGGGCCACGGGGTCGCGTAGTCCCTTAAGCTGGTGTTGATGGGCTATGTCACGCTCTACTTGGTCGAGCGGCGCTGCTTCATCTGATTCTGAGGGATTCGGCGACATGAGGGGAGACAGCGTAAAATGCTTTCTTTGGTTCGTAAATAACGGCAAGCACGGCAAAATAATGACGAACGAGAATTTCGTAATCATTTCGCAACTCATGGGAAGAAACAGAAAGAAACAAGCATTAATTTTGTGGGCCCGCCGCGGCAATAAATTTTGCAATATTCCGATTGAGCCCTTCACAGTGTCAACTACTTATCGAGTACTTATCGACAAGCTTTTACTCAAACATTTTATCAAAACTCATCCAATGGAGATTGTGCAAAAGAACTGAACACAAGATATTTGAATGAATCAACTCACTCAGGATCTACAGCAAAGGTCAATCTCCCAGTGGAGACGGAAGATTCGCTGATTAGTCCTCCTGCAATTAAAACCGGACGGATACAAGAAAATAGTTCAATGCGCTGTAAGCCTATCCGATGCCGGCTTCTCGAGAAGGCTTTCGCAAGACCCAAGATCAATGTGCATCCCGTCTTTGATCAACCGACGAAATATACGCTTCTCGTCCTCGCCTGGCTGCGCGCAAAGATTTTTCCGCTCCCAACGAAGTGTGAATGACTTGAGCGTTTTCGAACGCTTGACCAACAGCGCCGCAAGGCTTTTGTGCCGTTGCTCACTGAAGCTGAAACATGTAGCGACTGTGAATTCAGCTAGGAGAGGGAGATATCCGGTGTCTGAGTCGGTGAGGAAGGCAATGACGGAGTCGACAAATGCCATCTGGGAGCTCCCGATGTCATTGCTCGTCGAGATCTCTAGGATTCTGAGCGCGGCAAGGGTATCAAAGAGACCTTTGACGCTGTCTCGCGGCCAGTGACTGCCCACGGTGGAGTGGGCGGGGAAGGCGGTGGCGATGAGAGACGGCGATCACGCCTGCAGAGGATCTCCGTGGCTGGTAACAGGTTTATTTGGTTAGCTCCGTCTACATAAGACTCCGGTAAATAAGTATAAACTAATATACCGCGCTAACTCGTTGTGAAAGAATGGTGGTGAGAACTGCGTAAATCTGGCACACAAGGTTCCATTAAATTTTCCATCGACGAGCTCTTTCTCAATCTCGTCCTGCAAAGCTAAGACGGTGAATCTTTCTTCCGAGTCCGATTGAACATCCCGCGAAGTTTCGGCAGAGCAATATCTGCATCACGGAGTGGTCGGGGACGGGAATGCGCAGTGGAGGAAGGTATCTCCGATGCTTGAAAGATCGGCAAGGGTGGTTCTTTCGCAGTTGGAAGGGGAGGAATGGGTGCGTCTGACACGGTGGACTGCAGTGGCTGCGCGACGGGAGCGGGCTCGTCACCGATGATGTCAATGGTGGCGTCGCCTGACTCGGGGATCGGGTGCGCAGCAGTCGAGGAAGGTTTGTGCTGGGTGAGGAATGAGGGCAGCGTTGGCGGTGAATTGTCCTGTAACTTCAGCAGTGCAGCGATGTTGTGGGCCTGCTCAAGCATGAGAGCTGACAGCTCATTGAAATGCTGTCGTAGTGAGAGCACTTCACGCCAAAGCTTTACTTCACTGGAAATCGCTGCAGGGGAGGACGATGGGGAAGCGGCGTATGTACGTCGTTTGCGAGCCAACCTAAACCTCGCACAAGCCGATCTGTCGTTCCGGTCAGGAAAGTGAGAAGGCACCCAAGGCCGTTCCGAATGATAATGAGAGCGTCGCGGGAATGATGGAGGGACGGAATCCATGTCGGCGTGCGGTGGTGTCGACCTGCCGCCAAGCTATGTGATGAGCTACAACTACAAACAACGGCTATCTACGGCCAACTCCTGATCACTCCCACAGCACCGCCACCCGATCGCTCTCCGTCACCACCACCACAACGGCGTAAAGGGATAGTGTCTTGAGACACGGTGATGAACGACAAAGGAACGCAGCCAGCTCGTCCAGTTCACGATGATATGAAACCATCGCTTCAAGAAGCGTGAGGAACGGCAGGGTGAGGTACGGCAAAATGATGTAAGTCGCGGAGTACAAAGCCACCTAAGGCACCTACGTTTTGCTTATGTAAAGCTCCTGAGAGGTCGGTTTTTCCCTACAGCAAAACCCCCCTCTAAGGCCTGGCCTACGTCGGAGGGGATTTACGAGATGTACTTCGATTACCCAATTAAGAATGTTCTAAATTCGGTTGCTAACGCGTGACCTCTCCTTTGCCTCCGCTTTTTTATGACCAGAACCAAGCGTTCCATACGCGCTAACCAGACAGCTTCAAGACTCGGTTTCGGCGTACACCATACTAGCCCAATCAAGCTCGGCGACGCACGCAAGAAAACACGCGTACATGTGCTAGGACGCGCTCAGCAGGCCGCCGTTGTTGCGGACGAACTCGACGCGCTCTTGCGCGGTGAGACCCCTTCTACTACACAAGCCGCTGGCCCTTGCCCCGTCTACGATGCAGCTACGAGTTCCGACGTGCAGATGGATGCTTGGGTGGACGAAGATCCTACCCCAGCTCCTCCGTTTGCGCCTCCAGCGCCTCCGGCGTCCTCTTTACCTGCTCGTTCTCGGTCCTTATTTACGGAGGCTGCTCACGCACGACTGTACGATGCCTGGGTCAAACTGATTCCTCGGCTCGAACGTCCTTGGGCTCAGTACTACGAGCGTACATATGGTCAGCAACGCGATCCCATTCCCACCACCATCATATACAGCTGTACAACGCCCTGTGGTGGTCCTACTACGGTCCACAATGTCAAATGTCTATATACCACTTGTGTGTCACATTCAGGACTTTATCTTAATGCCTTTCTGACGGGTTTCTAGTTATTCAGGATGTTTCAATAACGACTTGTTCCTGCAAGCCTGTCACCATACTACTTCTAGAACACGGTGTCTTTCCCGCCTCCCCCACGAAGCCAAAGACAGGAGTTGCCTGCGACCTACTCGACCTCTATCGGGCGCTGTTTGAACGTTCTTGCGATGCTGTGACAGCGCTCGCCGCTGCCCTTCATACTATGTACGAAAGGAGGGGATTCAAAGTATCATCTAAAGAGGTATGTCATCTCAGTCTTCTGATTTCCTTCATTGACATGTATCAGGGCGACGCACATGTCGCCGATCCCTTTCGTCGTTTACTCACTCAAGCTGTTCAATGGTCTTCCAGTCTCCGAGTTCACTTAGAGAGGAAGGTAGATGACGCACTGGCAGCGGCGGCGCTGTCATTGCATCCAGCGGTCTCGAATTTACCAACACCATCCCTGACGGCCGCCTCTGCGGAGGCTCCGATGGCCTCCGCAGAGGCCTCCGTCGAGCCCTCTGCTTCCATCATGAGCAGCTCCTCCGCCCCTCCGCCTCCTCCACCTCGGTCTTCACCCTCGTCTCATTCTCCGATGGACGAAGACCTGCCATCAGGCTCTGCTAGCGCTGCTCCCAAGCCTCCTCCCCGTGCGCATCGAGTCCTATGTGAAAGATGTCCGGCATGCTTCAATCTTCTTCAGTGGGGTCGATCGCTGCTTACCGAGTACGTCTCTATGGTTTACTCACACTGTTTAATACTAATTCCTATGTCTACAGCGGAGGCGATGTCCAGCTCGGCGGGGATGCATGTTTCAGCTATGTACATCCAAAGAGCGCGGGCGACGGGCGCATTTTATTCAAACCCAAGTACTTCCTCCCCAAGGCCACTGTCGACGCGGTTAAGAGAAGGCTTAAAGCCGCCAGGAAAACTCCAAACGCCAATCCCAAACGCCGGTTGCCAAAGGAGGTCATTGATTCCTGTGAAGAGTCCTGGGAGGCAGCGAATGAGAAGAAGAAGAAGAAGGCTAATGGGGACCGCTATGATGCTAGCGGTGTATTCGTGTTGACCTGCCGTCATGGTCAGGTCATTTTCATGGCCAATGTCGATACGCCAGGGGAGCAGCAGTGCTATATCATTGCATTGCTGGAGGAGGTGCTTAGTATGCTACCTGCAGAGGCTACAGTTCTGCAGGCGTACGACGTAGCCTGTATCACCGATCACAGCCTTGATTTGGTAAGTTCGGAGCCTCCGTCGGAGCCTCCGTCGCCTCCGTCTGAGCCTCCGCGCTAACTTCTTCATACCAGTTTCCTATCCTCTTGCCCTCAGTTCGGAGTCGGGTGTCGTTTGTGATCAACGGGATGCACGCATACGGGCATCAATGGGCCTGTCAGTTGGTATACAGCCCAAGATTCCGTGTTGGGATGGGACTTGCAGATCACGAATGCGTTGAGCGTTTCTGGTCACGCATACGGAAATTGATTCCGATAACTAGAGGGCAATGGGTAGGACCTTATCCCTCTTCTTCCTCAGATGCTCATTTCTCACAGAATTCCCGACGCATATGGATGCTAGATGAATACGCGGACTTTGTGGCAAATGAGAGTCGCACCGCGTTGGGAAATTGGATTCATCGTCAACAGGAAAAGAATTTGACTCTCAAGTATCGCACTGCCAGTAAGACATTTGACGAGTGCGGGGTAACCGACCATGAGCTTCGCAATCAATGGGCAGCGCAAAAGGTTGCCCAGACGTCCATACGCGCCCGTATGTGCCCGTCATTGCTTTCCTGTTTCCTTGACAAAAACTCTTCTTCAGACGCTCCGGCTCGCCTCCGTCGCGAACTCGACAAAGTCCTTCTGCTTCAAACTCAAATTGATGCGGTCGAAAAGGCCGTAGAGGACACTAAGAAGACTTTGAAGGACACCAAAGCGTCCCAACACACCTTGAGTATCCTATCTGGACTCGAAGTGACCCGCGAGCAGCTCAGCACAGAGGCGGAGGCTCTCTATGGCTCCCTCAATATTCAAGACACCTTCCCGGAGCTGCGGGAACTTCCATTGGAGTTCGCCCAGACTCTTCTTGCCCTCCGTGACCTGAAGATCAACATTCGTAAGCGGGCAACTGGGTCATTTATGGAGTGGGAGACCCTCGATCGTGCAGTTTCCGGGCGGCGAGAGGCGTTGGGCACTAAGCTTCACCAAACCACACGAAAGGCTATCACCAAGCGTCAGCCCGCCCTTCTCAAAGCCATCGCCAAATTCAATGCTGGCTGCGCAACTCTTGAAAAGCTTTCTCCCCCGAATTCATCCATACCTATTCCTTCACCGCTTTCAACGCAGCTAAATGGCCTCAGGAACGATCCAAGCCTCCACGAGGATGTATGGATCACACCCTCCGAAGGGCCGATTCCTCGCTGGCTCAATGACGAGGACGTTCGTGATGGCATTCGGAGCCTTCACGTCTTGGATCGCTGCGCCGAAGAAGTCATTCGCCTCAATTCGGAACGAGATAACCTGAAGCGCTGGCTTGTAGAGGAGAAGAATGTCGTACGGCGGTGTATCGAAATGAGCGACGGTGAGTTCTTTTTTTTGCGTGATAGTGATTTTTTACTGACTCCGATAGCCTCCGACTCCGATCTTTCCCTTTCCTTCTTTCTTTCACAAAGAGAGGCGGAGCTTCTGGCTTTGGAACGGCTGTGGACACCCTTTCTAAGGCCCAGGGATATTGATGGACGGTTTGTGACTAGCTCGATAGCCTCCGCGAACACCTCCGCCAGAGGTGTCACACGTGTGACAGCCTCCGCCTACCCCTCCGTCGTAGCCTCCGTCACAGCGTCTACTGCCCGTTCTGCTCACACTGCAGCAACCCAAGCGGCGACTCGTACTACTAGTAGTACCTCCCACCACGATGATCCTTTCCTCCCCATTCCCCGTGCTTCCCCACTATCACATTCAGCCTCCGCTGTCACGGATGAGGATGATTTCTTTGACGAGGATGTTCCCGAGTTAGCCAGGAATTCTTCCGCCTCTGAAATTGATGCAGGCGACACTTCGGATGAGGATCAGGTATTGATAATAGAGGACGTCCTTGATAATTCGGACGATGAAGACGACATCGAGTCATCGGCGGTGGAAGCCTCATCAGACCTTCTCGATGTGCAGTGGGGATTCAAGGTGATTTCCTTTTGGGTGGTTGTAACAGTCCTCAAGCACTGACCTATTCATTTCAAGAGCCCACACGGAATTGATGCGACATTCATACAACAGTTGCACCTCCGTAATAATTCCCTCATCTCAACAGCCGGGAATTTCACTCATTTTGTTGTCCGCTCCCACGGCCGCCGTCCCCTGTCAATCACCGTCGACGATTTGCGCCCATTCACATCACACACCGCTCGAATCACTGGCTTTGGTATCAACGGTGTTGCCGCATCTCTCCTCAACATCTATCGTGCGCCGCATTCGCCTGTAAAAGCATCTGCAGATCAATGTGCTGTTCTCAGCACTTACGACTTGGGGCGTGTGCATTTCAAAGGCTCAGACCCAGATCTATGGCGCACCATCTCACCCACTGAATATTGGGACAAGCCGCTGTGGGTGATTCCAATCTTTAGGGCACAACAAGAGCATTGGGTTCTAGCTGTAGTGGTGATCCCCTCGCGCGAGATCCTCTTTTTCGACAGCCTAGCATCTAGGGGAGGTTGGCGACAGGACCTTCGGGTAGGATTTTCTTTATCTCTTGACGTATTTTGCTTACTTTCTTTTAGGATGTCATGCTTCTCATAACGCGGCTGGTTGTACTGGCTAATCGCAACAATCACCCGTTGCATGTGTCGACGGAAGATCCAGATGAAAACTGGAGCGCGCATCCTTTATTCAAAGTGGTGTGTCCATTGATGAGCAGTACATCCATTTATCCATGTCTTACTATCACTCTAGGGGGAGCCGCGACAGCACAACGACTATGATTGCGGAGTTTGGGTGTTGAGCATGATGGCGGCCTTCATGCGCGGTAGTCAAGATGTTGCACTGACCAATGACAATATCCCATGGGTGCGACATGTGCTTCGGAAGCACATCGAAACATTACCAATCTCATAGAAAGCTCAGCGAAAGATTTGCGGTATTGGGAAAGATCAGCGGAGGCCTCCGCAAGGCCTTTGCGTGTCCTTGGTTTCTCGACAACAAGTACTTATTCGTATAAACTCTCCCTGTTTATTACTCACTATACGTCTTCAATGGATTATGACCACTTCCTATCTCATAGAAAGCGCAGCACAGATATTGGGGTGCTGACGGAGGCCAACGGAGGCCTCTGCGAGACCTTCGTGTCGCGATGGCTTCCGCAACAAATACTTATTTTATCATCGGTTTGCTTAACTTTACAAAGACTCATTCCACACAGTTTCTCTCTACTCTATGTGTCGTTGATCAATTCATGTTGCCAAGAATTTAAAATACATTTCAATGATTACATTGCGAAAACTGTTCAGTTTACTGTAGGAATTCGAGGAAATAGAGATGGCATATCGAACGAGCAAGCCATTGAAAATAGTGCTCGAGCATCGCGAACTCGCGGGATTGGTGGAAAGGATGATAGAGTTCCGCACCAATTAACTTCTCGACACGATCCCAGCAAAGCAACAACTCTCTAACCTCCGCTTGAATAGAACAGAATACGGCCTCCAGTCCCTTCCTAGCCACTTCATCCTTCAAGCTCGTGTCCCGCAGCCGCTGTTCCCGTAGTCGTACCCCGTGTAATACTTCGGACAGGGATTTTGTGAATCTAAAATATCCGAGGGAGCGTGGGTCTGTCGTATCCGCGTCTTCTTCAAATGGTGGTTCAGCCTTCCAGCGCCCAAGGTCGCTTTCATCCAGTGCCTCCGGTGATCGCAACGCTTGGGTAAACAGCGATGACTCGAGGGGAAGAGGCTGATTGTGGAGCTGAAGCATGCGCTCCGTGGGTGGGTTAGTGCCAGGTAGAAGATTGAGGGTGGCAGAGAGTGGTTCAGGGTGTGCAGAAGATAGCTTAGGGCCTTTGCGCTGGCGGGATCGCTGTTTCGACGCTGTGCGAGTGGCCCGGCCGCTGCAACCGTTTGTGAATGGAATGATTATCTTGAGCGTAGAGCGAACGCACTGGGGGCTTGTACTATACTTGGAAGTGCTCTCTCGGTTTGCTGAGGTTCTTTGGAGCGAGGTTAAATATTTTGCGCTGCGTCCCATTAGCAAGATGACGGTAAAGGTAAGAAGGCTAATGAGAACTTACTTGCTTTCCTTGTTGTTTTGTGCGCTGATTTTCAGACTGCCGGGAAAAATGGGCGGAAATTTGGAGGCATGCGGGCAGCCGTGTAATGAGGTTTCCGGGGGTAAACGAAGCCCATCGCTTGGGAGGTAGGTGAAGTAGAAAAAGAAAACCCCGGGCTGACGGTTATAATGCATCCCATTGGCTAGTGAGTTGAGGTAATGGGAGGCGAGGAGTACGTCGTTTTACGTCTACGATGTCGAGGGAGGCGGCGAAGAGGCGGTGGCGGAGGTGCGGCGAGTGTTACAGAGGTGTCACAGAGACTGTCACAGAGGCCTCTTTTTTTTCTTCCCACATATTCTCCAAGTCTGCCCGCCTCCCTCTCTACATTGCCGCTGCTCTCGTACAGTACGCCGACCCTAGCAGGAGTCTATCCTCCCGCTATAACGGCTCACACACTTTCTTTCAGCACCTCACCATAACCCAGCTTTTTTTTCCCTCACAGATATCCTCTCAGTGTTTTGTATGCCGGCCTCATTCGTCCCATCCAACTCTGTGCTGAACATCACTTCAGGCTTCTGTCTCCTTGTGCCGCTTACGCGTTCAAATCTCGCTTTGACGCGTCCCAAAAGTGCCTCCGCACGCACCTCCAAAAGTCACCTCGCGAACGCGTTATTTACGCGTCTCTGGTCAATTCTCTATTCTTTTTGAATCTCTCTCTCTGGTGAGTCCCTTATCATGTCTATAGCTGATCTGGATCTGACCTTCGTCTTGTTTTTCAGAGCCTCCGTATATATCATTGTCTTGGTCAAGGCCTCCGCCAAGGCCTCCGTATATCTCCCAAAAGCGTTGTCTACGCATCCGAACGCGGCTAACTGTGCTTCTTGCTCAAAATTTCTCGGTAAGTACATTTTTTATCTATGTACCCGAGGATCTCTGACCTCTGTCACAGTGATCTTTGCCTAATTACTCAGCATGGACCTCACCGCCGATCCTTCCTCTCTCAACAAAACCTCCACACCTCCCCCCGATTCCAGCTTTGACCAATACGCCGTTGTAGACGATCTCTCCGCCATGGACATCGAATTCTTCAGAGACGTACCCAACCTCCAATCTCCAGACCGCCTCGCCAACCCCGACCTCAGCTATCCCGCTTTTGCGACTCTTGAAGACGGCGCAGTGCCGGCAGAAGATGCCGATGAGGTAGACGCCGACTCGCAAGCCGATGAAGACGAAGACGACGACGACTTCGAGGAGGAGTCGTTCGGAGACTTGCACCCTGGAAGACAATCGCTCGTCGACGACGACGAGGAGGAGGTGGACCAAATTGTCTACTCCTCTCCGATACGCCCCGCAGGGTCCCACTCTGCCTCCCATCTTCCTCAACGCGCTGAGGAGGTTCAACTCGGCGGAGGCTACAAACACCGAGAAGCCTCACCGCTACCCCTCGACCAGCAGCCGAGCTCGCGTTTCCGTGGCGTGATCAAGCCTAGTGCTCGCAGCAACAACGAATCAGCTGCCCTGCATGAAATTCGCGCCAAGTCTGTGAAGCCTGCAGCTTCCACCCCACCTCCCGAAGCTCCTCCTATGGCACCCATTCTGTCTCCTGCGCCGAGGGCCGTTTCCGCAGCTATACCTTGGCCCCCGCCCCAAAATTCCGAAAATCCTCTTCCTCGCATCGATTTGGCTCTTATTCATTCGAAGGCGCGACCTACGCCACCTCCCTATCGTTCTACCCCTCCTCCCCAGCGTCTTCCCGCGCCCTCCGAACGTCCACCAGCAGCGGTTCAGCGTAAGCCGCTGCCTGCACACCGAGCTCCTCCGCCTGAATCTCAGGCACCTTCGCCTTCACCTGCACATCAGGCACCTCAGCCTCAGCCTCGACCTTCGTCTGAGGCTCCATCTCAGCCTCCATCGCGGCCTCCGTCTCAGCCTCCATCGCGGCCTCCGTCGCGGCCTCCGTCGGAGCCTCCGTCGGAGCCTCAGCCTCAGCCTCAGCCTTCTCCAATTCGGCTACCCTTCCCACTCCCGCCACCGCCTGCAGGTAGATATTACTACTTTTCCTCAGTGGATTTGGCCCCACCGGCTGACGGCTATTTAGCGGTCAACGATTACGATGAACTCGAACGTTCCCTTGACCAGCCCTTCGCGGAGGCCTCCCCATATCCGTCGTTCGAACCGTCTGCGACGCCAACATCCCCCTCTCATCCAGTCACGTTGTTCGACAATGACGACAACGTTGAAATGGCGCATTCACGGGATGATGCCCCCTCGACAGCTGGCGAGGACGACGAAACTCGTTCTATCTCCACGGTAGAACGTGCCGATACCCCCCGCTCGCTTTCAGCGATCGACAACGAGCTTGACGCCGAGGAGGAAGGTACGGTTTGGAATGGGGATGATGTTGACATGGACGAGGATACGACGGTTGGGAATGGGGATGGGGTTGATGGAGGAGACGCCACCTTCACCGACACCGGTGGTCGCCCATCAAGAGATGCAATATCGTGGCGCACCGATTTTCTCGACAGTGTCCAACGACTGTCAAAAGCATTCGCGCGCGACAGTGGGATCCCCTCCGAACGTTTCATGAAGGCCTTGGGCAATCACTCTGCCGGAGGCTGGAATAGTTGGAACGTTTACCAAAGCTTCGCCACAGACCCCGAACACGCTGTTAGGGAGTATCAACGCATCGACCCTTCGTTCAATGGCTCCTATGACAAGATTCCGCGTCTTTCCAGCAAACAGCTGTCCGCAATGCACAGCAAATTCAAGACATCTTATTCACAAGGGGGGATGGGGGACATTATCCTCCGTAAATATGACGAGGGGGTATTTCTGTCGAAAGGCGAAACATTGGCAAGTCGGCAACGGGCGTTTGAGAAGCAGTGTGGACTCTTCAGAACCGAGGTGCGCACCCGACTTGTATACTCACTTCCATTGATGTTTTCTTACCATTAACCCAATAGCTGGCGGCACTCGAAGAGAGGAATCAAGACGCAATCGTGTTCTGTGTCGGGTCAGTGGTCAGCGAGGACTGCGAACTCGGTGAAGTCATCGCTACTCCCGGTCTTGACTCGGTACGTATAGCTAGTCAGTCATTCAGTATTTGATACTCATTATGTTTCACAGTTCTGCGCCGCCTTCAAGAACGCAGTGACCCTCAAATCTTATTCGTCGGACGACTTGATGGCTGTCGCCAAGACCTGCGCGTAGTACGTTTCGTTTTTCTCTTTCATATTGCAAGTCCCTAACTTTGTACAGTAACTCTAGGATGAACAAAGCGCTGTCGGTAGGAACCGTACTCGAAGTCCATCCCAAATTCGCAGCATCAGCCGGTCCCTCCACCTCCGCGACACCCTCCGCGACACCCTCCGCGCCTATCACGAGACCCTCCGCGGAGGCCTCCGGCACCTCTGCGAAGGTTTCTGCTGCCTCCATTCCCGCCCCCGTGTCCGCCCCCGCCGCCTCGACATCTACGCCTGCCATTTCCGTGAAGGCAGAGAATGTCGAGGGCGGGAAGAAGTTCGCCAAGGATATGGATTGGGCCTCCGCCACCTATAAAAATCTAGTCAAGCTTCCAACCACTTCGGAGGACATACGGTGGATGCGGGGTCGATGGAGCGCCATGAGCATTGCGACGATTGGCATGGACATCTTCCGCAAGGAGAATGCTGGGCAATTTTCCTGGCTTACCCTCCCGCGTCTCTTGAAGGACAACCGGTGTCGCCTCCTTGGCTTCCCGGACAATCTCCACCTCCCCGGAGAGACGACAACCGGCAGAGCGCAAGCCACGGGGGCTTGGCGTGTCAGAGACATGAAATACTTCAACCTCGCAATCCTCGAGTGGGAAAAAACCGGGAATGGCCTCCGTCTTGAGCATCATCCTCTCTCGTTGACCGAAAGTAAGTTTCATGTTTGTCTTCTAAACTGCTATAAGTTCTAATCTATACCGTCAGATGATTTTGTTATTGTCACTCACGACTATACTATCCCTCCTCCCGAGGCGTCTCAAGATCTTGTTCAAGTTTACTGGCAAACATGCGCCGGCAAGAAAGTACGTTGTGTCGACAGCGAAGGCGATATCTACCGCGCCGGCGTGGACCTCAGCAATACAGGAAGCCCCGCCATTGCCCCTGTCCTCATCCAGAAGTCTGTCATTGCGAAGAAGGATGGAAAGGTGGCGGAGGTGGCGGAGGTAAACGATGAGGAGGACGATGAGATTGTGGAGGTGGTTAGGCCGAGCAGATCCCGTAGCGCAAAGGCCAAGAAGAGCTCGACGAAGGCCTCCGCGAAGCCTTCGGCGGAGGCCTCGGCGTCCACGAAGCCTTCGGCGGCTTCATCTTCAACCTCGACAGTGGCGCCAAGACGGCCTCGCCCCAAGCCGCTGACGGACGAGATGAAAGCCGATGTGAAGGGGAAGGGGAAGGCGAAGGCGGTCGAGGTCGACGTTGAAAGCCAAGACACCGACAACGACACCCCGGTGACAGCGAGGGCTCACGGCAAGCGCAAAGCGGCTGAAACCGACGACGAGTATGTCGAGCCAACCACGCGTGCCCCCAAAGCCAAGGAGACCAAACGGGGGCGGACGGCGCCTGCTCCCCCTGCCTCTCCCCCCGCCTCCGACGTTCACGACGCGAGCGACACTGACAGTCGGCAGCCACCGGCTAAGAAGCAAAAGACACGCGCAGATGGGCCTGCATCGGTCCCTGCAGTCCAGCAAGGTGGAGGAAGGATGCCAGCAACGGCCTCCGCGAAGGCTCCGGAAAAGCAGGTCCGCTTTGCCGATAGACCCGCCAACCATCCCGACACCGTTGCTGCCCGGCGCGCGGCAATGGCAACCATTCCGATGCCCGAGGAATCGCCAATCGACGAACATCCAATCGGCGACTCGAGAAGGCCGCCGTCAAGATCGACAAGGTCCAGGACGCGGTCACGATCTGCCCGTCCACCCGTCGATCCAGCTGAACCGGTGATTCCACCCTATAGCTACCCTTCTCCACCTCCTAACACGCACCACAAGGGAATTCTATATTCTACGAATGGAACGGCGGTACCCATCGGCACGGTTTTCGCGCAGCCTCACACTGGAGCGCATTACCTCGTCGACGGCCTTTCCCCAGCCCCATCTGGTTCCCATGCTCACAGCCCTGCTGCGCCCGCTCCTCACCCTCTTCCCCCTGCTCTTGCACCACCGCCCGCCCACAGTCTCGCGCCGCCCGCTGGGTCGATGATCGTCGACACGGCAACCTTCGAAGCCATGAAAACTCAGCTTGCATCGCTCATGACTATGCAGCAAAGGATGCAAGGGTTTATCGAAGGTTATCCAGGGCAGCAATTGGATCCCCTCGCGGAGGCGCAGACGAAGCCTCCGGGCGTATGAACACTATTTGTATATTCTTTTCTTGGACTGATGTGTCGCAGACACTCTTGCCAGCTACAATGTGCCTCCCCCTCATGCCCTGCTGTGTTGTATACAGTGTTCCTCATGTCCTAGCGTTAGATTTTTCATAATGTAGCCTCCCAATTTGTAAATATCTTTCTTGTATTTCTTGATACATGTAGCCCCATTATACACTGTAAATAGCCTATCTTGTACATGAACACAATCCAATCTTGTTTGGGGTTTGTAGAATTGTGCGGATGAAAATCCACAATTAATTGTTTTGGACCTCCGGCGGAGGTACTCACGAAGGTCACGCGTTAGCGACCGGATTTAGAACGAATCAACAATCCTATTTGGTACGTCTCGTAAATCCCCTCCGTACGTAGGCCGGGCCTTAGAGGGGGGTTTTGCTGTAGGGAAAAACCGACCTCTCGGGAGCTTTACATAAGCAAAACGTAGGTGCCTTAGGTGTACAAAGCCCGGTTCATTTTGAGGGTGCTGAGTTTCGGATGGGTCGCATACAAATGCATTCCCGGCGCCGTGTAATCCGAAGTCCGCTGTGCATCCACAAAATACAGGGTCTCGAGAAGCGGTGTAGCTTGTAGAATCTCCACAACCATGTCAGCCGCCAACGGGGGGGCCGTCCCTCCTAGAATGATTAACGTTTTCAAGAGCGGAAATACCCCGGGTGTGAACACCGATAGGTAGGAGAGATTCGGGATTTTGAATCCGGAAAGGCGATGGGCATGTACCGCTAGGAGTAGTGTTTTTCCGGCCTTGGCTTGGCCTGAAAGCCGGGGCTTTGGCCCGCTTTGAGGTGGCTTTGGCTTCCTCAAACCCCAGGCCGGGCCAAACCCCATGGCTTTGGCTTGGCCCGGCCTGGCTTTGGCTTAAGCCATGGCTTTCGGCTGCCGCTTCCGACTGCTTTCTGTGGGTTGAAAAAAAAATTATAAGTCGCTTTAAAAGTGGTATCAATACGGGGTAGAAGCTTATCTGGCCTCCAGTATACCTTGCATACTTGATTGTGAGTCCCCATCTTCTGTATTGGGTATACACAGCTTGAAAACTAGTCCACACTGGCTTCGCAGAGGGGGTCCTGGGGGGGTCCACAAAGCCATGGCTTTTTGGCTTGGCTTTGGCTCGCAAGATTGGCGAGCCGGGCCAAAAGCCGTCAAAAGCCAAAAGTTTGGCTTGGCTTTGGCCTTGGTACCAAAGCCAAAAAGCCCTGGCTTTTTGGCCTGAGGCCAAAGCCGGAGAAACACTAGCTAGGAGACGCGTGATATCAGGATGCAGATCAATGTCTCCGCCGAAGGCCAAGCGCAGGGGATGTCCGACTCCCCTATGAAGCCACCCCGGCAGAAAGTCCATGAATTCGGGGGTCAGTTCGTTAGGCAAGTCGATATGCAGATACGACCAGAGTCCGCGTGTGTGTAATGCGATTTCCTTCCATCGAGTGCAAACGCTGCAGAGGACAAGCGGGAATGCCAAGGTACCGTTACCGCCGCGAAGAAAAAGGCAGTAAAAGAAGATTTCGGACGAGACTTCGAGGGGGAGACGGCGAGCGATGGGATCGCGACAATCATTGAGCTGGCGGAGGATATCGCTCCTACTCTTCTGTATGTCGAGATATGAGAGAGATTTGGGAGGAAACAAGTCCAGCCCGTCTAGACTCAACTACGGATGCGTAGATACGGTCTAGTTCGACCTGGATTCACTGTCGCTGAGGAGATACATAGCCTTGAAGCTGTACGAACCTGTACGCTTCACTACGGAGATTCAACCATTGTTCTCCAACTTCAGCTTACACATATTTGGTTCATTGTTCACCTACAGTATAAATACAGCCCTGTATTCTACCTCAATATACACATAGACGACCTTCCCCCATATTTCACTACACTGTAGACCACGTAGAAGCTCTTCTTGTTGTCTGAGATCAGCGTCAATCTGGGCGAGCCGGGCTTCGAGCTCGGGAATAGCGTCGGATTCACCGGCCATGGCGCTGAAGAAGAACGCAGAAGTAAAGAGGAAATCGTGGGAAAGTAAAGTTCGGACCAGCAACCGGTTATCAACGTAGCCCGGTAAAACCCGGAGTTTCTTGCTCTCACCCACGATGTTCCTCAAGCTCTTTGGCTCGATTGCGGGCACCCTCGCAGCCTATGCGCTATACGAGATTGCGCGTATCGCCTACCAAGAGCTCAGCTTCCCGCTGCGACATCTCACTGGACTGAAGGCGAATCACAAGCTGCACAAGCAGCTTATGCGAGATATGACGGTAAGTACTATGCGTGCGCCATCGAGCCCAGAGTTGAGAATTTATCTCATTTGGAACCTACGCTATGCAGAATGGGGCCATATTGCAAGAACAATGGATCCACCAATATGGAAAAACCTTCAAACATCCGTTTTTCTTCGGGGTAAATTCTTCCGTCGTTAACGTTTATTTTATTTCACGAGCTGAGCAAATCATTTAATCTGTATTTCGCTTCTGGAATTCGTAGCTGTCCCGACTTTACACATTAGACATGAAAGCGCTAAATCATACAAGTCGTGCCTCCGCTTCGCTCCGGCGAAGCGAGCGCAAATTTGATCAAGGTCCGGGAATTCGAGCGCTCGACATCTCCAAAAAAAACATCGCTGGGAGTCATGAAATCAACGAATATATTTTCACTACATTCCAACACGAACCTTTCATCCATCGGTAATCGCTACCAGACAATCTAATCACCAGAAAATGGGCTACTGCACGCAAATAATTTGATTCTTCAAGTTGCGGCATCGAAAATCGGCCCACGCCCCATAAACCAAGCAAGCAGATATTCCGGTCAGCCAGCTTGAGCAGTGTTTGACCAGCTTGATGTCGAGCCTTTGCTTCGGATAACGAATCAAGAGACAGGTTTGATAACATCAGTTCAAGGACACGAAGCCTGAGGCCAAGCAACATAGTGCGCTGGAAGATCTTGAGAAATTTGAAAGAAGTTCGAGTCCGCCGTATTGACTGTAGCATAGGGGAAGGTTGGGGGAAGGAAGAGAGGGAAAATTTGAAGCATTTGGGTTTCGTGTCACTGTCAGCTTTTAAGAGGGAGCATTGCAGCCGCAGTTCATCGGACGAAGAGAAACGGAAATGAAATCCCTGATTTGTACAGTTGAGAAATTGAAAGGGAGAAATTTTTCCGCAGTGCGGACCGCAGCGGTGCAGTCATATGAAACGCGCAGTGGGAAGTTGCGAATATCTGCCGCCGAACATCAGACTAAGTACCTCACGGGAAGAAGACAACTTGAAAATGAACAAAGCTCTAAGGGGGTATTGCACCGCCCAGGACGCATCTCGTTAAAGAACGGTTAATCATGGCCAATCACTCAGTCTCGGTTTCCGCAGAAGTGCAGCCTGCCAGCGACGGCATCTGTCAGTTTATTTAGCCGTGTGGTCATGTGATCGTGTTTGCCGATCACTTCATTGTCCACGTTGTCCTCTGCACTCATGGCTACCCAATCCGACACGGTCACAGAGCTCGAGGCTCGTCTCGCGGAGGTTGAGGCTGCTATTGAGAATCAGGGAGTCATTTTGCGCAATCTTCGCCAGGCTAGGATCGACATCCACCCGGGCCAGCTCAATAAGTAACCTACACGATCCCATCGCAGGCCGACTTCCTCGTCCAGAATATTTCTCTTTTGTGTTCCCTCGCCCCAGGTGTATTAAGTAATACGGTACTCTATCGGCCCCTGTTCTCCTTCTCCGGGTATGCATATGCACCTCCTGGACAGAAATTGCGCTGTTCACGCCCGTGATTTGGGCCAATCTACTAGTACATCTGCAGCTTCCCGACGAGCTCACCCCCGAGTTTATTCATCTTCTGGAAGCATATGATGCCTAGAGAAATAGAAAAAGACGAAAAGTAACGCGCAGGACGCGTGAGCGACGTCGTTACGAGCAGCAGCAAAAGAGTAGATGAATGTCCATGATGAATGGGAAGAAGGGCGGGAGGCTGGGACTCGGAAAGATAAAGTTTGGAGTTGTACTCGGCAGTTGGTGCGTCGATACCGATTGTTCAATGATCTATTATTCAAGTTCGTCCAAATATCCATCGGATGAAATTTGATTTTGTTTAACTGTCGGAGGACGAATTCGATTTACTATAATGTTTCTAGAGCTTAGAGCTGCCTTCGCAGCATTGGAAACACTGCAATGCGGGAAACGATGAGTTCACGGTTATATTGAAAACGAATGGAGGATGCGATTCACCTCGACTGCCCATAACCCGCCTACTCCCCAAGTTTGCGAAGATTTTCCTTAACCAGTCGAATGTCAACTCGCATCCCCTGCGCCCTCAACTCTTGCACCACCGGCAGCCGCTCATTATTCTCATTCTCCCCGCAGAAACTCTCCATATACCTAACCGTCTCGTCTTCAAGCTGCCCCACATATAGTTCGAATTCCGTCAACCCCGATGCCGCACGCGCTACCAACACGTTCATCAGGGCAGAAAACCACCCTCGCAGACGCGTTGTCGTCATCCCATAGTGCTGGACTGTTAGACTCGTAAGGCTAGGGAGTAAGGGCAAGTTGGAGCGGTCCGCGAGAATCTCGTAGAACACAACCTCGGCGAGACCGCCTACGCAGAGGTGCAAAGACGGCAAACCGCCGAGAAGGCGGAGGACGCGCTCAAACGTGGGGCGGTATTCTGTCATAATACTATCACTATCTTGCGGCCAGGGGTAGAGACGTACTTCTCTGAGGGGAGGGGCGGAGCGGACGAGGAATCCGGCGAATTCGTCCAGATGGCTTTTAGACCACAGGATGAGTTCGAGGTGGGTGAGGGAGGGGAGGGTGAGGTCTTTCAGTATGCATGACTCTCCGGACTCGGCGTTGACGATGTTGAGCATCGTGAGAGAGGTGTGGAGCGTCGGACTCGGAGAAGAGATTGTTGGGCGCGATAAATATCGTTCGCCGAAGACCAGTAAGCGCAATTGCGGCGTGCAGCGAAGGATCTGCGAGATTACGGCGGCGTCCAACGAGCCTTCGTTGTAGGAGTAATTGTCCTGTAGCCGAAGCGTGTGCAGAGAAGGAAAAGTGGTGTTCCCCAGCGGAAATATGAAGAGGTATTGGATGCAGGGCAATACGAGCTCGCGGAGGTGTGTCGCGTGGGAAACAACGATGCGGGTGATTTCTTCGTACAGGGACTGGGACCCACGGAATGAAAGGTAGAGGGGACGTGTTTTCGCCCGGGCGAGCCATGCGTCGAGAAACGCTGTGTAGTCTGGAGTGATCATGAATTTTGAGGGAATCCGAATCTCGACGTTCGACCAGATTTGGGGGGCGGAGAGTGCGGTTTCGGACCAGTGGGTGCATACGCCGAGGAGTGTGAGCGGCTCAGAGAGCGTGGCGTGGCGCTCGTGAGGGTGAGGGATGTAGTGGGTGAAAATTTCGCATGAAATTTCGTGAGGAAGATGGGCCACGGGGTCGCGTAGTCTCTTAAGCTGATGTTCATAGACTGTGTCACGCTCCCCTTGGTCGAGCGGCGCTGCTTCATCTGAAGGATTCGGTGACATGATGGGGAGACAGCATAAAATGTTTTATTTGGTTCGTAAATAACGGCAAGCACGGCAGAATAATGACGTGGAACGGTTAACCACGTGGTCCGGCAAAACCCGGAGTTTCTTGCTCTCCCCCACGATGTTCCTCAAGCTCTTTATCTCAATTGCAGGCACCCTAGCAGCCTATGCGCTATACAAGATTGCGGGTATTGTCTACCAGAACTCAGCTTTCCGTTGAGCAAGTTTAAATTCAACATCTCGAAATTTTTCTAAGTCAAAACAACCGCCGGCTACTGGCTAAAACGGCTCGTGTTTGCCGATCACTCCATTCAAGGACAACGTGGACAAGTTGTCCACGTTGTCCTTTGCGCTCATGGCTACCCAATCCGACACCGTCACAGAGCTTGAGGCTCGTCTCGCGGAGGTTGAGGCTGGTATCGAGAAGCTTTGCCAGGCTAGGATCGACATCCACCGCCAGCTCAATAACCTACGCGATCCCATCGCCAGCCGACTTCCTCTGGAGATCTCATCCAGAATATTTCTCTTCTGTGTTCCCCCGCCTCAGGTGTACGGTACTCTATCGGCCCCAGTTCTCCTTCTCCGGATATGCACCTCCTGGACAGAAATTGCGTTGTTCACGCCCGTGATTTGGGCCAATCTACATCTGGAGCTTCCCGACGAACTCAGCCCCGAATTTGTGCATCTGCTGGAAGCATGGCTGGCGCGCGGAAAAGCGTGTCCGCTGCTCCTCTCTTTGGAAGGACCTCCGGATTTGCACCCCGAGATTAAACGACTTGTAGCTGCCCATGCCCAGCGTCTTATTGCTCTCGAGATACACACGCACTCCTACCTCTCGCTCTTTGCAGATGAGACCGTGTTCCCTGCACTAGAGCTCATCTATGTGTATGACCCACGTCAAATTGAAACACAAAACATTCTCGACGCTCTGCGGGCCTCGCCCCGCCTCGAGACGTTCGGTAGTGATGCGCACATCGTACTGGATGAGATCGTCTCCCAAAACGATGCCCATGGCGTTCATCAAACTCTGCGCAATCTCAACATCGGCGCCTCTTTCTGGACTCCAACGTCGGTTTTGCCGTACCTCACGTTGCCGGCGCTGTATGGCCTCGAGGTGATGATATTAGATGTGAATTTACTCGAGTGTCTGATTTCGTTCCTCACTCGCTCACCGCGATTGAGGACTTTGACCCTTCAAGTTCATGCGGCGGAAAGGAGTTGGCCACGGCATTGCGTGGAACATTTGTTGGATACGATCCCTAATCTCCAGACCTTACGCATGACGACTCGCACAGACTCCCAAGCTCCCGATTTTCAGGACACCTTGATTGAGGTCCTTACAAACAGCAAATATCTTCCCGAGCTCACACAGCTCACGCTCGCCGCATCTCAGGTCCCCGCAGTTCATTGGTATACCACCGTAACGACCATGCTATACAATCGATCGAACACCCTCCGTTCTTTCGCTCTTCAGTGGCCGGCGATACAGGAAGGAGGTACCGTGGTCCTCCCTGCGGAACCAAAAGAGGAGGACAAAAATGTTTTCCGTCAACTTTCTCGTGAAGGGATGAAGATTGATCTTGGACCGTATTTTCGCTTCCTCGACGAGGAGTAGTTCGAGATGGTCGTGGTCGTGGCTGGAATTTATGGGGAATTGAAAGCGGTTGAAACTGGACTCTTTTGCTTGTACCTGTATCGTAAGACACAGTCAACCTAACGGAAATCATAACGCACACAAATTCTGAAGTTCACCACTAGAAAGAGATTTTTCCAAGTGGATTACCGAGCTTGAAGTGTCCAACTGCGAACCATCGGATTGGACGACTTTCGGACCGTAAATTCGCGTCAAGGTCAAAATGTCCGCGTTATGCTTCTTCGCTCGATCAAATATCCGGTGTGCTTCTGTGAAGAGCTCCAGTGAATGGTTCTGTGCGGGGTGAGTTGAATGTCGAAGGGCCTTTGTTCAGAGAAAAAGGTGTCTGGAATCCGATGCTTCATCGACCTTTGATTGTTTTTAATTGTTGAACGGTAAGTTTGCAGGTTCGAGTGGAAAGGAAAGGCACAGATTGGTTTAATTGGTTGGCCGCGGCATGAATCACTGACTTTCCTGACTTCACTTGGGCGTTGTTCGGTTCGGCAATTAGCGCCGACGTTCAGACGTCAAGGGCCTAGAGAAATGCATTGTCGCCGGAATGTGCGACGTCTAGGAACTTCGATTATATAAGTTAGTGCGAATAAATTTGCTGGCAGTTTCCGAACAAGCTTCGATGTCAGTCACGGAAGTGAAGAGTGACTGCAGCTGATTACGACGGCGTCGGGGAACGTCTGGAGTGAATAGGGTTGAGTGGAGTTCTCTACTGTTATGCAGAGCGGTGCGTAGTTTGCGATGGAGTTCATAGGGTCGACGATTCATCAGGAAATATTACTTGGTTTCACGGACATCGGTGTAGAGGAATATTTCGAAGCGCGAGCCAGTGAATCAATCACCTTCGTGCCAGAAGACTGATCCAGCGCCTAACATTAAAATTGTCCCCTTACTCGAAACCGCAAAAACGCGCTACGCAGGAAGCGGAAACGAAAAACGTGACCGCGTCTCGAAGTGACAGCTCCCTAAATGGCAAGCGACAGTGACAGATTGTGACGCGCCTCTTCACAGAAGCCATCACCCTCGTCGAAGGCGGGGGCGGGTATATAAAGGCCTCCAGGGCGCCCAACCTCTTTCTTTCTTACTCCCTCCTTCTCCTCCTTCCTTCTCTTCGTTTTTGTCTTCTTTCAACCGCTGAAGCTCGCTAGAGACACGTATAGATTGAGCTTAGGGTATGTCGTCTTGTTTCGCCTTTAGTCCTTTCGTTTCTTTTGTTTTCTTGGACGCGGTTTGCGGAGGTGGTGAATGAGGAGGGATCTGAGCTGCAGATGAACTCGCTGGTCGTAGATGGGGCCGATGGTGGTCGTCGTCGTTGGTGTGGTGTTTGTTCTCTTCTGTTTTCTTTCCTTTCCTTTCTTCAGGGTCTAGCTTTGACTTGGTGGGTCTCAAGTCGAGCTAGGACGTGTCGAATGAACGTTCTATTCTTCTGACACTCCCTCCGTTTCGCCCGGTACTTCTCGTTGACCGTTCACTTGGATGTTGTGTGCTTGATTTCTTCTTTTGTTTTCTCTCTCTTCTTCCCTTTGTTTCATGGTTTTGCGTTGGTTTGGGTCTGCCAGGTGTGCTAGTGGTGCCGCAATGGACCCTGCCTCTCACCTTGCCCTTCCTAGCCCTTTTCTTCCTTTCTTTTTCCGTCATCTTCCTTCGGTTCTCGTGTCAACCTCGAGAGCTTTTGAAGTGCTTGCCTCGCGTCTTGTTTGACGCTTCCCTCATCTTCCCTTTCTGAATTGGCCCGTCTTCGCTTCTGTCAAGTCTCTTCTTTTCAATTGACGTCGTGTCCTTGTCCGTTTCTTTTTGTTCTTCCTCATCTTTTCGATTGGAGACATGGAGATGAGCCCCGGAGAGCTGTTTCTCGTCATCTTATCACCTTTGGCTTCTTTCCTTACCAGTCTCAGTCTCAGTCTCCAATCCGCTTCTCTCGTCTGTTTTCTTCGTAGTACTTCCTTCATATAACGAAACTCCGATTCCTTATCCCATCTTGCCTCCGGTTCATTCACAGCTCGAGGCTACTTGTCTCTTTGGGTTACTCTTTCCGAAAGACCTCTCGAGAACCTCGATCCTTTCTCCTTCGTTTTGACGTGTGTATCCTGTGCCTTAGTGCCCTCCCGTCTCGGTTATCGCTTGTCTTGGGGCCATCCGCGACGGCTTCGACATCTTACCACCTTCGTTCTCGTCGCTCCGGTGGTCTATCTTCTGCATCGGGACTACTCAGACGACTCATGCTTTGCTTTTTCTTCTCATCCCATTCACTCTTTCTCCTCTCTTGTCACCTTCGGACGCTGACCGTGATTTCCTTAGCCTCCGCATCAACCCTCTTCATCGCCAGCCTGCACCTCACAATGCAGCAGCATCCTCACCCTCACCATCATCACCCCCCGCCCTTTCCTCACCCCATGTACGACCACAGCTCTCCACCACGCCAACAGCCTCCTCCATCCGTCGCACCACCCCCGCCAACGTCCTCTATATGGGCGCCTCAGCCCCTTGCGGGCGACACCGCCTGGCCGCGCGGCATTGAGGCATTCTCCCGCTCGCCGCTCACCCGCGAAGACCTCTATGCTTCTTTGGCGCATGGGGCGATTGGGGACGGGCGTGGTGTGGGGATTGGGATTGGGAATAAGAATGTGAATGTGAATGTGAATGTGAGCGAGGGGAGCCCCGATTTGCGGGCTGATAGTGTGCGTGTTAACGTTCTCTCCTTGATATTCTTTCTTACCTGACTGACGAACATCTCTCACAGCACGTCGAACAGCTTTTCCGCACGCTCAACCTCAACTCGCCGGAACCCATGCTCGCTGCCTCGCTCTCGCGTGCGTCTCCCGGGTCGGCGGTATCCGTCGGCAGCGGGCGGAGCGCCCGCAGTGGTCACAGCAGCAATGGCAGCGGCAGCGGCGGAGTGAAGCAGCCTCGTCCCAGCCTCACCCTCGATCTCAGCTTCGCCACCTCTACCTCCACCACCGCATCTACCTCGTCCATCTCAAACAATAACTCCTCTATCAACTCGACCTTCGTGTCGACTACGAGCTCCTCGAATACGGATCATTCCCAGTCTGCATCTGCGGGGAATATGTCTTCTTGCTCTGGGCTTGGTGCGAAGGTGGATGGGGATGTCGACGGAGTGGGGGGAGGGAATCTGAGCATGGTCGATACCTCCTCGACGTCGTCTGCGTTTTTGAGCGCCTCGGAGGGAGACTTGTCCATCCCTTCGCTTCCCTCGTTGACGAATTCCGACTCGAACAACTCAGCCACCGTCTCTGCACCTCTCTCCACTGCCGTCGCTCCCACCGCTGCCCCAAACAATCCCAGCGCCGTCACCAACAACAACACCGGCGACGCCGAGGACCCCAACGCGTTCGTCTACCCGCAGTTGCCCGACTTCTCCCCGCTCTCGATCTCCTCTGTCTTACTCACACCGCTCGATTCTCCTCGTGGGCATGGGCAGGGGCATGGGGGATTGCCTCTCTCCCCGACGCAGGCAGTGCATTCGCCGATTCGCGGAGGCGGTGGTGGGCAGCAGCAGCAACAGCCGTCGTCGATGCCTTCGCCGATTGGGCACCCGCCGGGGATGCATTCGCCGATGGGTCAGGGGCAGCAGCTGTACTCGCCTACGCATGGCCAGGGGTTGATGCATTCGCCGACTGGCCTGGGTGCGATGTTCAAGGAGCGGGAGCGCGCGCCTACCTATGAGCCGGTGTCGCCGTTTGCCCCGGTGCAGGAACTCGTTGGGGTTGGGCATGAGAGGCTGCAGACGCTTGGTGGGGGAAACGGAAACGGTGGCGTAGGATTTGGGTTAGGCTCGGGATTCGCTAATACCAAGGACGCGTTTGGCATGGGTATCAACGCCCATGCGCATGCGCATACCCGCACCCACACTCACACCCACAACCACGCGAATGGAAGCAGCAGCATCCCGACCTCGACTGTGCATACGCCCCTGCTTGGCAGCGTTGGTGGAGGCAACGGCAACGGCGCCGGCGGTGTGAATTCGACGCCGCGCTTCGTGTCGTTGCCGTCGACGCCGTTGCAGATGCCTTCGTCGTTCGGGTTTGACTTTGTGGGTGCTGGTGCTGGTGGTGGAGGAGGAGGAGGAGGTGCGGGTGGGATCGAGGGGCAGGGACATCAGCTTCCGTATTATCAGCACCAGCATCAGCATGCGCGGGGGATGAGCGCCGGTGCGATTGGGCTTGAAGGTGGTGGTGGATCGGGGATGGGGCTTGACTATCGTAGCGATTGGCTGCGTGCGGAGGACGGGATGGGGTTGGGGATGGGGATGCAGGGTTTGGGGCAGGAGGGCGCGGGGGCTTATCGTCTTGGCTTGGGCTTGGGATCGGGGATGGGGTTTGGCGCACAGCAGCAGCAACAGCAGCGTGGATTGGGGCTCGGGTTCGTGCAGCGGGAAGGCGGAGGAGCCGCGGGGATGGGGACGGGGAGCTTGTACGCGGGGGAGGAGGTGGGGATGTCGCCTCGAGGAAGTGCGGCGCTGGGGCGGTCGGCGTTTGGATATCAGCAGCAGCAGCAGCAGCTCGAGCAGGCGCAACAGCATCTTCGTACGCAGCGGCTCGTTCAGCAGCAGCAGCAGCAGGCGCAAAGACAGCCACAGCAGGATCCGTTTGGGGCGCTGTGGGATTTGCGCGGGGGTTCTGAAGGGACCCTTGGGGGCGGGGGAGGTGTAGGCGCTACTGCTGGTACGATTGGGGATGCGGGTGGAGGTGCTAATTTTGGCGGCGGTCATGGTCAAGGACACGGACACGGACATGGTCATGCGCGTGAAGGACGGTCGGCGAGTGCGGGTGGGCATGAGGTTAGTCTTTGTCTTCCTCTTACGTTCTCAGTTTTCGTTGATGCTAACAATTACTTCCCGCAGCCCATCAACTTCCTCTCACTCCTCCACCCCGCCTCGTCGCCGCCGTACGCAGCTTTCGTCGCTCGCATCATCAAGAGCGCCGATCAGCAGGCGAGTATCTTTCTTCAGCAGAAGCTCAAGGTACGTTTTTTTTTGTTCTCGCCCTTGTCTCGTTTCTTTGCTGATGCCGTTTTCCCTTTCGTAGGTTGCTGGGGCCGAAGAGCGCGCTCGTATTGTCGATGCTATCTGTGCTCGCGGCGGGGAGATGATGATGCATCGGTACGTCTACTCTGTTACCCTTGGCCTCTCTCTCACTCTTTCACCGTCCGCAGCTTTGGCAACTGGGCCGTACAGCGTTGTCTTGAGGCTGCTACGGGTCCGGAGGAACGCCGCAAGATTGTTGCATGCATGCGGTGCGTCTTCCTTCGTCCCTCTCTTCGGCAATGTGTAGTCGCTCATTGCTGCGTACAGTGGACGCATCGTCGACCTCGCGACCAACTGCTACGGCTGTCATGTCCTCCAGAAGGCTCTCGATTGCGAGGAGGAGGAGGTCCGCTTGCTGATCGTCTCGGAACTCCTCATGGGTGATCCTGCGCAGACGCTCGTTAATAAGCATGCTTCTCATGTCTGGAGTAAGGTATGCTGGCTCCTCTTTCGTCCCTTCGCGCTTCGTATACATCTGCTGATGCCCTTCTGCTAGATCATGGAGCTTTCGTGGACACCACCGGCGCCGCCTATCTTCGCCTAGTATGTCGGCTGTATCTTTGTCGTCCTCCATACTCATTGCCTCCTCAGCGTCAACAAGTCTCTCAAGGGCAAGTGGGCAGCTCTCGCATGCCATGAGACCGGGTCGCTCGTCGTACAGGTGTGTGCTTGCGTGCTGTCGACTTCTCCTTCTCACTGCCCCTTGCAGCACGCCTTCGAGAACCTCGAGGAGACCGCCAAGGATGGCATCGTTGATGAGCTGCTCGGGCAGGGCATCACCGTCTTCGGCGAGGTCGCGAAGAGTCAATGGGGATCCTATTGCATCCAGCATAGTAAGTCCCTCCCGCCTCCATCCATCAGCTTCTATCTCATGATGACTGTCTTCAGTCCTCGAGCACGGCTCGGAGAATCACCGCCAGATGGCGCTCGAGCACCTATTGACCGGTCTCCTCGAATTCGCCACCAACGAGCAGGGGAGCAAGTCCGTCGTCAAGGCCCTCAAGGAAGGCGGCAAGGGGACCCTCGACCGTGTCGTCGGGCGTATGTGCGAGCCTGCTAAAGGGTACGTTGCTGACAGCTTCCTTCTCCTACCTCCGCCCTCATCGTGTCCGCCAGCGCTCGTCGTGCGATGATCGTGGATCTCGCCCTCTCGCTCACCGGGAGCCAGCTCATTGCCAGCGTCTTGCCAACGGTATGCTGTCCCGCCGCGGAATACCACTTCCCTTTCGTGCTGATCGATGTGGGTGTAGGCCGACAAGGACCAGCGCGCGTTGCTGTACGATTGTATCCGTGGTCACATCGTCACCCTGCGCGGCTGCAAGACGGGATCGAAGGTTATCTGGCTCTTGTATGTCCTGATATTATCCTTACCTCGTCATTCTCTCATGTCGTCGTCCTTCCGCAGCGACCGAATGCGTGCGTACTATGGATACTAAATCTTTTCCTTTACTTCGCTTCCATCATCCGCCAAACTTTTGTAAGCGTTCAATATCCTTCCTCCGTCCGCACGCTGATAGCTGCTCAGCACTATCGATATTATTCGAAGATTTTCTTTGCATCATCATCCTCCCATTGGCACCGAATATCAGCCTCGTATGAAAGAAACGATCAAAATCACTTGCCTTGTTCGACACGAAAAAAACGGAAAATCTTATTGCAGGACCTTATCTCGCCCAGCATAACGCAGGCGATTCCTCACAGCTTACTCGCATCGCATTCACATATCAATTCTTCTCATCGCATCGCACTCCAGGCCTCGCTCTTCGCCAATATCGAATAGACCAATCAATCATGCAGCAATCTCGGAACAAAATAATTCATATCAACCATCCACGTATCGACTGCACGCATCCATCCATCCACGCATATACTCTGTTTCTGGTTTCCTATGGACCTCTGCCTACGTATCATCAAATATTTCTCTGGCTTTCAGCATATCATCATCGCATCGCATCGCAAAACCATCATCCATTTTCTGCCTCATCCTTCTTTTGCATCGTGTTTCTTCATTGTTTCTTCGACGCTTGTTATTTGTTGCACCTACGTACGAACGAAAGGCTCTCTGCCTTTATTTGACATTCATTTCTGCCTGTATTTTTCATGCTCATACGATCGCATAGATATCATTACTGCATACATACATACGAGAATCTGAACGCACACTGTATCGTCTATCCCACATTCCCTTGTAGCAATTGAACTGTGTTTGTGTCCTTAGCTTGATTGTGCTTCAAGCATTCTCCCTTTCAACTGTAACACGGCGGGCAATCTGCTGTCATTTGCGGAGGCGGAAGCCACTGTCATTTGTGCTCACTCAAGCTGTCATTTGTTGCTCGAGTTGTCATTTGCGGACCTGTGACCGGCATGGTCTGGTCCGAGTGTCACTGTAACCATGGAAGAAAATTGAATAATAGATAAATTGAAGATAGGAAATACATAAGAAACTAGTCTAAGAAACTAGTTATTTGTTCGGCACTCAAGGAAAAGAAATCAAGTCCTCGTTGTCCATATCGATATCATAAGCTGAAGCTAGCTGCGCCCTCATGTCAGCATCATGGTCTGCGTCGGCGGCCGCATCCGGTTCACCGTCTGAGGCGACATCGCCGTCATCTTCCTCGTTGTCGGTAGAGCCGTCTGCGTCCGCGTCATCAATGAATGACTCCATGCTGGCTGCATCTGAAAGATTGATGTCTTCGTCGTCGCTGTCCTTGCTGCCGATGCTGTCCCCCTCGCCTTCCTCATCCTCATTATCGGCGTCCGACGCCTTCTCCTCGAAATCAAGATCATACTCAGCGAAGACCTTATGACCGTATTTAGCGGTCAATTTCTGGTCGGACAGGGCGTGGTCGCCAGACGTCGCAAAGAAGTCGGTAGAGCCGGGGATGAAAGCAACGACGAGTTTCGCCTCCAGCTTGGCCCGAGCTTGGGCTGGGCGGTTGTTGAACCACTTGGGATCGTAGTACTGGATGGGCATGCCTTTCGGTATCTGAGAGCGTGTCAACAAATGGTCCAGCAATATGTACATGTATGTTACTTACTTCGTGGAATTGGCCAGCATTGCGCTCATTGAATGCGGGAATGATACGGGCAAGACGATGATTGGCAGCCCGAACGTTGCCGTCGTCATGAAGGTCTTGAACGATGAGAGCCTCCAGCGCCCGAACAAGCTGATCCGCGGCCTGAGAACGCTCAGGGCGTGCAAGGGCGCGGGATCCTTTAGGGGTGCTTTCGTCGTCAGATGTAGCCTTGGCGCTGAACATGAGCTTGATTCTCTTGGGGATTGCTGAGTCGTTGAGGTACTTCTCACGTGAGGCATACAACTATTTAAGAGTTAGTATCAAGTCGTACGACACGATAATGGAAGCATACACGGCCGCGTGCTTGAGCAAACTTGTTTCGAATGGCGACAATCTCATTGCCACCAGGAGTGCGGATCTCCTTCTTCCACTTCTCGTAGAGGTGGTGGTGCACATAGTGGTCGTACAAGCGGATGATGAGGCCGGCATCGTTGATGTAGCTGGTGTTCAGGCGAAAGAAGTCATAGTGCGAGCTGCCGGCCAAAAAACGAAATGTGTCGACAGCACACATCCGCATTGCCATATTGTACATGGAGTAAGGGCTTTGAGTGAAGTCGACCGCCCATTCATTAATGCCGAGTTTACCCATGTAAGTTTTGACGTGGAGAAAGGCGTTCTCTTCGAGCTTGCAGTACGCCCGTAAAATTCGACTGTTGGAGCGAATGGCTTCGAAGACATCGACACCGAGCTTGAATGAGAAAGTCAACTCCCAGACGATAAGAAAATACTGATTTGATACATACCTTGACTTCGCTCGGCTTGATAACTTGACGTCCGTAGATACCTGCCCGTTTGAGTTCATTGACGGTTGCTCCTGCGAATCGTAGTTCGAATTGCCGGACGACTTCAGCTGAGGCTGACTGCGGGGCGACGGTCGAGTCTAAAGAGCCCGAGAGGAAACGAACATGATTTTGCAAGGCGACCTGGAGAACGTATCAGTCAATAGTAGCAAGACAAGAGGGAAAGATATACCTTGAAGGTCTGAGCGTCGTCATCGATATCGGTTTGAAGCATTTGGTGTTCGCTGATTCTCCTGGGAGGACTGGCCCTCGCTTCCTTCTGTTTCGCGCCAGTCTTGGACTTTGATTTGGGTGTCGCGGAAGGTCGCGCATCCTGCGGGCCACCGTTGGCACTCTTGCGTTTACTCCCGTCGCGAGGCTGACTCTTGGCTTGGCTTGAGGACGGCGGGGAATTCCGAGAGGAGCCAAGGGGGTTGTTGAGAGGGCGAGTGCCAGATCCAGAATCTGGAGAGGTCGGGGTACGACGTTGAGAGATCGGTGGGGCTCTGGGGGCAGGCGACGGAGTAGTGGGGTTTTTTGTGGCGCCAGTGGGTTTCGTTTTTGATTGCGCGTTGGATCGACGAGGGGTGGAATTTGAGGTAGACGGGAGGCCGCCAGCAGCGGCATCGACCCTGGATGCACTGTAAAAGAGGTGAGTTAAGGATATGAGTAAAGAATTGATAAACAAACCCTTCGAGTCGCTCAAGACGAGCGATGGTAGCCGCGACCTGCGAAGCGAGGGCTTCTTTCTCAGCGCGCGCAGCATCCCGTTGATGTGTGACAGCAAGAAAATCGTCCTCGACCGAAGCTTTGAATGCCGCCATCTCCATCTGCATCTGGTTATTATACTCCAGGCGCATGTTGTTGAGCATCGCAGCAAGCTCGTTGTTCGAAGCCGCCATGGCCGCGAGATCGGAGGATTGCTCGGCGGCAGAATACATGTTCGGAGGGACGGAGCCGTCTGTGTAGCCGTATGCTGTGACGGAAGGGTCATGGTAGACGTTGGGGTCGACGTAGACGTTGGGGTCGACCACATTTTGGTGCGTATGGGCAGCGTAATCGAGGGGATTGTTGGCATAGGCAGTCGGGTCAAGGAGGTAGCCGTCTGGACCAACAGAATTGTCGGGATTACCGGTCGGGAGGCCAGAATTGTCGAGATAGCCACCCGAAGTGACCAGATTGTCGGTGTAACCACCCGAAGTGGCTGGATTGGGGAAGTAGCCACCTGGAGCAACGAAGTGGTCGTGGCCGGTGCCGGCGGAGTGGTGTACCAACCCATTCGCATCGTGATGACGGTTTTCGTTATCGACAGCGGAACGAGGTGAGTTGGGTGTCATGGTTCAGACGATAGTGTGGTGAGCGGGTCGACGAATGAGCAGAGCGAAGCGTTGACTGTGTAGAGTCAATGCAGCCAGTCGAAAGTTAGCCCTGCTTTTATAGATTTCACGAACAAAAGAGACTACATACCCATATGTTTCTGCTTGTTCGTCGTAGCCCATTCGGAACAAAGTGCGTGTTGCCTCTTGTTCGTCGCCAGTCGCTAATATATTCTTATTGTTCTTGAGACGGGGATATATCCGAGAGTCGGAGGCGCATCAAACGGGGATGTCATGACGCAGCGCAATATCGGCGAAAGAATCTAGGTAGCGCCAACGCAAAGTTGACGAGTCAGCGAGCGCAAAGCTCGCTGCGCCCCACATGAAAGTGAGACGAAAACCGGGTCCAGGTCGTTTGAGGGAGCGGAGGAGAGGAGCAGGCAAGGAGTGACTTGTCACGTTGTTACCATCATCACGCTGTGCTTCAAACGGCGAAGTCCCATTTCTTCACTTTCATTGGCTTTGCGCCAGTGGTTTCATTGGCTTTGCGCCAGTGCGTTCGACCCACCATTGGCTTTGCGCCAGTGCTCTTCAAGACCCTCTTCGTGATTTTGCCGCAAATTCAGCATCGATGGGATCCCCTTCGCTCACCATGAAACTTATGGACGCAAGTATGTATTCGCTCAAGTGTAAATTAAATTCGAATATAATCTAACTGAAGGTAGACGCTTGGATAGTTAACGACGCCCCGGCTGTGGTCGAGGGCGTGGATCTTCTCAAGAATCGGGGAGATATAGTTGGTGCATTGGATGGAAGGGTTGCGGCGTATCTTGTCGTTGAGCGGGCCTCGTACTTCGTCACAACAAACACAGACTACGTTCCCGATTTACCCCCCGTCAATTCTAAAATGCTTATGGTACGACGCGACATGCGCTACGGGCCCGACGATCCCGTTTTATGGCCACATCTGTACACGGACACCTTCTGCCATCTCGCCGCCATACCCAAGGCCCCTACCTCCTCGCTTGGTCAATCGGAACTCACCGTAATGTGGTGGAACCCAAACGAGGACGATTTTGTGTGTGCGGCATCGGGGTTGACCGTCACCAGAGGTTTGGGTAGACTATGTCTTCCCAGATACAATCAACTCTGGACTTTAGTTCGTGCACTCATCGCAGAATACGATCAATATACACAATCTCTTCCTGCCGGCACTGCCCCTCCGCCCCTCCTCCCACAACTGGCTCAGACTCTGCGTCTGAGTTTAGAGCGCCTTCGAATTCCTACAACGTACACTCGAATGCGACTTGGTGTGGTTTCTGTGCAACGCGAATATCTCGAACTCACGGGCTTGCTTCGGTATATGACAAGATACAAGCCTCGAATGGACGGTACCAAAGACTGCACTGCGAACACTGCTTCTCCAGACCATTGCATAGGCTGCTTCACCGATAATCCCCGCATAGCTCAACTTTGTTGGCAAG
This sequence comes from Favolaschia claudopus, assembly GCA_037176885.1. Taxonomy (NCBI): domain Eukaryota; kingdom Fungi; phylum Basidiomycota; class Agaricomycetes; order Agaricales; family Mycenaceae; genus Favolaschia; species Favolaschia claudopus. Next base: position 243,290 of record JAWWNJ010000183.1, read on the forward strand.
CGTGCCTTCCCTTCTGGCTCATTCGTCCTCTCCGAGCTTTCGCAGACGAGAACATACTTCGCGTCGTGAAGCCATTTGCAGCATCTGACTTCTTGGAGATGGTTCCAGCCCCCAATTTCCCCCCACTTACCGCAGCAACGGATCGGCTTGAAGACCGCCTGCGCTTACTTCACAGCTGTACGCAGAGCACCCCGTGGTATCGCGATCCGTTCGCTGCTGACGGCTCGACCGTCGCTGTCGCCAGCACGTCCGGCGCTGGTCCTTCAGTCGGTGGGTCCTCTCAAGGCGGCCGGACAGCAACACCAAAACACCGGGGCATTGGACACTCACCTTGTACGTGATGCTTCCTTTCTCATCCGTCGTTTTTTGACATTTATTTAAATTTACAGACGCTGCAGCCCGAGCACAAGCCAAAGAAGCCAAAGCTGCCCAGGGACCGAACCCCGCCGCCAAGACTGCCCGCGACAAATTTCAAATGCTGGATCGTCCGGAAATGGCAGCAACAATCAACGCTTGGACGAACGCGCTAGCGGCCATCGATAGAAGTAAACCCCCCGCGTGCGGTGTCGACCTCCCACAACGATACGTTCTTCCTGAGCCTGCTCTCCTCGCCTCCCCCGACGACGAATCTCGCCGCCGGATGTACTATCACCACTACATGATGCTGCGTGACGGTCTTCTGTTTCGCCTCACATATCGCAGTGCACCTGTCGCCCTGCTTACTACCCAGGAGTGGCGTGATGTACTCCAAGGCAAGCTTGTCAAGCAAGGCATGTCTGGCAGCCGCGCTCGATCCCGTAGCGCGACAATAGAAGATTTGCTGCGACCCGCCTTTGAAGCCTGCGGCATCAATGTCTTCGAGGAATTCCCAGTTCCCCTGGAACGTGTCCCCGCTATGCGCATATACACTGCCAAGGAACTTTCGTGGGAGCTTGCGGAGATCAACTTTCGATACGAGTTCTTGTCGTTGGATGCGCGCGCCTCAAGAATGAATCGACCCGACGAGTGTTGTCGGTGCTTCGCAGGTGAAGGATTGATACCGGTGGATTTCCGTGAGAGCCAGCGGGGACTCGGTTCGCTGGACCCACAAGAACGTTTGCCCTATCTTCTTGGCATGGCTAGCCTCATGTGCGCCTGGTCCGTCCCTTGCAATCGTCCTCCAGAAATTGACGGCGCAAAATCACGCCCCACCATCGAATGGGATGGACACTCAATCAGGCAATTGGAGCGCAAGATCACCTCTTACTATACGCGCAGCTTCTACGAGATGTTCGGGCGAGCGGCAGTCATCCCTATGCGTCTGGAACATGAGATAGGATCATAGGTTCTTGTTATTTAGATTTCGACTCACAATTCACTTGCTAAACAAATATCTCATTGTATTAACCAGTATATATTCTGTACATTTATTCAAACTATCCTTTAATACGATGAATACGATGAACATGAGTCTTCTCTTGTAATGTGCCAGACACCGTGACCGCCAGCGCTAAAGGACTACAAGTCCCGTTTAGGCGCCTATTGACAACTCACAACTTGAAGTCGAAAATATTCAACACAATTCTGCTCTTGTTTCGGGCTCGAACTTCTCTGACATAGCATCGTTCTCTTACATTCTGTATCCTTCATATTTCTCCCTCAATCGTCCCTAGCCATCGACGGGCTTAAGCCTCGAAAGGCTGATTGACTTCGAAACCTAACAACGTCAAACAACTTCCCTCTTCATCGTCGCCAACTTTGCGTTGGTGCTCATTCGACTTTGAGTCGGATGTTCAGGCAACTTTGCGTTGTCTGTGATCATATTCGACAACTATTCTTAAATCTACCAATCTACCACGCTGCTTTCCTCTCCCAACTCCTACCCCACCTCAATCGCGACCTCGATGCAAAGAATCCACCAACACAGTCACCGCCTGGTCAATACCAAATGTTCCAGCTGGGCGCGGAAGATACGGTACATGCGAGATGATATGGGACATCTCAATCACCAGCTGAAGGTGGCGGAAACGCGGTTGGGAGTAACACACAAAGCATTGGAAGCGCGGACGGGTGCCATACGGTGTTTTACCGATGTCGACTGGGACCAAACCAACGTGGGGTTCCACAATCACGAAGATTTTCCGTTGTCCTTGGAGTGATTGGGACCATACATCGCGAATGAACCCAAAATCTTTATAGCCGGTTGCAGGATGGCGAAAAGATATAGAGCTGTTGCCGGGGTGATTTGTGAAGGTGGAGAATAGCCGTGTTTTGTGCTCGAAGTGCGTGAGTTTTACAGCCCGGGTTGGATAGACTTGAACCCCAGCATCTAGAAGCTCGTAGGTTTGCTGTGATTTGTGAATGTACGGTGGTGAGTAGGCCCAATTCCAATGATTTAGAAGCAGATTATATGTTGATGCGTCAAGCAGGGGGCCCGAGCCATTGTAGGCAGCGTCTTTCCCAGCTGAGAGCGCTTCAAACGTATCGGGATTTGCGGCGACTCTGTCACGACCATTCAAGATTTGCATGGCCTCAACAATAGGTGATTTTGAATCGCCCGTTTGGAGACTATCACTTATCGCTGCGCGCAGCCTTCCACGTCGGCATATTTGGCGCAACATTGTCAAGTCAAGTTCCCCTGTCGTGCGTGAGTTGTCGTTTGCAAGAACGTCACATTTTTGACTTACACATGTGGTTGTTCGTTTTAATTTTCTGTAGACTTCCATTATGTCGCTCATACAGCATCTCGGACAGCTTCGAGAGTGGTCCCCACCATTTCATCTGCTCGCCGGCATGCATGGCATAGTGATGATTGGGTCGCGTTGTGAGACCGGGGAATAGGGATTTCGAGGACTGGAGATAGTTGATATACAACTCGTGGAATGTATCGGCCTCGGATGGGCTGGTGGTGTACGAACAAACTATATTCGTGCAGCCCACAAAATCATGCAAGTTGTCCAGCAATCTGATCTCTCGTTTTGATGCGGAAGAAGTGGACCAGAGCTCGGGGATGATCAACGGGAAAAATATGGTGAATAGTACCAGCCAATTGTCAGCCTTGAGTTTTCCGTGCACCTTGTCCCCCAAGTTCACTGGCGGACGGTCGATCCAAGCTGGAATCACGACGGCTGCCAACGCTGCGTGGATAAATGCCATGGCATCGGCGTCAAATACGACTCGCTCTGGCCTCTCCTTTTCGTAAACATCGTCCTCATCTTCCTCTTCCTCTTCATCTTCTCCATCCCCGTTGTCTACCTCGGTTGCGGTGTGACCCTCAGCATCGTTGTCTCTGACTACAAAAGATGCACGGCGTCCAAGCGATGATTCTGCTCCATCGTGGTGCATGAAGCTGTCTCGGTGGAGGTCTTGAAGTTCATCCTCGAGGGTGCCCATGTCGACATCCATCATTTCTAAATCCGAATCAGAGTCGGACGAGGATGTGGTGTCGATATTCGTTGCTTCACCGCCCTTCGTGTCTGACCCAATCCCCCACTTAAGGCGACAATGGTGTTGAGCGACACCTTGCAGCCAATTATGCATCATGCCCAGAACTGTGTGCTTGACGGGGTCGCGGTAGGTTAGTTTGTTCAGGGATGACCAGCGGCACCCGTGAGTCTTGAATATGTCTTCACGTGCGGCCGCCGTCTTCGCAACCAGCCAGGATTTCGCCCGAACGAGGACTTCCGATCCAACTCGAGGCTCAAAGTTGTGGAAATCGAGACGATCGATTTCAGCGTACTGGAGTTTGCAAAAAGAACAAAAATTTCGGGAAGTATGCCCCGCACAGCCGAGGAGTTTCTTGAGTGCTAGAATGTCGCCGATTGCTGCGATGATCGCAGCTCGGTAGAAGTCGCCGTTCGGGTGATTGTACGTCGGGATGGTTTTTCCCTGCCACATTGCTTGGAATTGGTCCACAACTGGGTCAGCAAGTGCCGTCATCGTGGTCACCGTTGGCTCTTTGGGTGGAGGTGTAATACCGACGAAGTATGTGTTGCCCTCTAGATGCCACATCTCGTAAGGGAGATTAAGACAAACGGCAATAAGCGCCCCACAAGATGCCGTCTTCCCAGCAATCTTGTTCATGAAGGGATTAAACCAGTCCACGTAGATGGTAAATACAAGATTGTTGGGCTGGGAAGTGTACGTTCCCAAGCTCTGCCATGCTGGGCTATCCCAAATGGACGACATCTTGTCTCGATTGGGCTGGTGGAGGTGGGATTTGCGGAGAAGGTCTTCCATCCCTGGTCGTGAAAGGAAGTGGATCAACCAACTCTCAAAATTCTGTGTGGAATAAAGGCGACATGGAACAATCTTGGGACCCGCACGAGTCTGCCGTTCTACCCAAAGCGGAGTGTTACATGGTCTCGAGCCGCCTGTAGCTCGAGCAAGGCAAGTCTGTGGCAGGGACTCCAGGGAATATGCTCGAAAACACTTTGGGCAGCAAATAGATCGGTCGATGGTGGGCTCGATAGAAAGTCGCTTTACGGCGGTGCGTACTTCTTCTGGTATTTTATAATCTGTATCTGATACCATGGTTATCACTTTGTTTAGGACCTTCAGAACCCGGTTGCTCGCATCTCGGCTTAGAGTGCATACGAGATGCAGCCACACCACAAGCGTGCATACGAGAAACACTACTCGACGGCGGGCGGCAGTGAGACCTGAAATATCATAATCAGTACCACGTAAGCGGCGGACGGAACACAGTTTACCGATGGTGGACCCCTCCTGGCTTTGTTCGTCGCCCACGACTCTCAAAGCCGTGGGTGTCAATGGTTTTGAATCTGCGGCCTTCGGTCTTTCTTGGACAACATTGTGAGCCTGATAACATTTAGTTTATACTCATGAAGCCTCAAATATTCTTCAGAATCTCACCGGCGGCAGAGCTGGTAGAAGTTGAGCTTCGACAAGCTCCGTATCCCGTTTACGATGTTTTGGTATCGTAGTCTTGTGGACCCATTTTCCTTTCTTGACTAATCCATCCTTTGTTTCCCAGGTTTGTGCCCCGCAATCATGGGAACGACAATGACACAATCTGTAGTCCTTCTTGCCTTCTGGATGTTCTTCTTGCATGTAGTTTGGTGGGAAGGAGAGGGAGGCAAGCTTACGCGCCGACCTCTGCTTTAGAAAGAACAATAAGGATGATGGAATCAATTTTAGATTAGATACAGGACGGTTGATAAAGCAATAACAAGTATTTAGTTTTTGTCCCGGCTATGCTCAAATGACTTATCAGGCCTTAGGCCTTATACCTACATAGTGGGACAAATGATTTATTTTTCCTTTGCTAAGGGACTTCGGCGGTCGCTATGTGACTTTGTGACTTCCCGAAGCCAAGCGGCGCGGACTTAGCAAGATGACAGTTCAAATGACAACTCGGCCAACAAATGACAGTGTCGTCCGAAATCGCAAATGACAAGTGATTGCCCGCCGTGTAACTTTACCGAAGTTTTGGACCGATCAAATCTAATCAATTCGATTCACGCTTTGGGTTTTGGGTCGTACTGGCAGTACCTAAAGATGTACGTGCCCCAGTCCTGCTCCTTGCCATCCTTCACCCACTTCACACCATCCGCGTAGTCGTCCAAATTCACCTCCAGCCTCCCAATTTCCTTGAATCCCGCCTTCTGGAAAACCGGAAACCCTGCCATGCTCGAATGCACCCAAGCAGAACACTGATGCTCGTCGCACATGTCCGTCCCGAACTTCAAAAGCGCCTTGCCTACACCTTTACCCTGCTCGGCCGGATCGACGGAGATGCCAAAGATGTACATGTTCTTCTGGCCGTATTGGTTGAGCTTGAGCTGCCACTCGTTCATCGAATCGGCGCCGATTTTTTTGAGCACGTCGACGGGTTTGTGGTTCTCGGGAAGGGGTTGTGGTTGAGAGCTCGCTGCTCGCGGATCTTCCTGACCTTCAGCCTGAACATCGACAACTCAGGATGAAAAAATGGATTTTTGGGGTATGACATACGAGCGCAGGTTTCGAGCCATCGAAGTTCCATTTCCCCCAAGCACACATTCCGAGAATCTTCCCCGACTCATCGTCCACCGCCTTGACAATCGCAGCCTTTTCTGGGAGATCGATGAAGTCCGCCCACCAGTCGTTGCTCATTTCGACTGTCCCCATCGGAAGGCCATCGGCTTGCGCTTTCAGGAGGGTATGAGAGTCGGTGGTGAAGGCTGCGGTGGATATCTCTGAGAAGCGGGGGATATCCTCTTTCACTGCGGGGAGGATGCTGAAGGGCATGGTGGTTTCTGGTGAGTCTCGGGCCCGCATTGAATCAATGATCGACTGGTGCAGCTGAGTCAAACTCAATTCGTCAAATCACGGAAAATCAATGCATGCCGAACGACGAGTCCGAGTCGAGAAGGTATGCCTACCGTACGAAGTGATGGATTTTCACTCAAATGCGAATTAGGTTCGTGGAAATCATGAATGTATTTTGTGAAGTAAATTTAAAGGACGTCAAGAATAACACGCTGCTCCGATTAACTACCCGGTGTCTCGCTCATGACCGAAGCCATGATACGTCCCAGATGAATCTCCATCCCTTGCTTGGCGAGCTGGTGGAATATCCGTTTATCCTCGTCGCCCGGAAGCGCAGGAGGAGTAGTATCATGATAGTGTACGTGGTAAGGGGATGCCTGTAAGTCGAGCTCGAAAGACTTCAACAGCCCAGCGCGTTGGGTCAACAGTGCTGTGAGGGTCGTATACCACGCTGGTTGGGGCCACGGATGGGATAAGGTAATGGTGAGCTTCGTGAGCGTCGGGAGATATTCGGGGTGCATCAGGACGGCTAAAATTGCGGGATCCGGCGTGATGCGTAGCGTCAATAGGCCTGGGATGGTCTCGAACAAATGCTCGAAAGCCTCCATCAGCAAGTCGCGATCTTTCGGGATGTTCAAAGCCAGCGATGTAAGCGGGGCGCGCGAGCGGATGAGGAAGCTTCTTAGCTCGCGAATGGCATCTGTATTCCCGCTGCTGACGTGGAGACATGTCGCGAGGTGGGTAAGAGACGGTAATGTGAGAAACCGGAGAAGGCGCGGCATTATTCCATACAGTTTATCGATCTGGAGATCAGTGAGAGCAGCATGGCGGGTTTGTACAATATTTTCGATGGGCCAGTTGAAATATGTGGGATCAACCACCAAAGTCCTGAGACGCGGGGCCGCGTCGAGGACATCGCAGATGCGGGTCGCATCTACGCGGTGAGCCCACCGCTGGTCCGTCATCGTCGTTTCGTGAATGCGCAATGACTCGAGAATCGGAAAGCTATTGCCAACATTGGGAGTGAATATGGCGAGGTAGCAATGGGGCTTGATTTCTAGATCGCGGATACGATAAGCGTGGAGGGCGACAATGCGCAGAATCTCTGGATTTGTGAGAGGTTCGTCATGGGGAGACTTGTTCCGTGGACCAGCGAATGACAAAGATAACGGATAGTCTTTGCCGCGCGCGAGCCAACCAACAAGGAAGGCGATGAATTCGGCGGTGGGTTCCAATGGGATGTTGATATGTAGATTTGACCAGAGGTTTTGGGTGGACAACGCAATTTCGGTCCAGAGGGTGCAGATTCGCAGAAGAAGAAACGGATAGCAGAGGCTGCAGGATATTCCGCGTGGGGGGACGCAGTGAGTGAATATTTTGGAGGAAATTTCGAGAGGGAGACGGGCGATGGGATCGGTGCGATTATTGAGAGCACGTTGGATATCGCTCTTGGAAGATTCAAGAGCACGGAGAGCCACGCAGTTTTGGTCAATATCCGATTGAACTTGAGCAATGCGCGCATGAAGCTCTGCGTCTGATTCGATGTCGCATGTCATGGTGGGAGAAAAAGAAAACTGTAAGTTCGTGGGAAATCAGTCGGGGCGTTCCGGTTAGGTGTTTGCCAGGTTCAATCGGCAAGGAGCAGATTCCGCTAGTCTGAAATTACTGGCACCTGTCAACCCGGACCTCGGGAAAACGTGACTTTTCCCACGTCCAAATTGGGACATGAGGCTTCGTTTACCCACTTCGACTCACTATATGGCTCTGTACCGGTACTCAGTGCATTTCAAATAGTTCCCTTATGTAGCTTTTTCCGATAATCTTGGGTTAAAATTGGAGGATTTGGCGGGTCCCATCAAAATTGGTTGAACATGCATTTGCCGTCCATCCTCAGCTCTGTTAAAGATAGGGACTGCTCTGGCACTGTTTAATACATTCCAGCTACCGTTATATGCTCCACCTATAGCCCTACCACCTTTGCAATAGTTGAATCGACCCAATTAGGACGTGGGAAAGGTCACGTTTTCCGAGGTCCTGGATGACAGGTGCCATCAAGTTCTAGTCTCTTGTAAACAGACGGAACAACACAAAGGTCCTCGTACCTGCGGTGTGTTGTGGTCTGTCAGTTTCCTTTGATCCGCGGTTGGAGGGTCCGCTTATTACATAATCATAAAATCACGGTGCATCGATACTGCTTTTAGCATGCGTCAATTGAGATTTTGAGCTTCTTACCATATTTTTGGTCATCCAGTCATCGGTCTACGCGCTTGAAACGAGGAAAATGGTGAAGAAATGGGGAAGATCAAACTTTGCTCGGTTAACGCCGGTTGGCCGCAAACCAGCACAGACGTCGAGGTTGAGTCTCTCCTCAGCCATAAAATGCTAATCTGAGCTCACCAGCGTGCTAATACAGCCTCCTGCGACTGTTTATGTGATTAACTGAGGGCAGAGGCCACGGTGCCCCTGGAATATAGCGGAAATTGGGTGTGGGAAACTCCTTCCATTTCAAAATGTTTACATAATAACCGGACCCTCCTGACAGCTGTCGCGCGGTAAACTACAGACTAATCAAGTTCAGACTCTATATAAAAAGATTTATCGACTATCATAAATCTCATAGAGTCTGACTTGGTGAGACTAAGATTCCGCGAACAAATTAAATCTGGAAAATAAACTGATGAATAGGTCAGCTTGAAAGGCAAGGTTTTGGCCAAAGCATTGTACGATTTCTGAGGTGAATTAACCGTTCTTTAACGAGATGGCGAGTCGGCGGTGCAAGATCCCCTTTTGTTCATCCTATTTTTCCTTTGCTCTCTTTCAGTGCCTGTCTTGCCAAAGGGAACCAATGAGCTTCATTTACAGTGCTGAACAGCGTGAGTTTTTTAACGGTTCCTCCTGAACCGGCCTAATCTGGAGTTCATTTCCGTTCATTGCTGTAAACTGCGCATTTACTGGCGAATGCTCTTATATATGGAGCATTCCCAAGCCGCTGCTCGCCTTCATTCACGCGGTCTACTTCTGCTGCCCCGGCTTCAACACTTGCCTTCAAATCTTGGTTCAAATCATGATCTAAATTTTACTACCTCAATCTCGATTCCCAAGTCGCAATGCTTTTCCGTATTCTGTGCGGTGGACTAGAGGCTCCTCAACGCTCCTGCGCTTCCGAGAACTGTGCATCCGACAATACTCCCCTCATATTATCAAAATTGGATCCAAATTCTGATTATAACTTAATTCGAAGGATTACACCTTCAAGTTGTTGAACACCATCATTGATGAGCCGGGATTTGGTTCACTATTGAAAACCTCGGAAATCGCGGCATTTGTGATCTTTTGATGGCGGCAGAGAAACGCGGTCACGACACCGCGTCGCGTTGACTCGTTTCGACTCGACTTGACTACGGACTGCCTTGAGGCTTAGTTCTGACTCAGATTATGATTCGATACACTGGATTGTGGCTTGAGAGGGACAACGGTAGCTACGGATTGACTGCGGCTTGACTACGGGAGGCTATGGCATGACTACGGAACGGCTGCGGCATGACTCGGAAGCACAGCCACAGTAGGGTATATAAGGAGCGCGGTTTTGCGCTGTAGAGTAGAGAACTTTCACCCCATGTAAACCCACCATAATCTATCTATCTATCTTTCTGCTCTTAATTGTTCGTTAAAATATTCGACTTGATCTGAACATCCGTAAATCAAACGCTCGTTGACCACCCACAACCCCAACTCACCTACGGATCGCTTGTTCGCCGTCGTGCGCTCAAACCCGAGATGGGACCGCTGTGGACCTTTGAGGTATTGTTGGATTTGTTGCTTTTATTCGGTTTGTTTTGTTGGACGATGAAGGGAGATGTACGGTTCGGTTTAGGGTTATCGGTTTTATCAGTTGTGTTGAGGTTGAGAGTGACGAGGAGGAGGATTCAACGTTGGACGGTACGGTGGTGGGAAGGAATTCCGCAGGTCGGGACAACTGCGCGCTCGCAGGCGAGTGCACCTCATCATTATCGCCGCCATCCTATTTCTACAATACTATCAATACTACTTCTCCGTCTTTCGCCATCGATCATCTGGATTGCATTATGCGTATACTTCGCATCGAGCCCCGAACTTGCGCGTGTTGGATTGGTTGTGTGGTGGTTGGTTGGGTTGTTGTTCAGTTCAGCTTTCACCCACGCTCCCGAACCCCGCGCTTCATATGGAGCCCACCGCGAGGGGCTCATCCAAATGATTGATGACGTTGACGATGAAGACAAGCCGGCGCAGGCGCCGCACACTACACATTTATCCCGCAATTCTGCAGGCGGAGTTGACGGAAAACCTATATTTATTGACTCGAATGGATACGTTACAAATAATTTTAATGACGATGAAGATACCCAACGACGCGCTCGAGTTGCACCATTTCGCATTCCACGATCTTGGGAGACAGACGGACCAACATTCGTTACCGGGGAGATTGACGATCTTCTTGATTTTCTCGAGAACGTGGATACGATTATCGAACTCGGCGGGATTTACGACGAAGAGGAGAGGAAAGAGTTGTTGACAAGTTATTTGCCGACGAAGGAACGAGAAAGTTGGCGAAGTTTGGAGACGTACGGCGTTGGGCACACATACATCAATTTCCGGAAGGAGATCTTGCGCATATATCCAGAGGTTGAAGAACGTCGGTACGGGACGTTGGGGAACTTGGATGAGCTTTGCCAGGAGTTTGCTGGTATTGAAAGGAATGAAGAGGGACGATTACGAAGGTTTGGGATGCAGTTCGTCGGCTTGACGAAGAGGTTGATGTCGCCAACGGCGTTGATTACGAACCGAGAGGCTTGCAAGAAGTATATTGGAGCGCTGGATAACGAGTTCGCGAGCCGAGTGTGTCGTGCTGTCGACGAACGAGAGGTTGCGCGAGTTATATTGCGGCAGCTTGGCGCTGGGTGCAACAGCGGCGAGACTGATGGACGTACTCGTAGGAAGGAGGATATAATCAATCTGCGAGATCTGGTTGAGATTGCGGAGGCGATTTCTGAACGCGATACGACGTACCTCAAGGACAGACGAGACCTCGAAGCATACAAGACAGTGCACATCGAAGGACCGGGAGGCCCGGCGCAAAATTTATCAGCAAACAATGGAATGCTGACGGAGAAAACAATGGAGTGGCGCACTGTACGAAACGAGCCGGTGCAGGTTTTTGTGCAGAACAGGACGGAACGTCTCGGATCGATTGTGGATGTACTGGAGAGGGATGCGATCGTCGAGATGAAGGAGGAAATCAATCGACTTACCGAATCGGTGCGAAACATGGAGCGAGAGAGTAGAGAGCAATACAAAGAGATGGCTGCATGGTGTTGGAACGAAGTCAGTGGAATCTGGGAGGAGAATAGAGCATTAAAAGACGAACTCGGGGGCGTCTCCATCGAGTTGGGTGCGGTTAAAGAGCAGCCGAGTAACTCAGAAGTGCTGAAGGAGCGGCGCAGAGATCAAGTCGATGATCTGCGTGACGAGATGTATCATAACTTCGACGCTATTGAAAGCAAAATATGTACCATTCAAACTGGACTACAACATACACGGATGTGCGAGACTGCGCGCACACGGGATTCAATTGAGAGCGGTGGAATGGAGGATGAGATTTTGGCATTGAAAGATGGGCTTGAAGACATGTCGAATGGTTTGAGTTGGATCGGCGAGCGGTTGTTGAACTTGGAAGAGTCGGTTGAACGAGACGGGCGCGGCCTTCAAGCTCTTCGAGACAAGATGATGAACAACACTGAGAAGGTTCAAGACGAACTACTCACGATCCAGACACGATTACGTCGAGCGGGATTATCTGCGATGGCGCCGGTACAAGTTTCTGGCGATGCGGAGGCATTCTTGATGAATAGGATGAGAGCGGAGATGCGAGGGAACAATAACAACGTACCAACGAGGGATCAACGAGCCTCTGTGCCGCTTTTATCAAAGAAACAGAGAAGACATCTAAAGCGCATTGAAAAACAGAGGGCGGCGAAGACGGCACCGGAACCGCACCATGAAATGATTGCAGACGGGGTTTTGAAGGAAAAGAATGGCGAGATCCATTGCGGGCAGCACAATGAACTCGATCCCGACGGGAAAAAGTCGCAGTTGTGTTCAAACGAGTCGATCTAGCGCTTGAGATCTGTCAAAAAGGGACGAAGATGGCGGAGAGTTGGTTGTGGTTCAAGTCAACAGAGATAAAAGCTGTGAGAAATAGGGACAGCTATGTGGAAGAAGAAGATTTGAGCAAAACACGTCGAGTCAACGTTGTATTTGCGTCGCGAGAACACAGTCGACATTCGTCAAAAAGGGAGTTGCCGAGTAGGGGAGAATCCGAGAGACAGAGGAGATTGGTGTAAAACAGTCCATGTGCACGCAGACGGCAGCCATCGAGGTGGTGAATACAGGAATGCTTGAAAATCGCGTCGTCGACGAAGATGATCGTGGTTAGAGTGAAAGAATGGGAGAGTGGGAATTTTGACTTTGACATGAGAAGGCTGCGCTGGAAACGGCATCGGGCCGGCACATCATTGATGGGCACAGAGGAGGCCGATTTCAACCAGGGTCCAGGAACATGGTGTTGAATTGGACAAGGAATACAATGTTGATGAAGAGGTGTAAAATGGTTGTTTGAGATGTCGAGCTGACTGGGGACAGTCAGATTTTGTCAAAAAGGGAGATGATGAGCCGGGATTTGGTTCACTATTGAAAACCTCGGAAATCGCGGCATTTGTGATCTTTTGATGGCGGCAGAGAAACGCGGTCACGACACCGCGTCGCGTTGACTCGTTTCGACTCGACTTGACTACGGACTGCCTTGAGGCTTAGTTCTGACTCAGATTATGATTCGATACACTGGATTGTGGCTTGAGAGGGACAACGGTAGCTACGGATTGACTGCGGCTTGACTACGGGAGGCTATGGCATGACTACGGAACGGCTGCGGCATGACTCGGAAGCACAGCCACAGTAGGGTATATAAGGAGCGCGGTTTTGCGCTGTAGAGTAGAGAACTTTCACCCCATGTAAACCCACCATAATCTATCTATCTATCTTTCTGCTCTTAATTGTTCGTTAAAATATTCGACTTGATCTGAACATCCGTAAATCAAACGCTCGTTGACCACCCACAACCCCAACTCACCTACGGATCGCTTGTTCGCCGTCGTGCGCTCAAACCCGAGATGGGACCGCTGTGGACCTTTGAGGTATTGTTGGATTTGTTGCTTTTATTCGGTTTGTTTTGTTGGACGATGAAGGGAGATGTACGGTTCGGTTTAGGGTTATCGGTTTTATCAGTTGTGTTGAGGTTGAGAGTGACGAGGAGGAGGATTCAACGTTGGACGGTACGGTGGTGGGAAGGAATTCCGCAGGTCGGGACAACTGCGCGCTCGCAGGCGAGTGCACCTCATCATTATCGCCGCCATCCTATTTCTACAATACTATCAATACTACTTCTCCGTCTTTCGCCATCGATCATCTGGATTGCATTATGCGTATACTTCGCATCGAGCCCCGAACTTGCGCGTGTTGGATTGGTTGTGTGGTGGTTGGTTGGGTTGTTGTTCAGTTCAGCTTTCACCCACGCTCCCGAACCCCGCGCTTCATCATCTATCTTCTTCCTCGCCTTAACGCTGCAATAAGCCTGCAACACATTCAACCGTCGTGCGAATTCAGTCCATCAAACTTGCCGGAGCTTCAACTCGGGAAGGAGCTTCAACTCGGCGGTGATCAAACCCATATTCACTTTCGCGACGGTTATTGGGTGGTTCGGTGGTCGTGTACACTGGAACAAAGCGCAGGTGAGTCGTTTTACTTTCCGCATCTCGACCTTTTCAGTGCTTGAATTCCTTTTCCGTTAGCCCAGATCGATTCCTGCCGCAATTGAATGAAGAAAAAAATCACTTCGCAACGTTCATTATGATCAGCGATCGATCTCTCAAGTCCAACATTTAATTCAAACTCGGGTTGCCACTCCAGGCAATTTTTTCTGTTCGATTTTCCCCGTCGCCTCCGAGACCGCTGTGCGTAAACGCAACCATACGACACGTATGCATTAATCGTTCTGTCAGATTGAACCCCTTCTCCCGCCAGTTTTATCTCTGAATGGACTGATGTTTGATTGGCGGCCGGAGCGAAGCGGAGGCTTGACTTGTTATATTATAATGAATTACTATATTCTTGATCTATTCTTCAAAGCGCTCCCTTTTCCATCCCTCGTTTCTCAATATTTGCGATTCCGCCCATACATTCTGCCTCGAGACGGTGAATTCTCATCCCGGCTGCGCCTTCCATTCCAACTTGAAATAAACATAGCGCAGTCTCTTCCTCGCCAAAATCAAGGAGCGTATCAGCGAGACGCCTCAGAGAGTTCAGGCTCCCAACGGGATCTTTTTTCTTGGCGAAGAACGCCAACGAAACAACGGCCCACCGAAAGGTCTCTGTCGAACCGAAGAGTTTTTGCTTCGGATCGCTAAGGTATTCCAGGCAATATCCGTGAATGTCTTGATAAATCCGTCGAGTCTTCATCAAACAATTCAAAAAATCTGTTCGTGCTCCATCTTTCTCCCCATGCTGGAGCCGAAGGCAAGCCTTCACGAAAGAACATAACAGGATTCTCATCCCTCCAAGAGCGGTATAAACCGCCTCAGCGGCGTCCAAATTCCGCTGAATCTCTTCCTCTGATCCCCCAAGTAGGATGTCCAGATACGCCACAAAAGCAAGCGAGGCAGCATAATGCCGCCGATCTGTCGTCGCAGAGGTCGCCTGAACGATCTTCCAATGCTGGCTTCTCGCGTCTTCGTACTCGGTCTTGCGATAATGCACTTCTGCCCGAATGTCCAGCAGCGCCAAGTACCTGTCAGACCCCTGCATCTCGCACGCCACGAGAAGCTCATCAATCTGCACGCAGAGCTCCTCCGCACGCGACAGGTCCCCCATATAAATGCACACCACCGCTTCATTTTGCAACCAATCGCATTGCACGAAGTTCAGGTTGTGCTCTCCGACCTGAAGACCAAAATTGGCGAACGCGACGCGTTTGGCTTTCTGTATAATTTTGAGCTGCATAGAGCGATCGCCGCTGCGATGAGCGATATCGAATTCCGTGTCGAGGCTCATCAGCTGAAGCGCCGCGTCACCGGATTTTTCGGCGGCTGCCATTCCGAGGGTGTTGAACTTGGTGGCCTTCGGGATATCGAGGTACCTCGGGTCAGTGTGGTGCAACGCAACTGTGTTGTAGAATTTGACAGCTAAAAAGGGCGCGATAATGAATCAATCATTAGGAAGTGGAATGAAGATAGCAATTCCAAATACCTTCTTCTACCGAACGAGTGCCCGTTTCGAAATATCTCGCCCCGTCCGCGATCCAAATATCCGGCTCCTCGTTGAACTTGTGGAAACAATCCGAATTACTGAGACATCTTCGACCATATTTCCATCGTAGCTCTTGATCACCCGTCGCCTGCACGAGATGCGGGAGCCTCGGGAACAGCGGTGTATTCCCCCGATTCATCACCATCGAGAAACTATCCAACGTGATGATACTGTCTCCGATAGTCTGGAGTTGAGATTTGTCCTCCGTTATTAACCCCTCGAGGAACAGCTGGGTGATATTCCCCAGGTGACCAGCGAGCGTTGAAGCGAGGTTGCCTGCAGAGAGCTGCACGCCTGAGCGAGTGAGCTTCCATAATACGAGTAGATCTTGGAAGTATCGGCGAAGCGGAACGCAAACAGCCGGAGAGGGCGGGTGCGCGCGTCGGATGAATTCGCGAATGGGACTCAGAGCTGCGAGTCTGCCTTGAGGCGTGAGGTACGCGAGCGAGGTCCGCAGCAGCAGCGTTTGAGATTGGCGAACATCCGGAATCGGAACGTGGCTCGCGAGGATGTCTTCAGCGCGGATACCGTCGGGAAGAATGGAGAGCAACCCGAGGAGATCCTTCGCCTGCTTGGACGATGCGATTCGCGGGCTCGTTAACGAGAGAGTGATGGACTTCTCGAGATTGGATCGTTTGTCGGTTCCGTCGGAGAGAAGGGAGATGTTTTCGATCTGCCACCGGGAAAGCGTTCCGGAATATCCTTCAAGCGAAACGATGCTCGCCATGAGTGAGATGGCGAGGGGGAGGTTACCAGAGAGGTCAAGTAGGTCTCTGAGAGCAGAATCTTCTTCTTCATCGTCGGGGTCGTCGGCGATGTCTAAGAATATTTGGCGCGCAGCTGACGAGGGCAATGGTTGAAGTTGGGGGAAGAATGGCCTGGTCCATTTGACCTTTCCTGGTCTTTCTGCTCCTCGCATCGTTACCTGACAGAACCAATGAGATAAAGCCATAAACCTGCGACCAAGGCTTGGATTAACTCACCAAGAGCGCGACATTCGGAATTCCAGCCACCAACGAAAGAAACTCTTCAACTTCATCCCGCGATTCAGCCGCCTCCCACGGAGTCTCGAAATTATCTAGAACAATCAAACACGACGCCAGCTGCTTCAGATGTTGCACAATAGCATTCGAAAGCTGCCGTGACGGCGCAAGTCCCAGATGCAACGCGATAGCAGCCACCAGATCTCCACAGCTGTTGGCCGACTCGCAGGGGATGAATTGTCTGACGCCGAATTTGTCTATGATGCGGGGATGGTGCAGCGTAGCCATAGCGAGCGTGGTTTTGCCCATCCCGCCGGGACCCAAGACCGCGATTCGCGCAAATGACTTATCGTGATCATCCTGAGTAGAAAGAGCATGAACGAGGCTATCTAGTTCGGATTCCCTGCCGTAGAAGAGCTTGGGGGACGCTGGGAGCAGAGAGAAGGATTCGGAACTGTGGCAAAAAAAAATGTCAGTCTTACGCAGCTCGTAGAAACATTGAACTTACCTGAGATTCGCTGCACTGCGATGGAGCTGAGGGTTAAATTGAGCAACCAACATTATTTTTGCTGCCAGATGAGAGTTCACGCACCGTAGAAGCCTCATCTGAATAAATACTTTGCGCGGAAATTAACTCCAAAAGCTCCTGGTGCATAGTTTCTGCGTCGACGCCAAGTTCCTCAAGCGCGTTGGTAGCTCCAAGTCTGGATTTCATCTGGTGACTATTGGTAAAATCATCTCATTGCGGGATTAACGATGACTCACCATAAAGTTCTGCGACGCGACCTTCAACGCCTGCTCACACTGATCCAACTGTGCCGTTATTTCGCTTTGTTTGAAGAGACGTTTGAGCGTTCCCAGCTCCCGTTGAGCTCGGAGACACGATTGAAGCTTTTCGAGCGTTCTACAAAAGTACATACATTCATAACGAGCCAGAGCGGATAGTGAGATAATGAGAACGAGAATAATCGAACTCACCCAGCGTATTGAGCAATCTCCTCCAACATCCTCGGTGATCGAACATCCCCGCCATCGACGCATACGCTGGTCAAGGTACAAAGCACTTGATGGATCCATTCAACAATGCGGAGGTATCGTTCTCGTTGAATCTTGATATTCTACCAGACACGAAATTGTCAACGAACATCCAAGCCAAGACATGGGGGAAAGAAAGCTTACCTGGACCAGTGAAACGATCTTCAAAGTCAGCGCGCTGACGGAGATGAGGAACGGTGTCTCAGTAGCGATCGACGCTTCGCGCAGGGCATTAGCCGCGACGCTTGTATACTGGAGAATTTGTTCGAGTGAGGTGGTTGCAGCAGAGCTCGGGTGCATAGCGCGATGGAGGACAAATGAGGAGTGTATTGTGGGAGGAATGAAGGAAGAAACGTCGAACGAGAAAAGGAAGCAAAAGAAAAACGTTCGGCAACTAAAATAACGTCAATCCTCTTGGCAACAGAGTAATTTCGGCTGGATGTTTCAGCGGCGATCCTATGTTGATCCGGGAACTCGGAGGAAGCAAAGCGGTGACTTGACTCACTATCGAAGACACTGGTGCCTTGAAGACTGTGGCAGGCTGGGCGTCTAGAATCTAGACGCTGAAGCTAGCGGCTGAGCTCGGATATGATCGAGCTTGAACGTTCGAACAGGCTTGAACTCATCTTTCCATGTTCGTACGAATCTATGTTCACACGAATGATACAGAGAGAGTCCAAACAAACTCAAATCCAATCCGCTTCCCAGAGGCTGTATGCTTTGTTGGTTTGAATTTACGCATCGCCCTCGTTGATCGGTATACAGTGTCGGAGTTGGTTCTGCGGAGATACCACTGAACCGGCGAATAGATGAGTGAGAAGGAAAGACGAAACGAATAATACATCAAACAACATACCTTGGATTAGGACGGCTGCACCGCTGGTGTCTGAGGCGAAGACTCTTCGAGACAATTCGTTACCGGCCCAAGATCAATCTCCATCCCCTTCCCAATTAACTCCTTGAAGATCCGCTTATCCTCGTCCGCCGGCAGAGCAGGCTCGAAGTATGGCGTATCTTCTTCCCACTCGTAGAAATCCAAACTCACGTACTTCATGTTCTCCGCCCGCGCACTCAGCAGCCCTGCAAGCTT
This sequence comes from Favolaschia claudopus, assembly GCA_037176885.1. NCBI lineage: Eukaryota > Fungi > Basidiomycota > Agaricomycetes > Agaricales > Mycenaceae > Favolaschia > Favolaschia claudopus. The sequence continues at coordinate 262,043 of JAWWNJ010000183.1, forward strand.
TGTGTACCATTCCGGCTCGGGCCACGATGCGTATACAGTAAGCAAAAGCTCCGTTAGCTCTGGCAAATACCGATGCCGCCCAGCGGAATCGAGGATTCGCAATAAGTCCAAGAAAGCGTCTCGCACTTCATAAGCGTTCCAAAGCGAGAAGGTCTCGAGCCCCGGTACGACGTCGAGTAAACGCTCCAGAACGTCTTGCTGCCACGCCGACTGGCAAGCGTTGAGGTAGAGTGCTTTGAGAGGCGGCGAAGAGCGAGTGAGGAATGAGATAACTCCGCTAATGCGATCTATAGTCTCCCTGTCTTCCACGATGATTTCGAGTTCGACGAGTGAAGGAAGGGTGAGAAATGGGAGGAGGACACTCCCCGCGTCGCCCATCTCCTCAATTCGAAGTGTCGTGAGCGCGGTATGCCGGGCATGTGCCTGGACCTGGAATGCCAGGTGGTTCGAGATTGACTTTGTGCATATGGACAGGGTTTTAAGCAGTGGCGCCGATTTTAGCGTCTGGACGATGGTATTGGCGTCCATGGGGTGACGCCAGTCGTTGCCCGTGGGATGCACAAAGAGGGCTTCGAGTATTGGGAACACCGTCCCATCCTCATCCGGCAAGAAAACCGTCAAGTATGGGTGGGGCTGTACTTCGAGCTCCCGCAGGCGATGTGCATGCGCGACGATGATGCGCTTGATCTCTATTTTGGAAGCGGAAGTGCCGCCGAGAGAGAGGAGCAGCGGATAGTCGTTTCCGCGTGCGAGCCACCCAGCGAGAAAGGCAACCCATTCTTCTGTCACTTCGTCCGGGATGTTGACGTGCAGATTAGCCCAAAGACTGGGTGTGAAAAGCGCGATTTCCGTCCAAAGAGTGCATATGCGAAGGGGCAGGATCGCAGCCGAAAGCGTGCCATATTCATCCCGAGATGCAACGCAATGGGTGAAAATTGCCGAGGATATCTCGAGGGGAAGCCGTGCGATGGGATCGTGGCGGTCGTTGAGCTGCCGCTGGATGCCGCTCTTGATTCGAGCTAGATTTCGAAGGATTTCTATGCGGTTGTCGATTTTGAATTGAACGCCAGCCAGACGATTGCGGAGAACTTCGTCCGGTTCAGCTGCCATCAGGGAGGAAGATAGGAAATTTTTTGTTTGTTTCAGACGGGGGTGACAAAGTTGCCCTCCGGCTATCGGGGAAGTTGAAAGCCGGAGTTGAAAGGACGTCCTGGACGGAGTAGGCAGAGAACATACCAAGATGATATGTATTCATTTCTTTCCAATTGCCAATCAAAACTCTCAAAAGCAAGGCTTTCGCACCGCACAAAAATGATAGACTTTTATAGTAGGTATTTACAGCTGTTTGCAAAATTGATGACAGTTGCCGAAAAAAAATAAATATAAACAGTCTTTTGATGCCGGCGGTCCCCCGCCGCGTTTGAGCTCCGCTGAACCGTTTTTCGAGCGGCTTGAAGGTACAGAACGGGTTTTTAGACCCTAAACTACGTTACCAGCGCTTTGAATCAAGGCAATTGAGCCATTAGAAGGCTCAGAGAGCTCATTTGACCAGAGAACAAGTGGATTTCAGCAGTTATGTGTAACTGCTGCTCAACCCAAGCTCAACCGGGCTGTTCCGTCGTTTCGGCGCAAGAAACAGATTCTACATTCAACCCTTCTTGATTCTGCACCGCCTCGGCAGCTGTACCGGCCAAAACGGCCGCTGAGCGGCCGGCATTGGTGGATGATTATTGTCACCAATCAGTGATTGATTTCCCCGTTCCCGGGCCGCTGATGCCGTCGGCCTGGCGACCAGTTTGGCCGGTGTAGGTGCCGAATAGGCGCCAGAAAGGGATTGGACTGAGTGTAGAAGCCGTTTCTTGCGCCGAAACGATGAAATCAACGAACTGAGTAGGAGTTGTTGATAACTGCTGAAATCAACGGATTTTTCGGTCAATTCCACTCAGCCAGCCTTCAACTGGCTCAATTTCCATGATTCAAAGTGCTGGTACCGTAGCTTAGGGTCCAAAAACCCGTTCTGTACCTTCAAGCCGCTCGAAAAACGGTTCAGCGGAGCTCGAACGCGGCGGGGGACCGCCGGCATCAAAAGACTGTTTATATTTATTTTTTTTCGGCAACTGTCATCAATTTTGCAAACAGCTGTAAATATATTCAAAAAAAAAACTAAATACCTGATGGATGGATGTGAGTGAAAGCGAGAAGATTGAGAGAGTACCATGGCTTACCGCTGACTGCAAACCATCTAGTATTTTGCAACCTTCGCTCACTCTCCACCTAAGCCTCCGGCTCCTCAACAAATGTTGCAATACGTCCCAAATCCAACTGCATTCCCTGCTTCATGAGGCGACGGAAGACCTCTTTGTCTCCATCGAAAGGCGGCTCTGGATTAATCTGAGGAAGATACGGGTCCCGAACCGGCTTGAAGTCCAGGACAAAAGACTTCAGCCCGCCAGAACGTACACCGAGGAATTCTGCGAGGGTTGTATACCACGTCCGATCGGGCCAGGGATGGGATAAGGTGATTGTGAGCTCCGCCAGAGACGGAAGGAAATGAGGGTGCATGAGGATGGCCATGGTCAGGTCCCGAACGGCGGGGAGCAGGGTAACGTGCAGAGCTATTAGATGGGGAGTAGTCGCGAATAGACGCTCAATGGCGTCTCGACGCCAGATGTCATTCCCCCGTTGGACAATGGAGAGTCTCTCGAGTGGCGCAGAAGAGCGACGGAGAAATTCTGTGAGCCCTCCCAGCGGGTCTTGATTGCGCTCCCGATAAAGGGCTACCGAGAGGTGCGTAAGAGCCGGCAATGTGAGGAGTGGGAGGAGATGCATTGTTGGCCTTTCGAGGTTGTCGAGTTGACAATGAGTGAGAGCCGGGTGATGCGTATGCGCGCGAGCAGCGGCGCTCAACGGATTGAAGTGTGCGGGATCGACAACCAACTTCTTGAGACGCGGGGCGGCGTCGAGGAGGTCGCAAATGAGGGTGAGGTTCACATGGTGACCCCACCGCTCGTCAGTGATCAGCGTTTCGTGCACACGAAATGACTCCAGGATAGGAAATGTGGTGCCGTTGGGAGCGAATATCGAAAGATAGCAGTGAGGCTGGATTTCGAGGTTGCGCATACGATAAGCGTGGAGGGCGACGATGCGCAGAATCTCCGGATCCGTCAGAGGTTCGTCGTGGGGAGAATTCTTGGGGGGACCGGCAAATGATAGCGAGAGCGGATAGTCCTTTCCCCTCGCGAGCCACCCCGCGAGAAACTCGATGAATTCGGCAGTGGGCTCCTGTGGAATATCGATGTGTAGATTCGACCATAGTCGATGCGTAGACAGTGCGATTTCTGTCCAGAGAGTGCAGATCCGAAGAAACAGAAGCGGCTGAGACAGCTTCCCAAACGTTCCGAGCGGGGGGACGCAATGCAGGAATATTTTGGATGAAATTTCGGAAGGAAGAAGGGCGATGGGATCGGTACGGTTATTAAGATGGCGTTGGATATCGCTCTTGGACCATTCAAGAGCGCGCAGAGCCTCTGTGTGTTGGTCTATTTCATCTTGGACTTGGGCAATTCGCGCGTGAAGCTCTGCGTCTGCTTCGATGTCGTCAGCCATGGCGGTGGGAAGGAGAAGTTTTCCGTGGGAAACGTTTCGGAGTGTTCCGCTTTGACAGCTTCTTCGATCCCAACACGAGACGTCACGCGTCACAGATCACCAGCGCCGTGACGTTTCGCGTCTCTCTTTCCCATTTTGTTCCCATTTGCTTTGCTTCGCTGTCAACCATGACCGCCGCTCATTCCTTCAATTCCTTGTCCGCGATAGCTTTTTGGCATTCTAACCTTCCGCAACGAGTATGACTTGAGTATGACCTTCACAGGGCATGTCACAGGTCCGACCTAAATCAGGATTCAGCTACTGGATACTTGATCTAACTACGTCAAACGGACTTCGCGTCAAACTCAAGTCAAATTGGGACACCTCTACGATTGGTTCAAACTATATCCCACGAAGATACACAACATGGGGCAGTCACTGAATGGTAACGAGTTACCGAGTGGAAGTCTATACAAGAGACTATATTGAATGTACGCCACGCATCTCACTTCCGTTCATAGGTCGTGTATTGTACGACGAAACTGTCCACATTCTATCACCGCTCATCTACTTCCCGAGAGGATTCGCTGCATCGAAGAACTTTGGCATTCTTTCTTCTTGCTGAATGGGCGTCCGCGGTCAGCGGCACTTTGCAAAGCATAAAAGGGAAGCTTTTTGTCCCTGTAACCAACAGCCCACCATGCACCAACAGCTCGCGTTCTTGGCTACTCTCGTTCTCTCCCTTTCCTTAACCATGGTCTTTGCCGATCCGTTTGCTCCTCGGCAGATCACGGTCGTCAACAACTGCCCCTTCACTGTCTGGTATGTACACAAAGCCTTTAATATCGCCCCCCTTTTCAACCTTCCTCGTAGGCCAGCGGTACGCCTGTTGAGTTGATTTCATTCTATCGTGAATAACGTCTCAGCTTTCTGGTAGTCCTTCACAGCGGGCAGTCATGCCGGCGATCCTGCAGGGTGCGCCCGGCTTCAGTTCCATCTGATTTTTACGTTCGTAATGAAAATCCCTATCGATCCGATATTTCTACAGATGGGAAGCCAAGCCGAATACTAGTCTGATATTCAGCACGCCAGCTACCTGGGTTAGCCGCATATCTTCTACAACTCTTGATTCATTTCTGAGTTAGCCCGTAGAACGGCCGTCTCTGGGTATTGAGACTATTTTGTGATCTTCAAGTCATTTCTAAATCCTGACTTCGTCAATTAGGGCCGCCGCCTTTGCAATTTTTCCAAAGGTCCGAATAACTGTGTGAGTGGAGGCTGCAATGGAGGTTTGGTATGCCATCATATGTGTTTCCGAGGGAACGTAAGCGGAGCTGAATCATGAATCTAAGATTTGCGATCCTGCAACTGGAACGGTATGACCCAAGTTCTGTCTCGCCAAGTCTGAGGAAATTTTATTCACCCGCCGCATCAGTAAAATGACAGGTTTGTCTTTCGTATCTTTTATCTTTGAAGCACATCTTTTGTCTTGGGAAGGCCGTCTTTCAGCTTGCGGAGGCGTCTTTCGTCTTGATACAACAGCTTTGGTCTTTGACACATTTTCTTTCCATTGTACTAGGAATTTCGGAAAACTCTGTCATAGTCATATTCTTCAAAAGTCTTGATCGTTTTGTGGATGTTCATTGGAATGAATTCGCATCCGCGGCACTTGGGAGCGGTGAAGCCGCTTGCAAGGTCAAGAACTTTCCTGTGAGAGTCTGGAGATTGATCGCAATCTCAACGGTTCGCCAGATGCCAGGCTGATCACAGCTAAGCTCGGAGCTCCCGAGTATGGCGGGAAGGACATGACGGGGCACAGCAGGAGCGAGCAAAGCCGCCTGCCAAAGCGTCAAAATCTTGAAAAACTACAAGTCATTCAAAGTCCGACACCCGCATCATGATCTGATGGTTTCCACAGCAAATGACGTGACATGGCGTGATTTTGGTTCGTCGCTTTTCTCTTCCTCCCACCATCTTCTCTCCTCCCCCTTCCTCCTCCCCGAGTCCTCTGTGCTTCATATCCCCCAATCATCCTTTCAAATCATCTCAGTCGTCAAGTCTACAGTGCTCCTCAAGCTACATATGGAGCATTCAAGCTCCCAAATTACGGAACGCAAGCCCCCCATCCGGTGTCCCCTCCGACGTGTCAGCGACTTCAAGCTTCAAGTCTTGACTATACCAAGCTGCTTTTCACTCGTCAAACCCGCTAAAGGTCTGAAACTACCTTGAGTCGCCCGTTTCGTCAAGTCGTATGGAGCCCATGCCCACCTCTCTTCACGTCAATCACCTCGTCAAGCCCTCGAAACTTCAAGTCCAAGAGCTCTCCATCCTCCTTTTCAAGGCCGTCAAGATTCTCTTCAACAGCTCTGCCTCGGACCCTCAAGATAACCACCCTACACGATCAAGAGAATCCAATGCCTTCGACTCTGCCTTCAAATCACGGGCGAGAGATGCGGAACATGGTGTGGAATGTCATATCACGGGTATGTGCTCCAATTTCCCTTCCTGCTGTTCCTCTACTCATTTGTCGCTTCATTCTGCCAGGCACTGCAAGCGCGGCTCTGCGTCGTCCGAGTCTGAGGATATGTCGATGCGGGAAGGAGGATGATGATGACATGGGCAATATCGGACTAGTTATATCATGTTTCTCGTAGTCTTTATAAATTCTTTTCCCGTCTTTCTGTCCCAGTTGAGTGTCTTGAATGTGCGTCTTGAGAAAGATATTGATGGTCTTTGGCATCTTTCCAAAGACGATTTGTCTTGAAACAGCAATGTACCCTACCGGTCCCAAGACGTCGCGTCTTTGACAAAAATCCGTCTTTCACGTCTTTCGCGTCTTGGCCAAGACGTGAAAGACGCGAAAGACGAACTTGTTATTTTACTGATGCGCTTGTTTTCAAGGGTGTTCCGCCCGCTACCCTTGCCACTTTCACCTTCGATGCTTTCGCGGTGAAAGATATCTACACAGGTAAAATGCGCAATATCGGCTCTCTCTGGCCTCTTATCCCTTCCTTCTTGCAGTCTCTGTGGTTGATGGATATAGTTTACCGTACGCAGCATTGGTTCATCGATTTTTACAGGGTAACATCATGCGTTGTGAAGGATGGCTATTCAGAACAACGGTGGATGTTCCGTTGCGTCGTGTCCCGTTGACCTGGCCACAAGCTGTAAGTTTGGAACTAGCGATGATCAAATTCGTCCCAGCTCAAATCGATTTCCACCTCCTCATTGAGGCCCCTTGAGTCTTGCAGGACCTTTCGATTCCGATGGCGTTCCCGTGGGTTGCAAAAGCGCATGTTTGTGGGATGCATTGCAAGGCAAGAGCCCTAGTCCTAATATATAGTGTAAAAACGATGGTACTAGCCGTGGGATATGGTTTCAAAAGTGATGTTGGTGGACAACCAGTTGGCTATGTTCAAGTGCGGGCCCCTCACTCAAATTTCACGCTTTGCCGGCTGTTCATCACCTTTGGATGTATTTGCCCTTTGATCCTGACCAGCAAAATTGTCGGAAACGGTCCTTGCAAAATTTTCTGCCTTGATTCGCCTGATGATGGTGCGTACAAAAATCCTTTATCCCCGAATGAGGGTGTAGTGATGATGCACTGATTTTTTTGTTTCCGGGAAGTCTGTTTGCCCGTGATTTTGCGCGCTTCCCCGACCCCCGCGCCCGCCCCGCCTCACGCTTAAAAACGGCAATTCCCGGGGTTTCTCCCACGCTCACTGACCCGTTTTTTTTCCCTTCCGTTCCCTTTGGCTCGTGATTCTGCGCGCCTCCCCGACCACCGCCCGCCCGCGCCTCGCTTCGAAACGGCAATTCCCTTGACTCTCCCACCCCCCTCGACCCGCATTTCTTTCCGTTCGCACCCGCCTCACGCTTAAAAACGGCAATTCCCGGGGTTTCTCCCACGCTCACTGACCCGTTTTTTTTTCCTTCTGTTCCCTTTGGCTCGTGATTCTGCGCGCCTCCCCGACCACCGCCCGCCCGCGCCTCGCTTCGAAACGGCAATTCCCTTGACTCTCCCACCCCCCTCGACCCGCATTTCTTCCCGTTCGTTCCGGCACTCGCTTTGGCACTTGATTTCTGTTTCACGCTTGGAAACGGCAATCCCCTCGACTCTCCCACCCTCTTCGCCAGCCAGCATTCGCTTGGCGCGTGGTTGTGCGCGCCTCCTCGACCCGCGCCCGCCGCCCCGCCCTTCGCTTCGAAACGGCAATTTCCGGGGGCCCTCGATACACATTTTTTCCCGTTCGTTCCGGCGCTTGCTTTGGCACTTGATTTCCGTTTCACGCTTGGAAACGGAAATCCCCTCGACTCTCCCACCCTCTTCGCCAGCCAGCATTCGCTTGGCGCGTGATTGTGCGCGCCTCCTCGACCCGCGCCCGCCCAAAATTTCCGGGGGTTGTCCCGCCCTCCTCGACCCGCATTTCTTTGCATTCCCTCAAGCTCTTGGCTCTCTATGTGCCTACTTTTCACGCATTTTGCGGTTGACCGTGTCCCGCAGTGTCCGTTCGTCAAAGAAACGGATAAATTTGTCTTCCTCCCGCGATTCGTGTCATTTTTGTGCCTGGCAACAACAGATTCTCAAATCACGCCACTATATTTCCCGTTACCCGTTGCAGTTGATAGCAGTAGCCCATTCGCCGCTGCCCCATGCCCCTTTGCCCCACTCACTCTGCATCTCTGTTAATTCAGCCCATGCCTGAGCGTCGTCTGCCGCTTCATCTGGTATAATTCACAGGTTAGATATCACGGTCTTGGGATGGGAATGTGACTGACGATAACTTAGACGCAAACCGGCGCCTTTCTCCCAGTGACGACGATCTTGTCGTAGGTATGCGTGGTAGCGAACGCGGCGAGGACGGGTGGTAGAGTAGGCAGAATATAAATTCACTAGACGTTGTTTGAATGGATGAGACAATACGTCTTGAATTTTCCTTACTATATTGGCGCTTGCCCATAATCGAGGAGGAAGAGTACCTCTTCTCACGTTCCCGCCCTATATCTGTAATTTACATTTGGCGCAATCTATCAACTCTTCAATTACAAGTCTTATCGTGTTCGACGGAACATGCAATTCATTGATATCAAGTAAGAACAAGATGAAGACGTATTTAGAGTGTACACTGTACAACCTATCAGAATTTACCCTTGAACAGTTCATAGTAGGTAGCCATTCCCTCTAAAATCCATGTAACATCAACGACGGCCGCATCCCACACGCATTGAAGCTCCGGGTTCCCCCGCACAGCGCGTCCCCAAAACAGCAAAGAGGCGACGATACTCAAGACACCATTTACACCCCATTGATAAAGGGGTCCCCATTCTCTCCCCCCTGCGCCGTACCGTTCAGTAATTGCCCAGCATCCATCGTTACCTCTAGTTCTCCACTCCGGCTGAAGCGAATCCCACCATGCCTTCCACTGCGCGGCAAACGCAATCGGATCATCCACCACGGGCTCGTTGCGACGTGATGAGCTGATCCAAGCTCCAACTGCCTTGGGGCGCAACTTCGCCGTAAGATTCGACGGCCCGTGCTCAAAACGCGAGGCCGCCTCCATTCGGGTCCATGCTGCGATCAGTGCTTGATAATTGCTTCCGAAATCGGCGTTGGTCATGGCCCTGTATGCCTCAACAAACCACGGGGCGGCTTTGGGAGGGCAAGGCTGGAATCCCGATTCGAGAGGGGAGTGGGACGGCAGTGGAATGATAGGAAGATTGGATGATATGGCAACTTGAGCGGCTTGCGACATAGGCGGGAGCTGAGGCGGTTCGGCAGCCACGTCATGCAAATGCGGCTCCGAAGTCGAGTCATGAAGATGATTACCGCCGGAGGAGTCATCACGGAAGCCGTCGGGGAAGCTGGAGGATGGGATAGAGGAAGGAGACGAAGAAGAGGATGGATCATCGGGAGACGAAGACGAGGACGAGGCGGGGGCAGGGGCATCAGGAGACGAAGATGGGGACGGGGACGGGGTAGAAGCATCGGGAGACGAAGACGAGGTATTGAGAGATGAAGAAAAGGACGGGACGCCGGGCGCAGATGGGTTGTCAGACGCAGACTGAATCGGCGCTGCATGGCGCTGAGACTTGCGGGTAGCTTCGGTTGGTGGTCTCGCCGTTCGCTTGGCCCTCGGCTTCTTTCCCATGGAAGTCTTCAAACCCTCCATGTCGGCTGAAATTTCTGTCTGTAGCTGCGCAAGTAATAACTTGTTCCGAATGATATTTTGCTGGCGCTCTTCCTCGGTGATGCCTTGATACGGGATGGAAGTGCGGGGAGGAGGCTGGTTTTCAGCATCCGAACCGGCTAGTGCCACATAAACCGTCAGACCAAAAGAAGGTAGGAAAGGCAGATGCTCACCTGAAGTTTTCGTCCTGGCTCGGCGTGGCGTCGTCTTCTCTTTACTTCCACCGACTTTCCGTTTCTTACGGGCACGCGTTGCCTCCTCCTCATCCTCCTCCTCATCGGACGAAGAGTCCGACGACGATGAATCCGAAGACGAATCCGACGACGAGTCGCTGTCGGACCCATCATCCCCATCGTGAGGGTTTGCAGCGATCGTGTATGGTGCTCCCGCGAGGTCGGGGGCCGTCAGCCCTGACTGGGCACAATCCTGAGCCGCTGGATTGGTTCCGATGTAAGTTTAGGTCGTAATTTTGTTAAGCAGGCCACACTCACTAAACGCGGTATGCAGATACTCTGTCATAAATTTGCTCACATTCTCAGAGAAGCGGGGCTTGTCCCATTGCGGCCAGTGCTGCGCGAGAGCTGTGCGATTACGGCCGTATGAAAGGCTGGTAGATTGAGTCAGACGACTGAGATAGAAAAGAAGAAAAAGATTGCATACTGGATTGTGCGTATATCGCCTCCGAATTGTGGAATGGGTCCTCCTACGATAAGCGTTACATGGGGCACAATGGTGGAGTGGTCCATTGTGCGGCGTTTCAACACGTCAACTGTTGACGGAGTTTTTGGGCAGCAGTTCGAACCCCCCACCCTCCTGGGAGATAACACTTTTGACACTCCTCGGCTTCACCACCACCGATTTTCCGGCCATCTGATCATCTTTCCAACTTTGTCACTGTGTGACCAACGCCAAAAACAGTCATTCTTTCCCACTTCCCACCATCACTCAGAAATCCTCGGATCACAGCTGGCAATCACCCGGCGGCCAGCACATTTCAATTTCACAGTATTGCGGTCATACTCAAACCCCCCGGACTGGGAATCCGGGCTGGTTTATCCCAGGAAGCGGGCCTGGGAGTTTCGATGGGGGCCACCAAGAGAACAGAAACATCACTGCATTGTGCCGAGAAAGGGAATTCCATCAGTCTGGATACAGGACTATGATGATGGATCAGAAGGAGGATCGGGTGGCTGGGGTGTTGGCCATCAGGAAGTTAGATTGCGCATCAGAGGCTGGGAATGATCATCAGTTCTCATCATACTTTACTCACCAGTGCCCCCTTTGTGAGGCCTAGACCCCCAGCTATCATTACTCACGCACATCATGTGCATACGTTCATCACTGCCTAATGTGGGCGTGATTTGCAGACTGCCGCAGATTACCAAATTATGCACGATTACCAAATAGCTATGTAACCTCGAGTACAGAGTATGCCTACCATGTCTTAAGGGACGAAGGGCAAATAACACGGATTAAAAAAAAAAAAAAAAAAAAATAAGCGTTACATGAAGCCCTGTGTGCTGGTTGATGCCTTGAAGAATTGGTGCGACAAAGTCTGGGAGGTCGTCGATACACCTCACCAAAAAGTCAAGTCTACGAAGCAAAGATCACGATGGCAACTCACTTTTGACGAGCCGCAGGACTCTCCGACGGAGGCGATTTGAGTGAAGCTGTGTATGCTGCCTTTGCGTCGGCGGCCTCTTGTTTTGCACGATTGGCGATGGCCGCACGCTCAGACTCTGGCAGCTGGCTGAATACCTGACGAGCCACCTGAGCGCGAAACCCGGCCTTTGGCTCCTTCGTCCTTTCCGCGACGGTAGTGTTCTGTGATCTCTCCTCCTCCCAGCGCTCAGTTACGACCGGTGCGACTTTGTCTTCGTAGGACTCATGCATGAATTGCTGATATGCTTGTCGAGCTTTTGGAGGTGCTGATAAGCCCGAGAGTTTGCCTAAAAGAACAGCATAGGGGTCTTTGGTGGGATCGAGGCCGGATGAAGGTTTCTGTTTGCGAAGTTTTCTGAGGCGGTAGGTAAACCAACGGCGAATTCGCTACGAGAAGGGAGAATGAGGAGAAGTGTTACATGTCACGCTGTGACTTACCTTATTGAGCTCATCGACGCGCGCAGCGCGCACTCGCTCGTCCTCTTCGCTCAGCGTCTCAACAACCTCCATAGCAGTCGGGTCCCAGTCCAATACAACTGGCTCTTCATGATCTTGGGTCCTCCGGTGCGCTCGGGCGTGGAATTCACGACAGACACTTTTCAGGTACTTTCTTTCCTGACGACGTCCTTGGTCCAGTGCAGCTTGGTATTTATCAAGATGCGGCTTGAGAATAGACTCGCGAGCTCCTTCAGCCCAAAGGCGGAGATTTTTTCGGTCCTCTCTGGCGACCCGTTTTCGTTGACGTTTCTTGCCTTTTTTTGCCATCTGCTGAGCGTTGAGAATATTGCTTTGTGAATCAAGCTCATCGCATACCGCGTAAATGCAACCGGGGGGTTTTTTTTTGGCAAGGATATCTGTCCACGAGTGAAGAGGAAAGGTTTGTTGTTCGATGTTTGTAGGTTTGCGGTTTGTTGATTCAATGATCTGTGTGTCGCATGGTTTCCCTCTACCCTTCTCGAGACGTGGACCTATCAGATTGAGATCAGGGTCACCGGTGACTGGCGGAGTTTGGATCTCAACCGAGAGTATAAAGGGCTTGACCGATATTTGATCCCTTCTCAACCTCTTTCCTTCGTACCACTATGACCCAATTCCCAGACACCCCTACTGGAACAGAGACTGCTGTTCCAGTAGCACTTCAATCGGCAAACGGTGAGCTCTACTTATCTTCGTTTCAAGCGACTCTTTGTTAATTTCATTCTTTCATTCCTTTCTTCATGCAGCCACTATCGCTGGCCTGCGAGCCCTCCTCGCCGGCCTGCACGTGGACAATCAAGGTAATTCTCGTCCCTCAGTCGTCCAGCATTGACATTAATCCACAATTCTAGCCCCTGCTGGCGCCACGGCAACTGCGACCCGTCAATCGGATGGTGAGTTCGGTTTGTTCATTTTCCCTTGATCAATCAATGACTCATTTCTTCCCCTCCTCTCTAGCCGAGATCCTTGCCGCCATGTCCGCAATCCTAGCCCCTGCTGGCGCCACGGCAACCGCAACTGGTCAATCGGATGGTGAGTTTGGTTCGTTCATCTTCCCTTGATCAATCAACCACTCATTTCTTTCACTCCTCTCTAGCCGCGATCCTTGCCACCATGCGAGCCTTGCTCGCGGATGTAGAGTCGAGAGGTAAGTTCCTTGCATCCCTTTTACTTGACACTGTGATTCCGACCTTTCTCAGTCTCTACTCCGGCCGCTGCTCCAACTCCTGCTCCCCCCGCTCCAGGTCCCGCCATCACTGCCTCTCCCGCCCTCGCCATTCCTGCTCCAATGGTCACCGCTGCCCCCGCTCCAGGTGCCCTAGTATTTCGTACCAGCGCTCCCTGGATTGCAGGATTCGTATACATTGTCATTCCCCTCGCCAATCTTTCGGCTGTTGCTGAGCCAGCATACGAGAACGAGGAAGATTCGCCCACATGGTACTGTATCACCAGGGGGAAGTATGTTGGGGTAATCATGAACCACACTTTGGCGCATGGAGCGGTTGCGGGCGTTTCGGGCAACAGATGGAAAAGCCACAAGACCCAAGCCCTGGCCTTGCAAGATTTCAATGATGCCTTGACCTGTGGACTGGTCGCCGTTGTTCCCTAAATTGGTAAGTTCATTCACTTGATTTTGATTTTCTGCGGCTATTTCGTCTTACTTCTTTCTTAGTTCGTATTAATCCGTCCAACCGCATGGCTCTTACATAGTTACATGGTTTTTGTCGCGTAGTTGTACTTGTTTCAGAAATAAACCCGAGGCGTGCTCTCGAACATGTGAACATGTGCGACGTTCGACTGTGTATTCGTTTTGGGCAATTTTGCCGTAAATATCCCACAAAGGAAAGTCTCCGCTTCCCGCTTCCGACCCTGGCCTGAGGTGAGTGAAATGCAAAAATCTGAAACTTGTGCGTCCACGCGTTCATACAAAAAATATATCCTTCAGGGTGCCATGCATGCGGTTCTCTCTTGAGTCTTGGTCTTCTCAAGACGATTACTCTAATTACCATAAAGGTACAATCACATTGACATCAGAACGGTCTCTTCTGATTCTGATAACGGTGACTTCTACCACATATGACTCACCAGTTTTGCTCTATGTCTCTTTCTACTCCAACCTCCATGTCTACGCCGACGGAACTCAGTTCGCTGGACTCTGACGATGCGGAGCTCTTGTCAATGCTGGATAGCCTCAATCTCAGTCCCGGCAGATCGCCTCCAAATCGACTTCTCTCTTCTCCCCATCGCTCGATTCGCTCCCCTCCAGTATTTTCTCCCTCTCGGCGATTTCCGATTAAAGAAGATTCCGACGGCGACGAATTGCCGCAAAACGCACCACCCACCACCCCAGCTCGACACCCACTTCCCATCTCCTCTCATACATTCCCGAATGTTCAACCACGATCTTCAAAACCGGTCGGCGCCGTGCGCCCGGTCTACAATTATACCTCACCTACTCGAAGTGGGGTCACGGATGATTGGTGAGTTTTTATTTTGGCCTTGAACTCTGATTAATCCGTTCACAAAGGGGATTGGCGGGACCTGCTACTCAAAGCGTAAAGGGTGCACACGTTCGTAAAATAGTTCAAGGGTCTCCCAAGAAAGGTAAGACTAAAAAGGCGGCGTTTGTTGTCTTTACGGGTCTTGAGTGTGGGGTGTACACATCCTGGTGCGATTTCTCTCACTCCCAATGATTTCATGCCGGCTCAAGCGATATTTATTGTGCAGGGACATTGTCAAACCGTTGGTCACCGGCGTTTCAAGTGCCATTTTCCGTGGCTACCGGACTTTGGCCGAGGCCGAGGCAGCGTATGAGTACGCGCTTGATCGCGGATGGGTTGGCGACACCACCACTCAACCGGAATTCATACCAGCCCCTCGCCCTCTCCACCTTGGTCGCAGTCTCGACACCAACCCGCTTCATGGCTCTGATCCTGGCGATGATCGTTGGTTTGTTGTTTATCGGGGAATCGTTCCTGGTGTCTATCGGTCGCAGTTGAGTTGCCCAGTTTAATTCTTATTCGCTTGCTGAGTACTAGCTGATAGCCTCGAGTGTCAACTCAATACTGTGGGGGTCTCTGGCGCCACCCATGAGTCGGTTGTTAGTAAGGCCGAGGCTCTCGTTAAATACTCGGATGCTGTTCAGCGTGGGGATGTTGCAAGGCTACCGCCTCGTCAAATCTGATGTAAATACCATACAAACGAACCGTCTCATTATGAATATCCTGTTCTTGTGGCTTCGCGAATGGCTTGATGAGTGCAACACGGTTATAAATGTACTTGTACTTGTATTGATGAGAGCTCAATTTTACTCTCATAGCATCTAACATAAGATATATATTCTACCACTGTCAGGAACAGAGCGCAGAGGCTCCAGAGCGCTGAGTTGTTAATCAGAACGCTCGAATACCGCACTCACATTGGGCGCTTATTTGGGCGCTTCACGTGGGAAGGACCGAACTCCCCATTCCCCGAATTGACCGATGCGTGCAATTATCAACTAATGATTTCATGTGCACTCATATTAAAGAGAGGAATATGATAATTTTGGGTCGTTCCCTCTAATGTACAAATCTCACAATGCAGCGATTTTTCTCAGAATTGCAATGATTTGTTTTATTTCCGACCACCGTGGGAACTGCAGAACTCCCCATTCCCCGAGTCGGCCGACTTGCTCAATTACTAACTACCAGCGTTCTCTGCAGTCATTTTGAATCGAGGAATATTTAGTTCTAAGGTATCTCTTCTTCATATCCAAAGTTTAGGGCAACCATAACTTTCTGTGAATTTCTATGATTTTCTTTGTTTCCGACAGTCCCGAACTCGTCACAAAAGAGCATTTGAACCGTTGAACAAAGTATCCAACACCCGCCTGACCCACCTTTTGCGACATTTCGGTACCTCGACTTTTACATTCAGCAAAAATGGTCGTAATATGAACAACACATATCCCCTCTTCCCTTCTCATGACTTTTAACCGCTCCATTTATTATTCTACGCCCTAGAGCATCCTTATAACTTGCAACTGGCAATTCAACCTCCTTTGATGGTAAGATAAAACTGCTCTACCACACGCCAAAACTGTTCGATCAGTCCGGTTCACGCAACTTTGAATATTCATTGCTAATATGGTGTATGCCAGGACTCAGAACCTCAAATCTACTGCCCTCTGTCTGCAAATCGTCGTATTCTAGCTTGAGAGACGCGAGGTTGATGACATCATCGCGATTTCACCTCGGTTATGTTGTTTGACTGTATTTGATTGCTTTTGATTCCTACCCTCACCTCCTCATGCCGACAAAGTCTACTCCCCGGGGTGCCGCTTGTTATAACACTGAAATGTTGTCTTTTCCGCCAATGAATTTCAAGCATGCCGACCCACCCACAAGCTTTCAAGCGAAGTTCGACCGCGTTCTTTCGTATTTGACAACGCTCAACGACTCGTCCATCTCAGTGCTCAGCGGGAATTGGAGGAACGGGAGAAGGCGAGGCTGAGGATGGCAAGGCAAGATTTCGTTGCATCTCTCTTCCAGGTTGATTCACTCTCTGATATGACAGGCGCCGCGCAGAGCTGAAATCTCGCCCCTTAGCAGAACAGGCTGCCGCGGCCGAACGCGAGAGGAAATATCATGCAGTGTACCGCGCGAGGTGCGTAAAAACCGATCTCAGTTCTTGACGTCGCTTACACTCGACCGTTCTAGGCACCGGGAGAAATTACGAACGCAGGAAGCCCAACGTCGCCTTGAGTAAGTTTTCCTTTCCATATTCTTGCTCTTGTCTCTGTAATATTCACCTTGCGCAGTATCTACGAGGCGAAGCACGGGCCAGACGTACTGGAAGCGTATCTCGATTCCTTGCGGGACCGTCGGCGGGAGAGAATCCTCAAACATTTTGACACGCGTGGTCGCAAGAGGGGTTGATGTTGGTTGCCATTCATTTCGGTCCGTTGCTCTCGGTCTTCTTTCTCAAGTATTTGCTATCCTACTGCTCTCTCGTTGCTTTCCATGTATCACAGCTCACAGTCCGTACAATTGAACTCGTCGCATATCTAATACATGAATTCTCAAAGCTTGACTCGCGGGTGAATATGACTGCAACGCGCAATTTCTGCTTCGTCCTCCACAAGGTCCGGGATCTCATCATCAGCATCATCTTTGCCTGTCACCGCCTCATCGGAGTCTTGGCTTTGAGGTCGTTCAGCACTAAAAAGCAAAGGTCAGCTTACCCGTGAGCGCGGAAACAAGAAAATACCTCAAAATAGCTGCGAATGCTTTCCAGAACTGCAAACTTAGATGAAATTCACCGCGGTGAAGGTCGGCGGGACCTTGACAAGAAATTAGCCAGTCAACTGTGGAAGATAATTGTTCGTACGCCTGAAAGTCATTCGGGAAGGCACAAAGAAGAATGTGATTTGTTTCACAACTCGCTGAATTTAAGCAATTTTTAGAACTCCGCATAGTGGTAACCCGGCAAATCCTTCCAGCCCGAATATGACTCGTTGTTCACCGTCCCACGAGGCTCCCAAAAATCCGGCTGCTCAGTCACCCACTCTTCCATCTGATTTTCATGCGCCGGCGGTCTGGCAATGAATGAGTTTTCAAGCAAATAGGCGAAGACCGGGCACCTACCCTAATTCTCCATTGAACCATCGCTCCAGAACACGGAATATTTCCCCCATGGTTGCCTGCCATCTTTCCTGTGCTTCCGGCGAGAACGTATGAAGTCGTTCTCGCTCCTCTTGCATTTTGATCGCCTGAATTCGAGCCCGAGCTCGAGCTCGGCGTTCTGAAACTGGGTCGGTGGGAATTGGAGGCGGTCCTTTGCGAGGAAGCACTGTAAATGAGTGGTAAGTCTCACTCTAATAGCACTCCCAGAAAACTCACGGGAGCGTTTGGCCATGAGCGCAAAGAAGAGAAAGGTCTCTTCTTTTTTGATCGTGATATTATTACTGATGTTCGTCGGTTCCATGAACAGGGTGGTATGTATATTCAGTGCCGTTGTACAATTCTTACAAGCATTTCATGTGAATAAAAATCTTGAGGCTCACTCCGTACTACTCAGAATAATTATCGTTGCATTTTTGCGGTGTACCAAACAGCTATTCTAGCGAGAAACATTTTCAAACAGTATACACCTCATCCAGACGACTAAAGAGCTTGATCGTGTTTCGGCCGCGCTCCTTCACCAGTGACTCCCACGCTGCAATTTCCCCCAACGACGCGGTCTCCTCAAATTCTTTATCCTTCCGACCACCCTTTTCCATCCAACGAAAGACTCCTGCATGACAAAACTGACGGAAAATGTATATTCTCTCACCCTTGCCCACCGGCGTCACACGGTACCTCTTGATGGAGCTTGGGATGAGGAAAGTATATCCCGGGCGCAACTGCACCTCTGCGTCTTCGTCGCCGAGGGCAAGACGTCCACCACGCCGGAAGTCGCCGCAAACAGTCACCGCCTCGAATGTGCCGAAGGCAACATCGGGGTTTCTGTGGAGGACCGAAGGCGCGTCGCAAAATCCTATTTCCGCGCTGGTGAAAACAGACTTGATGAAAGGCGTAGAACCAAGGCGTCGAGCGACGATTTGATCGGTTTGGCCGGCGGCGTGAGCAAATGAGCGAGCGGCGAAAACCTGGTAGGCTTCTATTGAAAGTAAGTACGGAGCAGTTGAGTGAAATAGACCCTCGACTGACCGTTTTGCAAGTTTGATATCTGTTGAAAGACGGCCGAGGACATGATGCGATTCATCTCCGGAGCGATCGCTGGGTCGGGGGTAATATTGTAGATACGCTGACTCGATGATTAGTGAATGAAATCCGACGGAGAAATTTGAGACTCACATTGCGAAGAGGGCCGATAGTGAGCCCCCACGAGACGCATGACTCGTAGAGTCCGACAGAGGAAACATCAGCATCACGATGCAGCCGGGCAAAAAATTGATTTGCGAAAGTGACGTTAAGAGCCCAACAAATAGGACTGCTCTTCGGGGGAGGAAGAACGACCGTCATGACGATATCACGAGAGTCCAGCACAGGGCAAGGGTTGCTAGGCAAAATTGTCAATGATATGCACGAACATATGAAGTAGGACCTACTTGTCGTTCAGCTCGTACACTTTGTTGCGAGAAATCACGGCTCCGGCGTCCGGTTGCGATCGAGGTGGAGGTGTCGGTTTTTTGATCGCGCGCAGGATTTTGCGGCGTGGAGCGGCTGCCTGGCGTGCAGCCATAGCCTTTTTGGTGTTGATGACTTCTCGCCCGTAGCGCTTGCGATGGCGCTTGGCGTATGTGATAAGTCGACGAGGGGGACGGTCGTAATCCGAAACGGTCGGGCTGGAATGCCGCGCATGGAGAACGGGCTGCGAGGGGGAGGAGGTTGGCGAGCTGGTGTCAATGATGCTGTCCGCAGACTCAGGGGAAGATGAGCGCGTCGCGGCTGCCGAGGAGTGAGAGTGATCAGGGCGGGTATGATCGCCGGAAGGTTTTTGTAAAAGCAATGACGGGAGCGGAGGAGAGGACTCGAGTTGCGCTAATTCAACGTCGGTGTCGGTATAGTCCTGATACCGATAGTGAAGAGTCGGTCGCGGGCCTCGCGGCAAAAGGTCGATAGGTGGAGGAAAGTCGGTCTCATCGCTCCAGTCTGACGGTGAGAGATTGGGCGATCCAGGCCCTGATGCCGGATTCATAGTGGGTGTTCCAGGCGCCAATGCCGGATTCATGTCAGTGTCGGCATCCCCACCGTGTTCGTTGGAAAGGGACCTGAACGGAGGCGGCGGTGCTGACAGTGCGAAGGATGGATGTGCGAAGGATGGATGTATCCCGACGCCTGAAATGCGCTCGAACGGAGACCCCAATGTCGCAATCTCGGGGAAGTCGTCCTGGCGGTTGGGCGCGACTGGCGAGGTTTTCTGAAGCTGGTCAACTTGGGCGTCCGGATCATCGCTAGCAAAGGACAGTTCCGACTCGGAATCTGACATCGACGCATCGCCATCTGAGTTGGTGTCAATTATGCGAAACCACCGGCAGTAGGTGAGACATCACCTTCAAGATTGTTCAAAGCTCCGGCTGGTGAAACGTTCTCAATATCGGAGTCCACGGCATTGACAGTGGTGGCAGGAACGACGGGTGACGGAGGGTACAGAAGTTGAAGCTCCGCGTCGAGCATGGCCGCGTCAGCATCTGAGTTTGTTGAAGTTTGGATGAACGGACAAATCAAACAAGGATAATTATTAGTAATGAACGGACAAATAAGGAAAAGATAATAATTACCGTCGGGATCTTCCGCGTGGTCCGATAGGGAAGTCGCTGGAGCATCGTCAAGACCTGTAATTGGTTCTGATGTCAATAGCAGCAGCGGTGAAAGGTTGTATGTACGCTACCTGGATTATCGGCTGAGTCGACCGCAGGGGCAGGAGGGGAAGTGGCGTCATTATCTGGAATTGAAATTAGAAACATTCGGTTGTTGATATTCATGGTTCTTACCGTCGTCATCATCCGCCATAGGTGTGAGTGGGCCGTTGAAGAGTTCGTAAAGGAGGTCGGAACCCGAGATATCTTCGCTTTGATGATCCGACAAGTCCCCGGAAGAACCCGAATGAGCTTGGGCGGTGTAGACAGCGAGTTGCGCGAGACGCTGAGCTTCGGTTGGCTCTTCACCATCCCAGGTTTGAGCGGCATAGGCAGCAAGCTGCCTGCGATCGTCCTCGAGGGAAATCTAAGATGTAAATGAAAACAAAAATCAGCCATGAAACCAACGAGAGACATCAAGGTAAATTTACTGACCTCACCGCGGTAAAGCGGGTCAGTCTCCTCCAAGTCAATTCGCAACTGATTGATTTTGGTGACAAGATTTTCGAAAGTATATGGGACAGCGCTCCGAATGGGGGTGCCGAGAGAAGGAGGAGGGAGCAATTTTGCGGTCGTTGGAACACGACGGGCAGAAGGGGGAACAGGGAGGACAGGCCACCAAATGTTGAGCAAACGGAGAGAGATCATTGTGAAGCGGGGGGTATTCTCGAGGGCAGAAGTTTCTTGTGTTTGCGATTGAGAATTTCTGGGATGTATATAAGCAAGCGGTTGGCTAGTATCATATGGAATTCGTTACCGTGTGACGAGTTTGAAGCGCTTGCTTTGCCCCAGAAAAAAGACCTGGTGAAAAGACACGAGATTAATGGGGTTGTACAACGAATTTACCGAAAGAACGGTTTCCATTCGTTGTCCAGGTGAGTATGTACGCGGTCTTCGAGCCCGCCCGCTTAAAGTCTATCAAAAGATTCAGGAACCCATTACGAGGAAAGTTAGAACCTAAAACGGGAATCAGGGTCGTACGAATGATGCGTTGTTTCAATCCTCACCTAACCGGCTGTGATACTGACATTGACGGCGGAGTTTCGAGCTGCAATGAGCAGAAAAAGTGAGGGCCTGTGGGCGTGCTATAAAGGGTTCATTAATTCCAGTATAATAATTATTTGCTTCGTTCCAATTGAAAAAACGCCCCCGCGGGTGGTTAAAGATTGTAACCTGAAGATTATTAGGTTCCATGGGTGGTTTTGCGGAGAAACCGATCGTTTCGGCCTTTCAGGGTCCACAATCCGAGGGACGGACGAGCACGCAAGATTTTCGGGCCAGATGGATGTATCCATGGCGCAGAGAAGTGCAATTCAGGGGGGAGTGGTGTTTCAGGAGAGTGAAAATGTGATATTCTTTGACTTACCCCGGTATTTTTGAGGAAATGCGCCAGGTAATGGGTTCCATGACGGCGGCCGCGCATTATGCCGAGTTACGCGGCCTTATTTGACCACATGGACAAGGAAAAAGCCAAGTCTGATCCCCATCTACATATAGCAAAGAAGGTTCGTGCAAAATATGACGAGTTCTAAGCGAGCAGCGGGTGACCGGAAATTTTGATGGAAAAACTGTAACCGGGTCTTGACTTCACCGAATCGACCAACTCTATGCAACCGAAAAAGACCGAGTGTTTGAAATTTCGGCAATCGTCTCCGTCTCTAAGGAAGCTGCGTGCAAATGTCAAGTTCGGGTGGAAATACGAATATGGCAGTTATTTGGAGGTGCTTACCATGAGCCTTCAATCATGTCGTACCGTTGATTCCAGCCATTGAAATTTGTACAAAGACCTCCTCTTCTAACTTCAGAGAGAGAAAGAAAAACTTACTTCCCCTCGCCCCAAAAAAAATTCGCTTTCCTACGCTGGCCGCCGTTCGAAAGCAGAAGAATCGCTTCCGCCCCGGGAAAGAAAACATCGCTCCTAGAATGTCGCAACCCGAGCCTGAGACAGGCCGCCAAAGACGAGGTTAGTCTTCATAACACCGATGCAAGGTTAAGAATTGAAAAAATCACCTTAGGCGCTTCAAACATGGGTGCATCGTATCGTGCCGCCACCAACCCAATTGCCCGGACCGCGTATTTTGCTCGACTTTACCGTCAAGAACAAATTGAGCAAGCCCGCGAGCAAAGGTCAGAGGAGACGGAACTTTACCTAAACGGCTGGCGCCAGACACGCGAAGAGCCTCTGGAGCATGCCGACTTGTGGGTATCGGGGGAGGGACCAACTGAGCATGAACCTCGCCTTGAGCTTCATAAATGTGGGATATGCCTTTCTGTAAAATCTCACCCGGTCTCGTAAGGACTGAAGCTTTGGTTCTTGCATCGGAACTGATATGTTCGCAGGTATGTCTGTGGACACAGCCATTGTTATGTTTGCATCCGACTTTGGTTGGAGCGAAAATGGACTTGCCCAAATTGTAGGGCACAGATGTGTCGACCGCCGTTTCGTCATTGGGGGGAGGAAGCCTCGGTGCGACTGTTTTATCCAGAGTGGAAGGACACGAGTGTTGTGGACTATAGTTGGGAGGGATTGATTTTTCCTGAGGAGCCTGCTGTCATTTCCGATAAGCCTGTCGTACTTGTGCCAGCGACGCCGTAGTTAGAGATCGGAGGGAGAGTCGCGTCGATAAAGTAGATTAGATCGCGGAGAGAGTCAGTCGAAGCCACGTCAGGTGGCGGTGACCGGATCAATGTGCTGTTGATTATCAATTTTATCTTGCTCCCGTCTTTCACGACGCTATTTTGCTCAAAATTATACACTATCCCGCTCCTCTTATGTGATTTGGCAGATGTCTACATCTACTTAAATGAGTCTACTGAGCTGTGAAACTTTCTCTCTGTCTCTCCCCTCAACCAACAAATCATGCAACGTCGAGGACGCTCGCGCGCAGAAGATCACTTCGATTTAGATGAAGACACTGGCGGGGATCAGTTCACTGCTACCGGGGATCGAGGCATCTACTTCAATACCGTATTCGATGGGCACCATCGGCAGGAAGAGCTCCTGAATATCTCACACAAGAAACGGCGACTGGACCCCAGCAATCTTGTCGACAACTTTGCTCGATGGGTCCCGGTTCCCGACTCCGGCTTCTCTGAGGAGGACGCGCAGCTGCCAGTGTCGAATTCCGACAATACAACTTTGGGCAAACGAAAAGAATATACCAGCACGGTAAGAGGTGCTCTTTGAACGGGTAAAGTTGTGCAAGCTGACATCATCCGTAGAAGGATCCCATGTCTCTTTGGAGACCGCTGAAAGGCGATTTTTTAGCCGAACTCCTGCGGCACGAGGGTCTAGGCGACGACACAAATCACCCGACCTGTGCGCTTTGCGGCAATGAGTTCCCTCCGACTCCTCGTTCGTCAGGATCAATGCGGATGCTTAAATGCTGTGACTGCGGGGAATACCTCCAGTGTCGCGATTGTTGCTTGCAACATCATCAACGAACTCCGTTGCATTCTATTAAGGTGCGTGCTTTGCGTGATTGAGTTGCTTAGCGGTTTCATGAACTTGCCATAGGAGTGGAATGGAAATTTCTGGTTCCCTTGTACTCTCGACCACATCGGTCTCATTTATCAAATCGGGCATGGGGGATTCCCCTGCCCTTATCCTGATACGATTGTACGGAAGCTAACCGTGATTGACGCACCAATTATTCACCAAATCTCCGTGACGTACTGCAAATGCTCAAAATCCGACAATGCCGACAATCTTGAACAATTGCTCAGAAATGCCTGGTATCCCGCCACGGTCACCGACCCTGGCACATGCGCGACTTTCCGCAGTCTCAAGGCGTATAATCTGTATGCGGTTGTCGGCAATATGAATGTCCGAGACTATGTCACATCGATGGAGCGCATGACCGATGCCAGCGCGAGTTCCGGGCTGACTTGGCTGCCGGTTTGTTGTCTCATTTTCTCGTCTTTGGATAATTCATGCTTATCTATTGCGTGTACAGGACCGCTACAAACAGTTTGGACGTATGGCCCGCCAGTGGGCGTTTTTGATACGCTTGATGAGGGCGGGCCGGGGACACGATCCAAAAGGGGTTGAGAACACGGCATTGGGCGAGTGCGCCGTGCGATGTTGGGCTTGTCCCCACGATGGAAGAAACTTGCCTGAAGGATGGCGTGAAGTTGACCCTAAATACCAGTAAGTTCGACGTTCCTCAGACATGGTTCCCATCTTCTCATCTACGACGGCAGATTCCTTTACATGTTGATACTTGCGGTTGATGCCAATTTTCGGCTCCGCAATCGGATCCGAGTTAACGAGTTGGATGACCCGTCGCTAGGTCCGGGGTGGGGGTATTGGGTAGAGCCAACACGCTATCGAGACCATCTCAAGAATTATGTTGGCGAGAAGGAGGTTTGTTTCTTCTTCTAACTGGAATATTTGATTAATCGTCGATGAACAAGTAGATCAGCACTTGTATTGCCTTTGCTGCTCTCTTGCAAAAAGACTCGCGAATGACAACCGGATTGCGTGTGACGGGAGTAGGGGGATGTGTCTGTGCTCGACATGAATGTATGCGCCCGAATGGGCTTGGAGATCTCCAAGTGGGAGAGAGGTATTTCAATATTTCGCGTCATGTTGAAGGATCTGAGAATTTGCTAGGTATTCCAATATGGATTTCATAGTATTGGCGGCTTTAGCGGGGTTCACCCTTCTGTGCTTGACGATATCATACGACATCGCGTGTCAATGGAAGATCCATTTGACAGAACGCGTCAAACATCTTCCACCGGACATGCGGCATACACTGGACGACACACAAATTCAATTTGGTCTCCCGGTTTGGCATGCAGCGTCGCATAACGAGGATTGCCAAAACGAAAACAGTTTGAGTTTTAAAGTCGGCATTGGCAAAACTGATGGGGAGGGCATCGAAAGGACCTGGTCGCGATTAAATACGGCATCATTCTCTACCAAAGACACCGCGTTGGGGGTGAGAGCGGATACTATAGAGGGAAAGATAGATGATCATAATTATCTGAAGAATGTGGGACAAGGTAAGTTTGCGTCCGCTACAGTGCCCCAAATACTCAAGTTGTAGATGAAGGAACGACACTACAACGAAAACTGGTCGTCGCTATCGCCGAACGTGATCGACAGATTGCAGCATTCAAAGATGTCAGCAAAACTGTGGAGAAGGAGGTTAAAGCGGAGTGGAAGAAAAGTATTGCCGAATGGCTTGAGGACAATCATAAGCCGAACCCATATGTGATCTCTCGAAAGGGTGGGTTGTTTTACTCCCTGTTGAACCGTTACTCATCTCTGTATGTGAACAGACTGCCCCACAGAGGCGCAGGTTCGACTTGAAGTACGGCGTGATGAGGAGGCGCTTACAACGGCAGGCAACGCTCCACTCCATGGTCGGAGCGCGACGGCCTTCCTTGTTGCCGGCATTCAGCTTGAAGACGCACAGTAAGCTCCAGACCCTCTCATAAATCATGCTGACGGGATGTACTAGGCGACGTATCTTGACGCAATCAAAGGGAACCGCTTTAGTTGCGGCAGATCGTGAAAACAAAATTCAAGAATGGCGTCATTCTCTACTTGTCAAAATTTCAAAATTCCGTGCGTTACAAAAAGTCTATATGCCTGGGGCCAGTGCGATGCTGGAGGCGATGGAGAGGGAGCGGGATTTGGAGTTGCCGCCCGTCAAGGCGGAATTGGTGACACTTCTGATGCCAAGCCAGGCGGTCGATGCGTGTATTCCCGGTCTGGCCGAAATGGAGGGGAAGTTGAGAATCGCTCAATGCGAAAACTCACTCCACTCCCTTCGTGCCCGTCTCCACGCAAAGCGGCACCTCATCGGCTTTCGCAATACTCACATCGTTGGTCAAGCCCCAAGTACGAAGGCGCGCACGTTGATCGAGGAGGTAGGCGAGCGTGTTCAAGCTTACGCGGAACGCTACCGCCGCGGACGGCAAGCATTGATTGATTTGAAAATTGCGGATGCTCACCCACATTTGCGAGTCTTGAAGCCGGAGGACGTTCAACTAGACGGGGACGACGGGGAAAGCGATGCAGCATCTCGAAAGAAGCTATCAATGATTGGGGCGGGTCGAGGAGCGCGCGCGCCCCGTAACGCGCCCGGAACATCGAAGCGGGTTTTATCTTGGATCTGGACTGCTCCAGGCTCGCTTGACGAGCACACCATGCATGAGTGTACGTCGCTTTGACAACGGCATCAAATACTGATTTCTGACTCAAATTGGATAGCCGTACGTGTCGAATGGTCGAGGGCTCTTGCGAGGAAGACAAGATGGTGTGAGGAGGTAATGCTGCTGCGGGAAGAAATGCGCAGAGTTCTTCGTTATTTAAGCTGGCAGGCAGAATGGTGGCGGGAACGGGTTGGGAGTAGAGGGGATTTAACTTTGGAAGGCGGCGCGGGAGTCAATGCCTATGCGCTCAAGCAGGCGGGGTGGCATGACAGGTTGGCGGAGTATTTCCGCACGAAGTGGAACGTGCCGGCGGTGACAGTAGCACAGCATATATTGGCTGAGGGTGAGCTGGATCAAGTTTCGCTTGAATAGGATGTACAAATATGATGCTCTACTAAATAGGAAATCGTCTTTTTTTTGTCTCCAATTTGGTCCTTGTCCAACGCTCGCGATCACGACAACAATAATGATTTGCACGGAATTGATGCGAGACTGATTGAACAACAACGACGGGATCGAAAGCACGGCAAATAGATGACCAAAGGCCCAGTGTAAGCAGAAAGTAAGCCAGCTAAGGTACCAACGTTTTGATGACAAATCGACCTTCAAGGTGGGGTTAATCGGGTCAACTAAACCTAGCCTCAAGCTCGAGCAACGACGTCGAGCATCACATAATGAGCCTTACCTCCGAGGCCTTACGCTATTCTAGGACCGCGTCGACGTTGGCGGCGGCGTCTTCGTTGTGGGCGGGTTGTTTGATCGTGTTATGATTAGATCAAACCCTCCGTCGTCACTCCCTCCTCGCTACTCTGTCTATCCCTCTCTGATCCCTCTACTCTTTCGTGCTTAGGCGCATGTCGGGGCTCTGGGCTATTCATATGGCACCTTTCTGGGTCTTTTGGGAGGAGATAGAGGTGTTGGGACTGTGGTAACATTCGGCCTACGGTACGCCTTTCCACCCTCCGCGTTGAATGACGGTGAATCTAATCGATTCAAGTATTCTACAGCAAGCTTCTGTCCATGTAAGAAGTCTACATGCAAAGTCTCAGACCACGACCATGGCCCTAGCATCCGCCTCCGTCGATTACCACCCAGCGTACTTTGCGCCCCCTTCGCGCTTCTGCTTACCCTACGCCCCTCAACATGTACCAACATCCTCTAACGCCTCACTGCCATCTACCTCTCGGCTTGAGGTTCTTGTATTCCACCTCGCATCGTCGCTTCCGCCCCGCCGCCGTCGGCTCCGTCCCACCGCCGCCAGTTTCACCTTCACCGTTCACGCAGTTCTGTCTTGTGGAGCTCGGCATTGCTGTACATATACCTCTAGTGTTCTTCGTCGCTGCGGTCTCCCCCCCTTGTACCGCCGGTTCCGTGTCTGCGTTCTGTAATCCGCGAGCTATGCCTGCCCTGCGCCTTCCAGAAATACGCCGCCTGCCCCATTACATTCCAACACATTGCCTTCAGTTCCTTGGCGGCAGGTCGCCTTCCGCCGCCGCACGATTGATTTCTTGCACCTTCCTCCTTGCGGTCTGAAAAGATAGCACAGCACCACCACCTTCAGCATGCCGTCCTCGCGCTCTCCTAGATTCTCTCGCTCTTCTCACGCCTCCAACCTTGCACCGCCGTCGCCGGCGTCGCTCACACCGCCGGTTCCCCCTGCTGCCGTCGCTTCGCCTTCCTTTCGGTCTACCACACTCCAAACACGACACCAGAACTTTCGGCGCACCACCCCTGATCTTGGTGGCTGCCACGAGCCTGCTCCCCCTCGCACTGGCGATTTCACCTACGTTCGGTGTTCGACCTCTCCCGCCCTCAATCGCCCGAGCAATCCCAGACGCCTCCGACGCCGTCTCCGTCTTGTATATTGCACCTTCCACCTTTGTGCCTTTGGCTACCTGTGCGTTCCTCAACCGCACCCGCTACATATACATCTGTGCCTCTATAGCCGTCGCCATCGATGTCCCCCATTCGCTCCCGTCATGTCGATCCGTACTGTTACTTTACACTTAGCCTCCAAATAGCTTCCGCACCATCCGCCCTTAGCACCTGTTCATCTACGGCCGCCGTCGTCGATGTTGCCGCCGTCGTCGACGTTCATTCCTCGTCAATTACTGTGACCTGCTGTGTTGTGATCGAATACATCAATATATTATCATCCTTCTCGCATATTGTATTGAAATGAACAGACTGGAGCTTTGTTTTCACCGTCGGAGTCCCTTTCCGTCATTTGCGCCTCCGTTGCCGTCGCCTAGATTTTGTGCTGAAATGAGAATGATTGGATTTCATCTATATTTCAACAGACAACAGACATTACAAGCTGTCTGTATAGTCTCTCAGCATGTATTCCTGCTGTGTTTTTGCCAAGAAGTAGGCTGCTCATGATACTTGTACTGTGAGGGTAAGCCAGAGCATTATCAGCACTAAGAACTAGAGTGCCTTTCAGGCCATTTTGTGCAAGCGAGACAAGAATTCGGAAACTTAACGAAATTTTTACATAGAAAGTTTCGGGCGTGCTACAGAAACAATTTCCGATGGTTATTGGAGGCACTTCCTTGAGGAAAAAAAGCACGGTAAGCAAAATCGGAAGCGGTCAGATTTATTCAGCTCACCATTGGCTGGCCTTAGAGCGGCCTTTTACGTCTGTGGCGGCTGGTGCGATAATTACCGCGGGTGTTGTGCGGCGAGACGTCGGGATCGACATGCCGTCACCCGCCCGCCCTGTACGGTAACATGAGTGCACCGTGTTTCCAGTTGAATCACAGCAGTTTCTGGTCTCTCAATCTTCTGTTCATTCTCAGCTGTTCGCCGCAAAGTCCCTCAACCGCTTCCTAACTGGTACACTCTCGAACCCGACGCCGTTGCCTGTGAATCATTGCCGACGTCGACGCTTCTCACTGCGCCTCAAGCCTCTTGTACCTACAAGTGACATAATTGCTCAGCACTTTCTTTCTGCTACACGGATGTTCAATCTTGTTTTTGCTTTGAGGTGAGTATAAACTACGTGCTAAAACTGTTTTCCTCGATAATGATGCCCCACTTGTTCGTTGCGTTTGATTCTGGGCCAGATACACCTCGCAACTCAGCCATCGATCCGAGGTTCTTGGCTATCCCGCAACGAAATCACCACGCCTCGCCACGCCCGTCGTTGCATCACATCTACCGCCGCCGTTGTCGTCACACCCACCGCCGGCGTCGAATGCCTAGCGATATAAAAAACGTCTCTAGCCCTGCTCCGGCTACCTCAAATCCTACCGCATCATCACGCTCGTAGTCACAACGCCATACCACAAAACCGTCACTATCCACCGCTCCCAAACCCCGCCTCCGTCGTCTCCACAACGACGGAGGGCGCCGCTGGTGGGGATTACCAACATCGACGGCGGCGGGAGAATCGGGGCTTATGGTGATGACTGCGCGCAACAAGTACATGGATGTTTGAGGGTGCTTGCACGACATTGAGGGCTCTTTCCCAGCAATTTATTACGATTTTCGCGACGGTGTCGACGGAGGTGGCGGCGAAGGGAAGTCAAAAGCGAAGCAGATGAGCAAGTTGATGGAACAAGAGAAGATAAACATTGTTGGGGGTGGCATGGCCTGCGCATTTTTCACGATTGGCGGGAAATTTCGATTTGTACCGGCGTCGCCGGAGGTGAACGCCGTGTCAGAAGCGAGATGTAGGTGTGCAGAGATAGAGCTGTGGTCTGACACGAAATTTGAAGTATATCGGCCGTCAGAGACGATGGAGTCGACAAAATCCAACACCGACGAGAACGGTAGCCGACAGCGACGGAGGCGCAGATACATGAAGAGGACGACAACAGTGGGCGAGAACCGAGACTCCAAGTAGCGGAACGATTGTGCAAAGCGCCGCAATAGATTTGTGAATGGGACGAAGGTGGATGCGAGAGTCGAGGACGACGACGGCGGCGCGGTAACGCGGTTAACGACAAGAGTGATCAAACAGATCAAGCTGCCAAACAAGGATCAAAGAATGCACTAGACACGGCATCCCCGGCACTAGCCCCGTGCCGGGGCATCGCTTGTGATGCCGAACACTTAAATTCGACCAATGCTGGTTCAATCGACGACGACGACGACGAGCCCCCGACGTCGACGCTCAACCGCCGTACCCCAACGTCCCAATTAGGCTTAATACCTCATTTTACGTGATGTAAGGGCGGAGTCCCAATATCAATGATCCGTATTTTGTTCCACTTCGGCATTCGCCGAAGTTCAAGTCGTCGTGTTCGATTTCGTGTCTCTTCGTGTCCCCACGTAGAGACACGTCCTTTTGACTCATTCCTTACTCCATTCAGTATGTAGTATCAAGTATATAAGCTAGATAGGTTGTACAAGTAAGTAGCATTCTTCGAATCGAGACTCTTCACTACGTATATCAGCGAACCCTCAAGAATCTCGACTCACAACAACTCTCAATCTCTCGTGTGTCGCTGACCATTCTAGTCTTCAAGTAAGCAAGAATCTAGGCGACCTCACATTTTTTTACGTACATCTCTTTATCTCGTTTCACCCTACGCTCTCGGACTGATCACCCGGTGCGTTTATTTCTCTAAATTTTTGCTAATAAATTTTCTCTGTTAGACATGTCTCTTAAATACCGTACGGAAGGGAAACGGACCGCTTCAGAGGGTGCTCAAGGTAACAAGAGGACCCTATCCGATGAAGTGGCGGCCGTCGGCGCGGCCTTCGACACGTCTGTCGGGGACGCCAACCAATTAGAAGCCTCGGTGAGCAGCAAATCTCACCATAAATCCTCAGAACACCACGCTTCCGAGTCCACTCTGGCAGGGAAGTGGGGATTGCCTGTTGATGAAGTGGCGGCTTCTACGGGCGCGAAGTTGACGCGAAGCACGCGGTCAAACTTGCCCAAGCGCCTTGAGCTCTCCGGCACTTCTGGTGTCGTGCATGACTCGGCTGCTCGTATTAATCAGCGCTTAGAGCTCTCGGGTTCCGCAGGAACCGCGAACGACTCAGCTGCTAAGCGCCTTGAGCTCTCCGGCACCTCTGGTGCTGCGAATGACTCGGCTGCTTCAATTCTCGCTGCGAGCGGAGAACTACAGCCAGGGAGCCTCCCTGGTGTAGACCAGAACGCGTTAACGACGCATTCCTCTCCGCGCATTCGCCGGTCAGAGCTGGAAGAATATCTTGAGGACTTCCACAATAGAATTGGAGATGAAAGCAGTTTGTCAGAATTATCTGAGTCCGAGTCAGAGGCCGAGGAAATCTTCGCACCTGCTGTGGTTCAAACCAAGGAATGGACTGTGGTTGGAAATAAGGCAGATTTTGCGGCGGAGGGCGGGAAGAAAGCTAAGGAATATGTTCCGTTGAATAACATGAACACGGACAATAAGTTCTTCCCCACCTGGTTTGATTTAGACTTTGAATCAACTCGGGAGTTTGAGACGGCGCCATTTATCCCTGAGTTTCCAGTTCTTGATACGAAACTCTTTGGGAATATCTTCGAAGAATTGAGTGACAATGAAGATGTAATTGGACTATTCGTTAATGACTCACCTTCGGATGATTCGGACTCTGAACTTTCCGAGAACGAGTTGAATGCCGCAGTACAGGCGGCTCTTCTCGATCATTATAAGAACTCGAAGGTCACTGACCTGGGAATGGGTCGGAGGGCGGGTTCTTCAAAGGTTAAACTCGGTGCAACCACGTTTGCAAAAACCGAGTATAAGGCACCTTCAGATAAACCTAAGGCAACCTTCGTTCAAGGTTCTTCCAAAGGTAAAGGTGTGGATCAAGGGGAGAAAGGCCCCGACTACGAAAGGCTTCGTAAGCTCGCTAAGAAAGGATTAAATACCGGAAATAAGGCTGGAAAGAAAGCGCACAAGAATGTTCAGGAAAATCATCTTAAACCTGAACACTTCAAACGCGATCAGTCCGAAATTCCGAACGGCGGATGGTTTAGGGCACGCACCGAGGAACCACAGATTCCACCGAGTCCCCCAACCTCGCCTCCGTCCTCTTCCAGCGATACCGGCAGCTCTTCGTCTTCTGACAGTTCCGACGATTCGAGTGACGAGTCGAGCTCATCTGACTCTGATTCGAGCTCTTCAAACTCGTTGTCTTCATCGGCAAAGCGTCGTAAAAGAACCCCGTCAGCGAAGCGAAAGCAGTCTACAAAGGAGCATAAGAAATTGCAGAAGGTATTCCGCTCGGTCAAAATTAAGGAACCCTTCGTATATGACGGAAAACCTGACCTTGATACATTTGACCACTGGATCTATGAAATTGACACTTGGGCAGAATGGCACGAAATTAGCGATGCCATGGCCGTGAAAGTGATGGTGAATTTCATGACTGGCAAGGCTAGCAAGTTCTTCATGAAACATGTAGCGTTGCGGCGCAAAGACTGGACAATGAAATTAGTATATGAAGGCTTATTCAACTACTGTTTCCCACCGGATTTCAAACTGCGCCTGCGACAAAGGTTGATGAATGCAACACAAGGCACTTATAAAGTGCGAGACTTCTTACGCGATATTGAATCTCTAGCCGTTCGCTTCCCTGACATCACGGAGCGTCAGCTTATTCAAATCTTCTGGGGAGGATTACATCAAGACCTACGTTTGCATTTAATTGGTAAAGGATTGAACCCAGAGAGTTCATCTCTGAAGAAATTAGCCAAGCACGCTACCAGGCAGGAAAGCGTCCTTGATGCGTTCAAACGCGAACAACAGGAGCTTGGAAAGCAGAATCAGCAACGGCAGTACAAGGCAAATAACACCTACAATGGGCCCAAACAGAATCAAGGGCAGTCACAGCCCAGCGCCGATCAATCTAGCAACAAGCAGAATAATGCTAAGGGCAAAGGGCCTCAGAAAGGAAATAACAACGGTGAAAAGAAGGGAAAATATACCGATCGAATTTCCAAAGAAGAACGAGACCGGTTGCGAGCGGAAGGCCGTTGTTTTACCTGCAAGGATACTGGGCATGAGAGCCGCAACTGTCCGGAAAGACAAACGGCTAAAGCCCCCAACCTTAAAGCGGGATCAGTCCACTTTTCTGCGGTTGAAAACCGTGCGTCGGCAGCCCGAGAAGCAAATCTCCGTGTGGGTGCGATGGAAATATTGACCGAGGCACCTGTAATGGAGGGCGAGAAATTTCAGGAGCACCCAAGCGATGCAGCAGCGTACCTGATTGCGCTTTTCAAAAGCTTCTACGGTTCCGACGACGAGGAAAGGTTCACTACAATTGATTATGGTAATTCCATCGAAATTACAGATTGGGAAAAACCAGAACAACCATACCTTGTACACCGCGGAAAACTCGAGAACCCAAAATTTGGTGTCGCAGACGTACTCGCTGAAGCGGAGGAAATTGAACCGCCGAAGCGAAACGGCGCATTTCCGAGCATGGGCGAACCTGATGACGAGTACCCTGCCATCGATTGGCTTCGTATTCGTCTCGCTTTCGCGATGGATGAACGACGATGGGCCGAATTTACACCTATTGAACGGGTTCGCGTCGAACCGCACGAACAAGGCTATCTGGTTGTTGTATTGAACACTGACATCGAATTTATAGTGACTCACCATGAAATCAAGAGCCCCGAATTTGATTGTGGGTTGGTGTTGGATCGCGAATGGGAACTATTCGGTTTAGAGGCTGAATTTTCGAGTCCGGAATGGGAGACGAACAATCTTGTCCTTGGATTATGCGCAGCTCAGCCTGTAAAAGATAAGGTACCTGGATTTCGTCGCAAACAGCAGAGAAAAGGGTCCACTTACCGAGAACAATTAGATGCAATAGAACGAAATGCAATGGCACCTCGCGACTTCAAACGCAGATCTCCAAAGCCAATTGTTGTAGAGATCGTGATCAACGGACAGCGCGCGCGGGCATTGCTGGATACCGGTTCAATGGCGGACTTTATTTCGACTAAATTGGTTGATCAGTTAAGGTTGCGGAAAGATATATTAGCCAAACCCGTAACGGTTCAACTTGCTGTACATGGTTCCCGTTCACAAATCAACGCGTCAACTGTTGTAAATATGAAATATCAGGATATTGACGGTGAAAGGCGGTTCGATATAGCGAACCTAGATAGCTACGACGTTATCTTGGGCACGCCTTTTATCTTTCAACACAAGCTGGCAATCGGGATGAATCCAACACGGATAACCGTCGGTTCAAATGTTCCAACCGAGATGCGGGGCCCTGAAATCTCGACGGTTGAGTCTGCAGCGGCCGATATATTTGCGGAGGATCTGGAGAGAATCAGACAATCTCTTCGAGAGGAAGCAGCAGATTTGTGCCCAGATACAGCGGATACGGACTTACCTCCATTCCGTGCGGTAAACCATTCCATCCCGTTGAAAGACGAATCCTTGGTGCATAAATGGCGACCTTCTAAATGTCCTGAAGCATTGAAAAATGTTTGGCGCAAGAAGAAGGAAACTTACATGAAATCGGGGCGATGGCGTATGGCATCTGGCGGGAACGCGTCGGCAATGTTGATTCTTCCCAAGCCAGTAAAGGAAGACGGCGTCGTCCGGATTAGGACTGTGGTCGATAAGCGTGCGCAAAATGATAATACTGTTAAAATTGCGGCACCTTTACCCGACATTCACGCCATCTTGCGGAACGTCGTAAGACATCCTTATCGGACCCTAGTTGATGGCAAGGACTTCTATGAGCAAATTCGGGTCGTTCCAGAGCACGTCTCACGCACCTTGTTCAATACACCCGATGGAACCATGGAAAGTTTAGTTCTTCAGCAAGGAGACTGCAACGGGCCGGCAACTTGCCAAACTCTGATGAACCATATCTTCAGTGCATACATCGGTGTTTTTATGGATGTTTACCTGGATGATATCATCATTTATTCGGACACTGTCGAGGAGCACATCAAACATATCAGAATGGTCTTCGACGTGTTAAGGAAGGAGAAATTGTACCTGTCCGCGGATAAAATGCAATTTTTCGCAGAGAAATTGAAGATCTTGGGACATGTCATCGACGAACATGGGATATTAATGGACCCCCATAAGGTTGATGCTATCGCGAACTGGAAAACTCCGACGAACAAAGACTTACTTGGAAGTTTTCTCGGTGCCGTCGGTTACTTGGCCGATGATTGTCCTGGAATCCGTATTCCTATGGGAATTCTCACACCATTAACAGGTGAGAAACGATGGAATTGGGGACATACCGAGCAGCGTGCCTTCGAAGAAGTCAAGCAGATTGTTCAAAGTTGGCGAGATCACCACCGAGTATCTCTTGATTATTCCGACACCGCCGAAGCTATCAATTTGGTGACGGATGCTTGTTGTACGGGGGCTAGCGGGTATGTAAGCCAAGGAAACGACTTAAAAGCCGCTAAGATTGTCGCATTTTGGTCAGGGAAATTCAATTCGGCACAGCAGAATTATCCCGTACATGAACAGGAATTATTGGCTATTGTTGAATCATTGAAAAGATTCCGGGGACTGTTGCACGGTGCAAAATTCCGCATATCGACAGACCATAGAGCTCTTGAACACTTGATGCAGCAGAGAAATTTGTCGCCCAGGCAGCACAGATGGCTCGATATACTCAATGAGTTCAATTTCACGATACATTATATTCCGGGAGAAACAAATATATTCGCGGATGCTTTATCGAGAATATACAGTGCTGAACCAGCCGGAGTAGTACGAGCTCCAAGTGAGTATGTGGGAAATGACCAGGGAGACTCGGAGCCAGAGACTGTCGACTCAGATTTAGATGATGAGGTGGCACTGTCGGCACCGATCTATACCGGGGCGACAGCTGTTCTGGAGGGCGCGCCACGTAGGTCTTCACGATTGGCGAAACTATCGGCGGGTAATCGAACGTATGGCGGACCAAGGAGACGTCAGAAAGTTGATCCTGCGGACGCAGCGGTAGAGGAAGAGCCAGAATATCCACGTGTCGATGATGTGGAAGACCTGTCACTTCCTATTTTGGTTCCGGAACGAGAAACCGATCAGTCGGAGACAACGGAAGCAAATCCCGTCCAGCCAAAGAAGCAAAAGGCTGTGCAGACGGAATTACAAGGTGTTCTTACCGCTGGCGACCTCGGATTGCCCTTACCTCACGGATTGAAGTACAGATATAACGAGGACTCTTTCTTTCGAGATATTCTCAAAGCTCCAAATGAGTACAGAGATTTTCAGGAACGAGACGGCCTTGTATTCAAAAATAGGGACGGAATCGAGGTGCTATGTGTACCCGATGTCAAAATTGGCGCCCGCAGCGTACGAGAAATTTTGATCAAGCACGCTCATTCCCTTTTGGCACATCTGGGATCACGAAAAACCCTGGAATTTCTCCGTCAAGAGGAATGTAAGGGCGGAGTCCCAATATCAATGATCCGTATTTTGTTCCACTTCGGCATTCGCCGAAGTTCAAGTCGTCGTGTTCGATTTCGTGTCTCTTCGTGTCCCCACGTAGAGACACGTCCTTTTGACTCATTCCTTACTCCATTCAGTATGTAGTATCAAGTATATAAGCTAGATAGGTTGTACAAGTAAGTAGCATTCTTCGAATCGAGACTCTTCACTACGTATATCAGCGAACCCTCAAGAATCTCGACTCACAACAACTCTCAATCTCTCGTGTGTCGCTGACCATTCTAGTCTTCAAGTAAGCAAGAATCTAGGCGACCTCACACGTGATACCCGCTTCCGTTGCCTGGAGCTTGAGGTAGGCTTTTACGCACCCTCAAAACCCGACCTTGAAGGTCGATTTGTCAGCAAAACGTATGTACCTCAGGTGAAGTAAGCACGAAATAGCCTTAAAACGACGGTTGTAGCCAGGTATGGCTGGCATCGTGGATATTGAAAATAATTCCAACGGCTACATACAAGACATGAGACTATATACCAGCACCAGGGGTGAAGGCAAAGCTGGTGAGGCGATTCTCGAAACATCATGCGTCTGAACGAAACCTGCTCACGTTCTTAGGCAATTCCTCGAACTGCTGCACCGGTAAGGCTTTTCTCTCCCGGAGATTGGAATCTTCACCGAAACGCGACAGGTTCTTTCAGCTCTCAAGCATCCTGCCCAACCTCAGGTAGATTTCATCCATTGATCCTCATTTTGTTTTCTAAATTTCCCGACGTATAGGTGTTGACCATTACAATTACTTCAGTGAGTTACAATCATTCACCGGCACCATTGAAGGTGACCATTCATGCTCAATCGCTCACCATCCTTCATCTTCATCTTCTTTTTTCTTAAGAAAAAAGCTGTCCAAACTGCTTTGCCTATGCGTTTGACGAGCCAAGCGGCAACACTGTTTTTCAATGCTCCAAAGACATGGAGAACGGTACACTGGTTGAATATACCTTGACTTTTTGCCCCGATCCCTCCGCTTTGTAGAAATATTTGGCAGACATTTTTTTTCTGGGTTGAAATGACGGGGTAGAAGGATGTCTGTATCAAGGGTGTAACCCAGTATCTTAAATCAAATTTTCTGTCTATGACGGGCGACGCGACCGTGTTGCTATGTTCTGTTGACGCGATTTCGTGACTAATTTGATCCGCCAGTGAGATCCGTGATGCGCGTTGATGCGCATCGATTGCCGTGTTCGATTCTTGGTGTCGTGATTCAAAGCGATTCAATAATGCTCAATTCTGTTCAGTTGAATGACATGACTGTAGCACTCATTAAGTTTTTGAATCTAACCAGGCAGACCGTGACGCAGTAGTATCTAACTCCTTTCAAGGGACAGACAATGCTGGGATGATATCGGTGGAATTGGTTCTCCATCCATTCAACGCCGCGTTGAAGTCAACCATTCCCGTTGCAGCCGTTGGACTGGTCGTCGCTGAGATATCGTCCACCAAAATGACATCGTAGCCTTTGTAGTACGAGCTGCGCCGGCGCAGGTGAGTAAAATGTTGGACTCTATATGCAAAGACTCACTCCAATAGTGTTCCCCAGACGCATTGATCGATGTTCACGCCGCCAAAGAATAATGTTGTGATCATATTATCTTGAAGAAAAGTTTGCATCGGGGTGGAGGTTCCTCACATTCCGGAAAGACGATCTAAATATTCGTCAGCCCATCATTTACGGTGAGAGAAACAGTCAACGAAACATACTTTTGTTGAAGTAGAAGTCAGTTCCATTTGCAACGCCGCCAACCTGTTCATCAAGAAGGTCTCCAAACGGTTGTGCGTTCCAGCTACCACGCATCAACTTTCTGCCAACGCTGATATTCCCTTGAATCGTTCCCATATCTGAGCCGAATGAGGTCGCGGAGGTGCCGTCGCTGGAGAAGCCTCTCTGTCATGAACAAAGTTTACCGAAAAGAGACCTAAATAATGGGAATGACGACGCATACAAAAAACGCCGGCGGCATAGTGGTCACTGGCGCACCGAGTTAGTCATTTCATCCAATTTGAACCTACCGACCAGCCGAAATGAGGAAAACTCACAATCAAAGTCAGTCAGCCCCCAGTTCGTCCATAAAACCTTAATTCCGTTAGCACGGAAAGCGTGAATCATATTGATAGTCGTTGCTGCCAGTCTCTCAGTATCATTCTCAGAACTCCAAGATATACATACGAACGAGCGCTCGACCAAGCGGATCACCACCCAATTCGGGATGCTGTGGAAATAGATTTATCGAGTAAAATTTTTCTTTCATAGACTGTGGACGTACGAGGAAGAAATTCTGCATATCAATAATCACCATTGCGCTCGCAGCAGGCTGAATCGTAACGTTTCCAGCGGGATGTGGCAACGGTAGTGTTATCGTATTGGTATGGTTTCCTCGAGTGAGCTGAATTATCTGTCGTGAATTCCAGGCAGCATAAGTTGAAATTATGTAACTCTCACATCCCACCCATCTTGCGTTTTAGTCCAGAAATTGAACGGGTTTCCGAAGGTGATGTTATTAGGGTTAATCAACTGAGCGTTTGCGCAGCCGTACGAGACGGCAAAGGGCAGGAGATATCGGCGCAATTTCATTTTTGACGTAGATGGGATGACACGGGAGCAACGTCAACCCGCGTTCGAAAGTGCTTACTTATATACCTATCTCGCTGGAAGTCTTATCTGTGTAAGAAGCGTAAAACGTCTTCTCTCTGCGGTGAGACTCCACATGCGGGTCAGATGAGCACGGTGAATGCGGGAGAAAGGAGAGCCGCACGCACTATTTAAAGAGAGACTGCATTTCATTGGAAAGGGCGACAGTGTGCGGGAGAAAGTCAGAAGTCGAGGTATTCCAGTCTAGATGTAACAAAAAAGACCGTTGGCAGGAATGCTGTACCCGCCGAGCTGAAAATTGAACTGCAAAGCCAAATGCTACAGAGCTGCAGCGCTGGTTGTAACTTGTACGGGCTGTACCTGCGAATTCTGTGGAGACATCTCCTAGACCAAGGTCATCGTTTATATGCTGAAATTGAGAGAATTGTCTGAAACTGTGGATATTAATCACTGGAGCATATTCGCTCGATGCCAAAAAAATGTTAAACTAGCCTCCAAGACTCTAGATTAGTGCACCATACGCCCATCAAAATTCATCAAATCATCGGCTGAGTCGATAACCTCTCCTGCCATATAGTTGCTGTTTGATGCCCCAGCCGACGCGCCGACCGATTCAATCGCAATACACCGCAGAGGAAAAGCCCAAATCCGACTCGATCGCTCCTTCTTCGCCTCTCCCAGGTCGACGCCATTTCTTCCGCTCGCTATCTTCATCAGATGTAGTTGAACTTTCCTGGGATTGGATGCCGCCCTCTCCGCATCGTATCTCAAACCCCGCAACTTGGGATCAAACACATCGAGTGCTTCCAGCGGTTTCACCTCAACTCGACATGCGCCTTGAGTGTAGTCGAAGAGAACGTACATGCGCGGAGACCGTGTCGGATTGTTTTGTATAAACAAAGCTGTTTCCGCTGCAATTTGTTCGCGGTGTAGGAGGTAGTCGTGGTGGGTGAGTACTCGTAGGAAGGATCGGTCTCTCGTAGTGAGATGAGATTGTTCTGCAATAAAGTAGAGGGTTAGAAAAGAGATAAAGACAGAAATTGGTCTTACATACCATCTCGACGCGTTGAAACATAGGCACACCCCCAACGATGTCCCGATAGCCAGTCAGCTAGTTGACATGTTTGCGAGCAATACAGGACGCTCAGACATGCACTGCATCGTTTTAGATCGGCTTTCTGGAACAGTTTGTTGCACTGTACGTCAGGAAATTCATCCAAGGGTGGATTAGGCTACGGGTCTGGAAGGAGAGAGAGAGCGGACATCTTACTTACCTCCAGATTATCGCAGGTGCGTTCGGCCTTGATGGAGCCAAACTCTGGGTTGTAGCAAGATTTGTGCATCGTCTGGATCCGGTCTTCGGCGAGGGCTCGAAACGACTTCCAGAGTTCATGCACTTCTGTGTCGTCCGTATTGAATGTGAGATTTTCGTCGATTTCATACAAAGCAGCTGAGAGCCACCCGAGTACAGAGGCATAGATCGTCGAAGATGGGAGTACATGCTGTAGTAGTTCCACCAAGTATTCCCGCGTAACTGGGATAAGCCGCGCCTCTG
Source organism: Favolaschia claudopus (assembly GCA_037176885.1). Classification (NCBI taxonomy): domain Eukaryota; kingdom Fungi; phylum Basidiomycota; class Agaricomycetes; order Agaricales; family Mycenaceae; genus Favolaschia; species Favolaschia claudopus. Next base: position 303,016 of record JAWWNJ010000183.1, read on the forward strand.
CGCACACGATCATCGCTGGGAACAAGGAACCGCATTCGATGATTCGGCGGGGAGACGGGTCTGCTGAAAGGTAATCCGTTACCGCGCCAAGGACGCTTTTGAGTTGGATATCAGCGATTGGTTGAGTGCTGAAACAAAGTCCAATTATTAGAGTGGTTAACATCGCGACGAGACCTTGTGAAAACAAGGCGTCCCGAAACGCGGTATCATGCTGGCCGCGGATGTTAATGCTTGCCACGACGAAAGAGACGACGCCGACAAGTTTGAGGATTTTATCCTGTGTGATATCTGTTTCCGGCGAGGGGACAATGTATTGAAGATGGTCAATGACGAGTGAAGCGAGCTGGGTCCGTGAGCCGCCGGCACCCACGAGGAGCTCGTCAAAGGCGGCGGCATTCCAAGTCTTTTTCCGGAACCAGAAGCCGACCAACTGTGAGATATCCCGCAATCCTTCTTCGATGACCTCGACCTTGTCCTTTGCTGCCAGAATGTGACCCCACGCTCTTCCAACTACGACACACAATCCGAACGAAGAGTCGATTGATTTGTCGATGGCTTCGTGTTTACGGAAGAAGCGAATCAAATAAAGCCAGAGTGAATAACGCACGTCCTGCGGAAGCTTCTCGACACCTGTTAAATGCTCTCTGTATTCGTCGAGAAATTGCATCCAAGGAACGACACGATCCCAGAGATCCGGGAGAGCTTCGGTGGCGATCATATCTCTTAGAGCAAGGAAGGAGATTCCGCGCAGACTAAACAGAGCCTGGACAACGTAGAGCTGGAGGATGCTCTGGGATGCAAAGTTATTGACATGCGTTTGTGCATTGACCTGCGCCAGAAGCCTGGGGATTCCGGATGGGTTGAGGGTGGCATAGAAAACGGGTACGAGGAAGGGTAGGTCTTTTTTAGCCATTCCATAGAGACCGTTGACAAGTTCTAGCGTATCATTTGGTGAGTCTCCAGAGGCGGCAGCTCTCGCCCGTCTCTTCCAGTGATCGAAGAGATGTATAAGTGGAGTTTTGGGTGCAAGAACTTTGTAACATACCTGAAAGGATAGAGCAAGATTATTCACGTTGGAAAGGTTCAAAGAAGGATGTGGCATTCTTGCACTGGCAATCTCAAGTGGCGAACACGGAAGCGAAGGACAAAAGGAACATTGTGACAGTCACGCTCATGTGATCTCATCACGTCACATTGCTTTCTCTTCCCACCACCACCACCCTGGAGTCTCCGAGTCAAGTACCTTGCTCGTGGCCTTGTTAAAACCACTCGGGTAACAACGTAGGCAGATCTGACTGAAGTGCTAGGACTGGATCCGTAGTAAGGCATGGCTCGCTTTGCTGGGCAACTTCCGCGAATTCTGTTTCCTTCGATTGAGCCTTGCCGCCGAGCTCGGGCGTTGTACGAGTCGTCGAGAGGATCCATAGAATTCCTCTGACCTCAAAAGATATCTGATTCATCGTAAATCTTCTTCGGCTCGGGAAAACTTCCGCTCTTTGTTCTCCCAAAACGACGAATCACTACTAGACTACCCTCGAATTTATCTCGCTGAATCTAATAGCGATCCATATCCTCGCGCCTTCAACCTGGGCTCAAAGGACAGCTTATGAACGCTGTCCATCGGCCATGACATCCTTCACTGGACGTCATATACGCTGGAAATAGTCTCAGGTCTTATTCTGTGTGACTTTGGACACGATGTCTACTCTAATATTGCTCTCACTCCGCAGAATAAACTACCGAAGAAACCTCACCGGACTTTCTGTCATTTCGGGCGTCCCGGACATCGTCGAAGTGGCTGCTGCCACATCTTTTACATTTCGAAGCAACTTGAACACTGTCTTGCATCGTGTCCAGATTATGCTACCCGGAATCCTCCGTTCGGAGCACCGTAGGCGACAGACCTCCTGCGTTCCCGGTTGAACCCACGCAACGCAGCCACCTATTTCTGGGCTCCCCGGCACCGGTCTGACAATCCGACCGCATTAACGAACTCCGCCCCCTGGGCGGAGCGATCTGGCCCGGTAACGACTGCCGTATGTGTACAAGCTTTCAGAACTTGTATGCCAGCAAAGCAGAACATTTCTGTCGAACCAACATTTTCATAATCCCGTATACTGCAGCATCGGCGGAACACCACTCCCCTTCATATTTGTCGAGACGAGATATTTTCGCTCAGCCTCGGCTCTAGAATATTCGAGCTGGGAGGATTTCAATACCTCAACCACCGCGGGCTTGCGCACAATAATCTCACGTAGGTATGTTATTCCGCGTTCTTCTCCGTTTTACAGTCAAGATCATCTTACTTCCTTTCTTCTCGGTTGCGGATTATCTACAGAACCAAGACCTCCATCGTTGATCCCCGTTTGGCGTGTGTGCGAACAGCCTATTCCTGTGGGTCCCGACCGCGCCCCCACAGAATCCACATGCAAACCGCCTGGTGCGACTGTGCTTCTGCCAATCTTTTAATTGTTTTCGACGCTAGACATTCGGACGTCGCACTGCCAGCCAAGGTGCTGACTAGTGCCAGTGTACTTGTCCGTAACTACGAACGGTACGTCCATCTGTTCAATATCTGCATAGTTTTGATTGAATTTTTCCGCGACCGCCAGCCATCAATCCTGTCGGTGCCAAAACTTGACCGACCGCTTGTTGTGTGTAAATTTAAAATATGTTTTCTCGAACGTCTTCACAAGAGATCCTCGGCGTTGTTCGGCTGTGTCTTTGGTCGTCCTTCTTGGCTGGACCTGGAATTACTCAGTGTAACTCTGTAAGTCAATAATGGCCTCGGTCGCGTGCGCCAAGATATGTAGAGGGGCCAGTCATTAGACGAATTTTAATTGAACTGAAGCTTGTGTTTGTTTGTAGGCGCCGACGCAAATTCTGGAGAAGATCGGCAGGGGCAACCGCTTTGGAACAAATGTCGCGAAAATCGTGGAGGGAGCGACAAAAGAGGTTTAGCCTATTTTCAGGGCAATTCACGACATTTATTTCATAACGCCAACAGCTCCCGCGATGAGTTTGGCAGCCCGGTCCGTTCGCTTGCTTGTTATCTAGACGCGATAAGCCAGATTCCAGCGTACAAGCTACCACGATTGGAGAAGTAAGTGCTCTATAACCTTGCTAGTTTCCTCTTGTCATTTATTCTAGATTTGTCTTCTAGTAGGAAAACTCTTGCGCTAGGAAAACTGACGGACATTGCCCAGCGTATAACCGGTAATGATACCTTCCGAATAGCCGGTGCCTGTGTTTTTCTAATTGTTCTTTTTTACCAGCTGTAGATTTCCGAGTCTCTGTAGAGACCGCGGCTCATCTTCTCCCTGTTCGGCTCGTCCCATCTATGCTGTTGGTATGAAACTTCTTGGGATCCAAGTAACTGGCCAACTATGTACGCCTTCCCGCTACTTATCGTTCCGGATCTATGAAAAGTTGAAAACCGCTTTTTTGCGCAGCTGGGCCAACGTCATCGCTGGGCGAAGGGCGCGACTTTGCCGAAGGGGTAACGGGTCTCCCACAGTCTACTGGGCGGACGCCGGTGATATGGAGGGGCGTCAACATCGCCAAAGAAAAGGATCAATCAAATGTAATGCTCAAAAACAGCCGCCTGGGTCTTCGCATCGGCGGCTAGCGACGTCGCTTCGTTGACTCCGCCTTCTTAAAACCCAGCTGGTCCAGCTCTTACGATGATTTGATCCCCCTCCCTCTCTCCCTCCCTCCGCCCTTGCCCCCACCGTTAAGGATACCGCTGAGGTACATGCTTTATTCTACTCGACAAAGAGTCTTTCTCAAAGTCTTTTGTTATAGCTACTCGCGACCCTTCTCGGACTCTTCCCTCCCGACACACACCAAACTCGACTCCTTGGTCCCGAGTCTAACCGCACGATTCGCAACTACATCCCCGCATTCGTGACCCGGCCATCTATCGACGCCACACCACCTATCCAAACCGGCATCCCCTCTTGTACATAACCATGCCCGCGTCAGACTACTCGCCGCCTTCACCAGCAGCGTCCGATGGTTCTTCCAACTCGGTGTCTACTGGACCACCTGCTACCCCAGTCATCGCCGCACCAATGCCGACCTTCATGAACTTCACCGGGGAAGACACGATCACCGGGATTCCCAGTCTCGGAGGTGCCAAGCGCACTGCCAAAGCCACCCGTCGCGTTAACACGGCCGAGCGCCGCGCAACACACAATGCCGTAGAACGTCAGCGCAGAGAGACCTTGAATGGCAGGTTCCTGGTGAGTCTCATTCACGCTGTCAATGCGACAGAAGTCTTAATTCCTCGTAGGACCTTGCGGCGATGCTCTCAAACCTCAGCCAGATCCGCCGACCAAGCAAGTCCGCTATCGTCAACTCCTCTATTGCCCACCTCAACGCGTCGCGCCGGCATCGCATCCTCGCGGCGCAGCAACTACGCATGATGAAGAACGAGTCAGACGCTCTGCGGCACGAGCTCAACGAGTGGCGCGCTCGCGCTGGCGTCACTACCTTCCTCGAGGAGCCCGTCCGCGGCGACGCGTTCGGCATCGTCCTCAGCGGTGAGCTCGAGTTCGACGCCACCGACATGCTCGAGGTCGGCGACTCGGGCGAAGACGAGGAAGACGCCGGGGCATACCCTCCTCCACAGCAATACCCACCGGCGCACACGGACGACTACGCTCGTCAGATGCATCTCCAGCGCCAGCAAGAAGACATGCTCGCTGCGCAGGCTGCGCACATGCATCACCCAGCGCCTTATACCGCCCATGGCGTCCCTCCTCTCGCTCCAGTACACGCTCACCCCCAAGCATCCGCCGCGTATCCCATCTCCCCCTCCTCCCCTCACTACTACACCACCTCACCGACCATCGCCGATCCCACCCTCGCTGCGTTTGACAATCCCGCGATGGGCTACGAATCCGCGACGCAGGCAGAGCTGTGGGCGCAGCAGCAGCAAATGATGCACTCGCACCCTCAGCACCGGCAGCAACGCTGGTGAATGTGCTCCTTCCTCCCCCCTCCATCTATCTCTCCTCCCATCACATCGACCTCACGTCCCCCTCGCACCCCTCCCCCCCCACGCTCCTTAAGAAAGCCTCATAGCGAACATTGCTTGCTATCCAAATCAAGGCGAAACTCGTCGTCGAACTCCCGCTGCTTCTAATGAAGCCGTTGTTCTTGTTGTACACTGTATCCACACAATCGAATGACATTGTCATCTCACACGGAATGAAAAAGTCGTGCTGTTCTGCTCGAATTGTATTTTTAATCTTACGCTCTTGACGAAATACGTGGCTACTGGCTCGAAACTTTTGATCACAGGCCAGAGTAAGAAGTCATAAGCCTCGATAGTGTAGTAAGCATAAACCGACGCCTTGAAGCCAATTCTATCTATTACAGAGACGGAGCACCGTGTAAGCATCTGCGCCTGTTCTTTGTCCATGCCACAATCCGCCACATCCTTCATCTGCTCCGTGGACCTAATTTCTGCGTCTGTCATCGACTGATTCTTCTGTGGCGTGTTTTATAACATCCTCGCCCTATTTCTCGAGCTATGAGGCGAAGTCTGCGGCGAACGTGCTAGCATGACACAGAGATCGGAAATCAATCTCCAGTCAAAACTTGAAGTGCCTCGAGAATTTTTGCCATCGCCACGGCTATTCTTGTCGACGGTCAAAGCGAGGCTCGCACGCAAAATCTAACGATGAGATCTACATCATTTTACGCATTCTGCTTGCTGTGACTACTCAAAGCGCGTCAACCAAAGAGAGCAACGCTGTTGCGCGGTAACAAACTCGAGGAGGTAAAGACACTAGAGCTAATAAAACCCTTGCAAAACCGCTCTACAAGTTGAATGGATCGGGACAGAAGGTGACCGTATATTCAACATCTTCGTCGAATTTAACCGCCTTGGGGCATTGGAAAATGGCCGTACCGCTCGGCTCGTCGAAAGCGTACGCGAAGGAGTCGGGGCAGCTTTGTTCTGAAAAGGATACAAAAGTCATTAATATCTGCAAAGAATGAGATGGTGTGGGTAGGGTACGCACTGAAGTAGTTGTAATGCTCTACACCTGGAAATCATCAAGTGAGAATTCAATACTACCCCGAGCCTAGAACGAAGCTGGATATTTACCTGAAGTTGGGCATGCCGCCTGGGATCCGAATGCACCTATCGCGCCTCAATGAATATGCAAAGGATAGCGGGAAAAAATGACGCTACCGGTGCAGCAGTTTGAGGAATTGCCTACGATGACAAGTAATAAGTACTCATGACGCTTCGGAACAATACTCAGAAGTAACTCTTACCCGCATTGCCTGCCAGTGCATCTCTCAAACAAGCACTCTTGCAGCCCACAGGTTGTCCGTCACGATCAAACGGTCCTGCAAGATCCTCGGGACCTAGATGAGATGTAAGATTAGGGCCCTATGAATTCGAATATCATAAATGTTGAACGTACAGCTGGTAGCAAGATCAACAGGGCACGAGGCAAATGAACATCCGCCGTTGTTGACAAAGGCCATTCTAAGGAAAGTCAAAGGTGAGTTCAGTACTACATAACTGATAATTACTTGAACCATACGGTAGATTATATCCGTCAACCACAGACACTGAAAGGAAGTTTAGGACGCTAGGTGAGAGTTCCGATGTCTGGTGAGGTCGAGAATACTGCTCACCGGTGTAGATATCTTTTGAAGTTCCAGAAAAGTCGATGGTCGCGAGAGTGGCTGGGGGTACGCCCTAACAAGGCGCAGGGGAATCAGTTAATTTCAGCGAATACTTGAAAACGTACTGTTCCGGTGGTGGTATTGCAGATCTTCATAATAGGACGTGGATTCTGTTCGGGGCGACTCGGATACAAAATAAAGTGGAACGGCGAACCAAGCCTCCATTGCAGCCTCCTGAAAGACAGGTATCCGGGCCCGTCGAGCCCGTGGAGAAATCGCAGACGCGGCGGCCCTGAGTGATTGAATCGTGATTGAAAAGGAGTTCAGGCAGTAGGAACATATTTACTTACCCAGATACGGCCGCTCTACAACAAAGAAAAATCGATGAAATCAAATCGAGGTCCGACTGGCAAGAAGGTGAGGTACTGACCCAATTAGTCGCGGTGGCAAAAGTTAGACCGGTATTCGGCTTGGCTTCCCAGCTAGAATAATGATTAGTATTGTTTTGAGTATGAGTTGAGATGCAATGTAGACGTACCCCGGAGGTTGGATGGGCTGAGGTCCACTCGCCGTAAAGAACTAAAGCCAATCGCGAACCATGAAAAAGATGATCAGACTCGAAAAGAATTGAGCTCCAGACAGCGTACGGCTGGCCTACAAGAATGGGTAAGCTTGTGCCGCATATCGAATAAAAGGCGTAGAACATACCAAATGGTAAATGGACAGTCGTTGAGGACCGTGATGAACCGAACGGACGACGGTTCAGCGGAAACCATGGCAGCCAGAGGCACAGAGATGAGGGCCAGAGTCGTCAACAAGGAAAACTGCTGCATTGCTGACTGTAGCGAGTACCTCAGAAACGTCCGCCTTTTATCCTCTCGAAGCGCCGCTGACCGCGGACGGGCTCGCCGACCTCGACCCATGCATCGCAGTCATTGTCAGCGATATTTCTAGACTTGGACTGATTGTCCCTTACGCCGTTCAATGCGATGAGGGAGAGAGGCTTCGGCCCGTCCAGGAACTCGAGGTTGACGATGGATTGTGTATACTCCTAGGAGGTGAACGGTGATTAAGAGACAGGTAAGCATTCATCATGCTCTGAAGACAAGGGTTAGACAATTAACGTTCGACGTGTTTGACAGTAGCGTACCTGACCGCGACGTCCTGACGCGCACATTACATACTTCACCATGTACTCCAAGTTACTTCCTGGAGTCCGACACCGAAGTTGAGATGAGACCAAAGTGCCATTCCAATGTTGTCTCTCAGTCAATAACGACAAAGTGGGTCCGTTTGGGAAACATCCCAAACAATGTCAGGTGAAGCCAGTGGGTCCGTAAACGAGTCCGTTCATTCGAATCAAAGCCCCCCAAGGTCATACTAGTCCTCTTGTGTGCGCTGCGGGGGAATCATAGGTCATTGTGCTGGGAGTTACACGAGGCTCGTCGTGGTAAGAGCAAAGATGTGGACACGTGGGACACGCGGTGAGTCACAGTCCCGTGTCGTGTGACGACTCGTGCAACAGATGACATGTCGACATTGATTGCCGGCTGCCCGGATCGGATGATCACAGCCAAACAAACCACTCTTACTTACCTTCTCCTATCATGGCAGCTGAATCCGACGAAACCCTCCATGAACGTCTCAATGCGATTCAGGCTAGAATCGGTCAACGCATAGAATTCGCGTATAATCTAGCTCGTATCAAGAGTGGCATCCAGCGGCAGCTCAATGATCGGCACGATCCCATCGCACGGCTACCTATAGAGCTCTCCTCGAAAATATTCACTCATTGCGTCCCATCTCGCAATGAGTATGGGACATTATCTGCCGCAATTCTCCTCATGCGTATCTGCTCTTCTTGGAGCGAAATTGCGCTCTTCACGCCGAGTCTCTGGGCGAATCCAAGGCGAATCTGCATTCCCGACGAATTGACCTCGGAATGGACTGCCTATCTTGCTGCATGGCTCGCACGCGGAAGAGAGTATCCTTTGCTCCTCTCCGTATCCGGTCCCTCCACTATCTCCCACACCGAAATCATGCGGCTCATTATTGTGCACGCCCACCGCATACGGGTGCTCCAAGTACAGCCCCAAACTTATCTGGGAGTCTTTCTACCGTATGAACATGGAGCTGTCGCGGTATTCCCAATCCTCGAATTCGTCGACGTATACCTGCCGAATCACGCTTGGCGGACGTTGGAGGTGAATAGGGTTGTACATGCGCTGAAAGCCTCGCCGATGCTTCAATGTTTTTCTATGGGCACGGGGGATGTGACGGATGGCGTGTTTTCCGAGGCTCCTGTGCCTTTTCGGCACCGCGGCCTCACGACTCTTTATGATTGAAGAACCCATGGAAGACCTCAATGGGGTCATCTCATTCATAAACCGCTCCTCCCCGCCTCTCGAAGAGCTATACCTCAACGCAACCAACTCGGAGTGGCCGCGCGATGCCATGGAACGTCTACTTGACGTCGTGCCACGGCTCTTTACCTTCTCCCTTTGGAACGGCGCCAAGGTGCTGGATACGTTCATGGAACTATTTCTCCTCCAAGTCCGCGATCTACTCGGGAGCCATCTTTATCTTCCTACCATCGAGGAGCTCATCTTCACCGTATACGAACCATGGCCGGCGGCGGAATGGTATACGAAGCTCACGGGTTTGCTGACTTCACGGTCTAGCACGCTCAAATATTTTACTGTGGTGTTTAACGAATGGGTGGAAGGGCAGCCTCAGCCCCCGTCACCTAAGGACGAGGATAAGCAGAATCTTCGGAATCTCATTGCGAAGGGGATGCAGATCGACCTGGGACCTTTAACAATTTGCCTCGATGAGTCAGCGCCCCTGGGGCAAACGGAGGAGCGCGAACATTAACGCGTGTATGGTGCGTGATTATGGTATTTCTTCGTAGAGAAATGTCAATCATGCTCGTTTAGTATCTCATCAAATCTTAGCGTTGTTCGAAGAGGACCACTCGAGTCGTGTAAGGTAAATTTTGATTCCTTTCAAAACATTCATAGCTATTAGCGTTAACCCGCACGGTGTCTTATTTAGCTCGGTAATTCACAATCGCATGCATTTAGCAGACAACCCCAGGAGGGAAGCAAACATCAATCGGACCCTGCCGAGTTCATTCAGTCAGGAAAGGTTCGACCGTCAATAATATCAAAATGAACCTACATTGATGCCTTTGCAGCACTGCAAAACAGTGCCTGTGGGACAAACTTTCGTTCCAGGGCATCCCTGACGAGCTTGAATGGTTCCTGCGTATGCGGCGGCGCATGCGGCGAGGATGGAAGTTATCAGAGTGAAACGCATTGTCGGTGTTCAACTCTGTAATAAACAGTCGACGTTAATCAACAGGAGTCAGAACATTTTTATGGAGGGTTACTGACATTGCAGCTCGAGGGGCGGGAGAATGGAATTGCAGAGTTTATGGCTGGACTAGGGTGGATTTTATACCCTGGCGATTGAATTAGTTACGTGCAGTGGTTCTCATCGCGGCGCGGAGTAAGAAAGGGTTGGATAGGAATTTATATGCGGCCAAGACGGTACTAAAACGCAGGTTCAATAGACTGGCGGGATCCACAACGTAAGTAATTCGAGAATCAGAGATCCCATTTCGCCCAATAATTTCTTGCTCAGGTCGCAGCGTTTTCGAGCGATTCGGTTCGTAAAAGGTGGAAGTATCCCTTTGTATGGACTCTTGGGTTGCTGCGTTGGCCTTCACCTTCACTGCCGTTTGGGCGGTGGAACGCCAAGACATATGTACGTACCCTCTTCAACTCCGCCTTCATTCTACAGTTTCGTATCAACCCCGGGGATCACCATGGTCCCGAATGCGAGTACAGCCCTTCAATATTAAGTTCATAACCCTCGGTTACCAGTCCACGTCTTAGAATTTCACCGCATGTACTGACTTGCCTTGGTTTCATCGCCGGCTCAGGTAAAATCTACCCCGAGTATTCGACCTCCACAAAAATTCAAGAGCAGCGGGTAGAGAGATGTTTACACATGCGGGGAACTCGTTTCACGGACCAGATGAATTACTTATTGTATGGCACTGTCCTCTTCGCCGTCTATCCTTTTCTGACAGCGCTTTGAAGTGACAGGTCTACTTGCATTTGATTTCGAGTGAATCGAGTCATCGGCCATGATTGAATGGAGCTCAAAAGAGGCGAAGCAATGTACGTAATGCCTCTTGTCTTCTTCCCTCTCACCAACTCGCTCTTTCGCATCAATTACAACCTGGCGTCACGCAGGCTCAAAATCAATTCAATCCCAATCTACCAAGTTGCTATCCTGAGTTGAGAATCAGGACAAGTCACTTCGATCAAACTTCGATTGGCAACGACTTCTCTCAAGACTCAGCTTTGTTGCATTGCAAGCATCCGACTTCTTCGTGCACCATTCAACAATCAAGAGGCCCTCCGTCTCAATTCAATGATCCAATACTACGCACATCGTGAGTTTCAGTCACCTCTGGATCTTTTACTTGAACATAACATTACACAGAACCGAAGACAACAAATACGATTGCCCCGATGCTACTCAGGCTCTGGATGCGCCGAAACGAAGCCGAACTCTCTGGCTTTCTCTACCACCTCATCGCTTGGTCGGAGTCGGCTGAACCACTCATTGCCGATCGACGTAGAGACCCAACCCCCGTTCTCCTCACTCTCACTCTTCCGCGTCAACAACCACTGCGTCAGAATTTCCTCCCCGCTTCCCGTCTCCCCTGCGAAATACACCCCACTCCATGTCGAGGTCGAACTCTCAGCACCGTATTGCTGATGCCATTGGATCATCCATTTCATGGGCGTGCCGTTTTCAGATGACGAATTTGTTTTGCCTGGAGGAGAGGTATCGAAATGGCCATTGAGAGTGAATTTACGTCCCTCTTCTCCAGCTGACCCAATTGACTGATATGTTCCGAAGAGACGACCGAAGACGTCTCCGGTGAGGTTCATCACGGAACCGATCCTGTTGTACCACGTCCCGGAGAATATCGTGCGGAAGGAGAGTCGTCTCATGATTCCGTGGTCTTTTGCAACTGTTGATGCATTGTCAACAGTGGTTAAGTTTTTTCCATGGCCCAAAATTGCAAGACGCACCAAGTGGGGGTGAAGTAAATCTCCTCTGCTTGTGTCCAGCACCGCGATTGACGCGAGTATAAACAGTCATTCCTATCACAGTGCATTCCCAGCCCGAGGACTCGCCCACAGCCTGCATAGAACTAGGCATTTCCGAGTTTTTGTCGACGTAGGCGCTCTTCAACACCAACAGTTTCCACCGAGTGAGAATCCTATCATCCTCCTCATCTCCTCCTCTCAAATACTGCCCGCTCCAGATCATCTTTGAATCACTGAACCAGAACTTGGTGCTGCGGTCCTGCGCAGACGGCGTCATCGTCCACCCAAGGGATATGGCTAAGTTCCCTCTCCCTCCAGCACTGTTGCGCCCGTTCGTTGCCGGAACGTCGAATTGTCCGGTAATGGGAAACCGTATACCTGACTTGCCGCCGCCGATGAAGGTATATGTCCCCGTAAAACGATCGTGCATTTGAGCGGAGAGCGTGAGTGTTCCGCCGAGCTCAGGAGAGATGGAGAGCTCGCGGTTCGCGTACCAGGTACCAGACAGCGCCGTATAATCGAATTCGGCCATGCTGGAGCTAGATCGTATTCTTGACTTTGTCGCCTTAGACTTGATATCGATTCGGGATGCTGAGTCGAATTTGACAGTCTAAGGACTGGCTAGAAGCTGAACCTTTCAAGTCCGTAGTGGAGGGCGGGTGAGGGGAGGCAGGAGAATCGCGACAGCAGAAGATAGGTTCAGACAAACACCAGTTCGATATATATCCACCACACCAGAAGATTGACATGAGTCACTTTAGATTGTCGCTCACGGGAACCACTCGGAGGGTAAAATCCACCCAAATCTATGTCTCTCCGGTTGATAAATACTGCAGACTTACAGCTGGAATGGCTGAGAAGCGTTATGCATTGAGCTAAGAATACTACGATACGAATACTGTCTGTCCGGAATCCGGATTGAGCGCGGGAACATCATATGTTGAATGTTTAATGCGTGGGTGCATCAGAGTTCACGAGAGCCAACAGAAGCCTTCGTATGTACAAAGAACATTGTACTTCTTCCTCAAGTCGTCAGTCATCGAGAGAGCGCGACCGAGAGGAAGACTGTAGACATCTACATGCCTAAACCAATTTTTAAAACAAGGTAAATTGCCGTCCGGCAGATAGATGTTTGTTTGGCATATAATAAGACAGGCGCTGCGCTCAATGACTCCGGTGAGTGATTGACGCTGAGGCTGTCGCGCAAAGAATTTGACCTCGTAATGAATAGTATATATATTCTTGTCTTGTTCTTGTCTCGCGATTTGTTGCTTGACGGCAAAGCACAACATTTTCGGTAGTAATCTTATGTAGTCCAGCCTTGACGGACTGTTGTCTTAAACCGCATGATATTTTGGCCGTAAGACCTTGAGTGTCGCGTTGTTTCCCCCGCGGACAGAGATCAACTGCGGAAAGCGTGGCACGTGACCGCGTCTCATTGTCGGCTTCTCGGCTCATTCGGGTGTTGCCACTGGCCAGGAGGCTGCCGCACGACTTCTTTGACTCGAGCGTTGCCCTACTCAAGCCCTAGTACCACCTCATCTGCCGATTTGAAGCTCAGCCCTGTACTCGCGTTGACCTGCCATCCTTTCTTGCGATGACCCTCAGCTGCAGCACTCGAGACCCGTTCATCCATCTCCCCCTTGAAATCGCCTCCGAAATCTTCACTCATTGCATCCCACCCTACGGAGCTGACTACGCTCGCCCTTCTTACCCACTCCTCCTCCTGAATATCTGCTCTTTTTGGACGCAAATTGCCTTAGCCACCCCAAAGCTATGGGCCAACTTGTATCTCAGAATTCCCGCTCCCGTGATGATCACCCCCGACTTCATCCATCATCTCACCCGCTGGCTCGCGCGCTCCCAGAGCTTCCCCCTCCTTCTTTTTCTTTGTCCAAAGGAAAACAAAGCGAAACAAGGACCACATCCCGAGATTATCCAGCTCATCACTGTGCATGCGCACCATCTCCGCGAATTGCGCCTCCGGTGCTGCTCGTATCTCGTGGTCTTCTCCGGCTCACCCTCCTCTCCTCCCTTACACTTCCCAATATTGAAAGCACTGGTTGCAAAACACCTCCGCAGAGACCAGAAAGTCATCTTGACGAGCGACGAGTTTGTCGATATCTTGCTCGGCGCCCCAAGCCTCTCAATATTAGACGTACATATGATATCCATCATCTCCTCATCGCCCTCTGATGAGCACGGCCCCGTCGTTCATGCCGCTCTTACTTCACTAGCCATCCGCGAAGACATCTATCGCTCTGACAGTGACTCTCCCTCGCATAATAACATTCTATCGCTATTGACGCTTCCCTGCTTAACGCGCCTCTCCTTCCAAATCAACCGTACGGACGACATTGCGTGCTTGACATCTTTCCTCCAACGCTCCTCGTCACCGTTAAAGAAACTCGAGCTCACCTCGGCGTACCACAACATGGCGTATGATTCCAATTATCACTGGAATCCAAATGCCATCGAGCGGTGTTTCACCCTCCTCCCGACGTTGATTGCGCTTGAGATGTGTGGACCGCTCACTGCGATGCAGGACGTACTCATCTCTTTGCTCGTCGGCAATGAGAGTACCTTCCTCCCCGATCTCGCGGAATTCAAGATCGTACGGGCGTTTCGCGAAGAGGCGGGATGGTTTGTGGGTGTTGCGAGTATGCTTCAGGGAAGGGTTGGGAGGATGAAGCATTTTTCTGTGTTGTGGAGTGGGCATGGGCTTGGTCCCGTTTCGACACCGCTTGATGCGCAATGGGAGGCTTTTCGAGTGTTGGAAGGGAGGGGGATGCGGATTGAGTTAAATTTGGGTTGATAAATCATACACGAGACTTTGTGTACTGCAAAGCGAGCACACAGAGCCTATCGGTGGAGTAAGTAGAATTTCTTCGGAGATTATTCAAGTACTGCCAGTGGGTTCTTGGTCTCTGCATTTAAATATTGCTTCCTGATTGCGCCAGTTTCATCGCGTGCTGATCGTTGCGTACGCGTATTATACTGCCAAGTATGCTTTTGAGATAAGGCAGGTCGAAATTCAAGCAGAATCGATTGAACTCACTGGACGGTGGGCAAAGCCACCGTATTCGGACACGGCAACACGGATGATGAAATTGATGGAATGATTCAATGCATCAATGATCAGTGGGGCAGAGTGCTTAGTCACTAGTACACGCGTCGCCTTCTCTCTGTCTCCCGTCTCCTCGTCCGTATCGGGACCCGATGCATAGGTGTTGGGACATCGCCGAGCTCGTTCAGCTCATTCTCGAGAAGCTCGATTCCCGTACCTTCCATGGCGATGAAATTGAGAGTGTTAATCGTCCTCAAGTCATCGCTCTCTATCATCTGGCGCAAACATGCCGTCGATTGTGCGATCCTGCACTGGATGTGCTTTGGAAGGCCACTCACGGACTTGTACCACTCCTGAAATGTCTTCCGACGAAGAGTTGGGAGATCCGCGACGGATGCTTTGTTAGTGATGTCGAATTCCCGCAAAATATAAAATACAAAACTGACATCTAATCGCATAGGAACTCGTTTCAGCGCTCAATATTGACGACTGGCAAAGGTGTCTGGGATACTCTAGGCGGGTTAGAACATTCTCATCCTACGATGGAACCGTCGTCGTCGGGCAATCGGCCATAGAATCCATGATGTCTCTCTCACCGGGAACAGTACTGCCCAACGTACAAGGCGTCGCGTGTTACTCGTCCTCGGTCCTGTTCCCCTATCTCGGTTTTCTACTTGGACCTCGCGTTGAAGGCATCGCCATCACCCTTGATGGTCCCGCTCACCGCGCCTCCATAATGCATACCTTCGGCTCCTACTTCCGTTCGCTTAAACGTGTTCGTATCAGGGTTACGAGTGGGGAATTGACATCAGGATTGGTTTCATTCTTTGTCGTGCAACTTCCCTCGCAGCTACGTGCTCTGTCGTTCCAAGGCCCTAATCCGGCCACCTGTCGTCATTTAGTCACATTTCCAAACCTTCAAGATCTCGAGGTCTTGGACTTGATCGAGACTCCGTTTCCCGGACCATATCCTGTTCCTTCCGACAAGGTCTTCACTGCTCTTCACACACTCAAAATAACGACTTCGAACCCGTTATTTGCAGCGAATTTCATGGCCGTTTTGAAAGACGCTCGGCTCAGGAGGCTGTATCTTGAGGCCTCTGAAGATTCGACTACTCTCAACTCGTTGGCGCTTTTTTCTGTGATATGTGCTGCAGGTAGCCCCTTGGAGCTTGTCGAGATCTCCATCCTTTTGAACGACGATTTTGAACGTGTTCTCGCTGATCTGCAGCTGTATGACACGCAATTCGACTTCATCCGAGCTCTGTTCGTATACTCCAACCTCTGTTACATAACGCTGGCTTGTCCTCTCGGATTTGGGCTCGACGACAGCTTGCTCGAAATCATGGCACGCGCCTGGCCCCGGCTTGTATTGCTTCGCATCGGTAACAGCGTCGCCACTGATAAAAATCCCCAATCTTCTCCGACGCTGGCAGCGCTGCTTGCTCTTTGTAAGCATTGCGCATACCTCCACAGCGTATACATCGCATTAAACACCACGATGATCCCTGCGGCCTGTGGACGCAGCGAATCACGATCAGCGTTATCTTTCAAATTAAACTATTGGGATCCCTGTGATTCGTCTGTTCAATTTCCGGAGAGTGTTGGCGAATTTCTCGGTACAAACTTTCCGATGCTGTCCGTCGCACACACTTCTGAAAGCTGGGCACAAGTGGACGCCTTACTTGCCGCGCGTAGGGCAACTTAAGTTTCCGGAAAATGGTAGGACGACACGGGAAAGGGAAAATTTCGGTTTTGTGTTATGCACAGTATCTTGCTTAATACAATTTTATTCTGCCTGGATTTCATAAACATCTGAAATTTGGCTTCAACGAGGTAAACTTGACGGGAAAGAGGCAAATATTCGGAGTTCCCGAGCCCCCGTTAATAATCTTCAGGAGGTGAAATAGTATCCGGTTGCAGCTCGTAACTGCGCGTGCTGCTGAGTGAACGATGGATGTAATTCATGGAGAAGACCGATTTCAACGCTCCCAGCCCGGGCCGCCGTGGGACTGAAATCAAACATCGAGTAGGGCTTGTGGATGTCGCTGAGCGAACAGCAAATACTGAAGCGCAATATCTACTAGTCTCCCAAGTCAGACCTTAAATCACGATATTTTTTTCTTTTGTATGGGGACGGTCAAAAAAATATGATTTAATGAATATCTACTGCGCTCGCACCGTACTCTTAGGATTTGTTTCTGGGACTTATTTGTAGGTGCTCTAAATATTTCGTGTACTCATTCACTTTTTTCCCAGGTCTACAACATCTATGAGCTTGAATCCGGCGCAGTCTTCTTCTCGAGCCGGAGATTCTCAATAAACAACCCCGCTACCAACGCCAACCCAGCCACAGGCACACCGAGAATGAACACAAGCCGCAAACTGTCCGTATACGCACGCACCACCCCCGAGATCATCCCCGCCGGAAGGTCAGTGTATATCGCAGTGGGTGCCTGCCGTACAACAGCGACCGGTGCGTCCGGTGCATATTTGAAAAGGTATTTCCCAAGCTCGGAAGCGAGGATGGGTTCAGCTATCCCGAGGCCGAGGGTACCGCCAAGGAATTGCGCGAAGGTGGCGAGTCCGGTTGCTTGACCGAGGAGGTTGGGTTTGTTGGTGAATTCGGTTCTGCGTTGGAAATAATAAAAAAGGTGAATGAAGAGGATGAAGAAAGGGATGAATGAATGAAGAGAAACGCACTGAATCGCAAGAAGCGAATTCTGCACGCCCATTCCCATGCCGATGCCGAGGAGGATTTGGAATCCGGCGATATTGGAGGAGGGGGAGGTGGCGTTGACGGTGTATAGAAGCCCGGCGCCGAGGCCGAGGAATATGGGTCCGATGAGGAGGATGTGCCAACTGCGAGAGTAAGTAAAACATCAATCTTCGTTGCTTAGCCTAAGCAAATTAGTTCGAAACGTACTAACGACCCGTCTTGGACACTACTTGACCGGCTACGACGATGGTTAGGACCTGCGCGAGCATCAGGGGCAGAATGTCGATGCCCGATTTTGTAGCGCTATGATGCCTGTTTGAAATTACAATGAGTTGATTAGAGTGCCAACTGAACCGCAGAGTTTTCTTACCTGGCGGCTTGATAGAATATCGGAATATACTGACACCAAATAAGAACGAAGAAGTACGAAGAATGTAAAAAAGCACTCACATATGAGTAGACCAAAATGGCGAAGCGATTGAGGAAGCAGTACGCCAGAATCCCGTATCTAAATTCACTCAGTCAACCGTTACCAAAGACTTGTTTACTTGGGAAGAGCCCAACACGCACATGGATCTCGAATGCAGAATGCCCAATGGCGTCATCGCCCTTTCACCCAAATACATCTCCCACCCCAAGAATCCCACAAACAAGACCGCCGAGAATACAAAACTCTGCACGTCCGACGACTCGTTCAGCGACGAATAAGAGTGATGTCGATCGAGCCTACGCACGATTATGACGGCTCTATCACCCCAAGGCTTTGTATTCCCTCCCCATTGGAGAGCGAGAACGACAGTCGTCACCGACGCAGAAACTAAGATCGCGCCGATGAAGTCAATATGCGCTACCTGCGCTAAGAGTTCTCTGGGTGAGCGTTTGGTGGCGTCCGAGCCAAGGGGAGGGGAGGCTTGAAGGAGGAATATGATAGCGAGTAATGAGACGCCTCCGATGGGGAGGTTGATCTGCAATTGTTGTTCAGCAGGAGTATGCATGTATCCGCGATATAATGAGAGAACTGACGTAGAAGCACCATCTCCAAGAAACCTATCGTGTTCAGATCAGCGAACGAACTACGAGCAATTAAACAGCGAAAGAATACATGGTCTGTAAATGCGCCTCCAATCAAAGGCCCGATAATTGCAGACACGGCGAAAACCACGCCGGCCATAGCGAATAAAGTCGGTCGGTCCTCAAGGCGAGTCACTTGGGATATGATTTGGATGCTGGAGATCACTGCGAAAATGCAGTCAAAATACTATTCCAAACAAAAAAGGATGGAGGAACGCGATTGACGCACGTATACCAGCCGCTCCTGCTCCAGATACTGTTCTCCCCGCAATTAATTGATCGATGTTTTGCGATACCCCGCATAGCAGCGAGCCTGCTTCGAAGACGGTGATGGCTGCGAGCATGACCCATTTTGCTGAGAATATGCGGAGGAGTTGGCCGTACAGCAGGAGAAAAACGGCTGTGAACTGTGAGGTAAAGAAGTAAAGAGACGGAAGGTGAAAGACGCACTGTGCGAGAGAACGAAGGAGGTGGCGACCCAGCCTTGAAGGGTGAACGAGTTGAACTCCTAAAAGATATATAAGATTCATAGATGATCCAGAACTTTAGAAGCATGAACGAGCCGATGCAATGCGGGGTAGTGCAGTCGCTGAGATAATCAGATTAATGAATGAGAGATCTATCTCCTGCATGCCAACTCACCCAGAATTGTTTCGTCTAATGCGATCAGAAGAACGGCCAACAACCTAAGTGGGGACGTCTCAGCCTTGCAAGACATGAATTGAAATGATACATGCATTGCACCAAAGACCACAGCGAACTTTTTACCCGTCAAAATCGCGCTCTCGTCGAGATTCGTTGCGTCACCGAGGCGATGTGGTTCTTCCTGAGTTTTTTCGCCGACGTGGGATTCAAAGCCATTTTCCTGAGCGTTGTCCGCGTCCATCAGTCGAGGAAGGCGAAAATTGCGCCGTTTCGAGCGGCGGTCATATATTCTGCGAAAGCCGTTGGCGGCCCAAGCTACGGCATTCGAATTGCGTGATCATTGTAATCACGGAATTTCCGTGGGTGATACTTGCGCGAGACGGCGAGGATCGTAGAGGCTGGGTTTAAGGTGACTTCTCGGCACAAGTCCTTGAGCATTTCTAAAATGTGTGTTTGAAGCCGATGAAATTAAATTTTGATACAATTCCAAAGTTCACGAGTAGTACTTACCGCACGAAGAGCTAGCCAGAACCCGGTGCGCATCAACCGAAGCTTTCAAACATGAACTTCAGTTCCCAGGAGATATTCGTGAAGAGGACAGAGCGCTTTGCGCGGGGAAGACATGATGGAAGACGGGAAGAGACTTCGGAAGCCTTTGCCGAAGCAGTTGGTGATCGTGACGCCGAGCGTTACTGTGACCATCAAACGTCTTTCTCCTTCCCTCCACTGGCATGTCCCGTACGCTCGTCTGTAGCGACAGATGCAAACGCTTGCTCTCTACGCTGTAGCTCGCCCACTGGACTCTGTGCCCCGCGGTTGAGTTGGTCGTCTTCCCCATGGCAATACAAACCGTCCGACTGCTCGAACTTCTTGAAGTAACAGCGTTTCAAAGAACTTTTTGCTTCTTGAATCGACCGTAACGGTCGCCGGGTGTGGGCTGTTTGTGTATCTCCTGAGCTAACAATGAACGCAGTATATATCTGCAAACGTCCTTGCATTGACCCATTGTGGTCTCTGGTCTGATCTCGTCTGGTCTTTCCCAGGTAGATTGCAGCATGCCACTTCTTCGTCTTGTCCCCATACACTGTCCCGGTATATCCGGCTTCTCCGGAGGCTTAAACTTGTCTCGTTCCTGGTCTATTACCGCGGCGTCTCGTCCTGTGTCGTGCGGGACTGGTGCATCACTCCTGCGTTTCCCAATTGATGGAAATTGCTCTGTCTCTCTCATGATCGATAATCTTGAAGTTTGTCCACTCCACAACCTTTGGAAAATATCTCGTTTCCCGTGTCTGACTCTCGTCTCGCCGTATCGTGTTCTTAGCGTGTTATATTGGTCTCGGGCTCTGGCTTCGCCCCGTCTCACTTAGTGCCTTCACACGTCGTCTGACTTCTATCCGGAGTCTGGCGCTCACTCGTCAGCAACCGCAGCGTTCAAGTTCGAACCGTCGCATTAGGAATGCGCGCATTGTTTTTGAACCGTTTGAACCATTTCTTACTGAACTGTGTGAGCCGTCAGGCAGAACTGTTTGAACCGTTTGCCTAAATTGAGAAACAACGAACCGTTTGAACCGAAAATGTTGAAGTACGATGAACCATTTGAACCAAAATGTTGAAGTACGATGAACCATGTGAACCAAAATGTTGAAGTACAATGAACTGTTTGAACCGAAATGTTGAGGTACAACGAACCGTTTGAACCGAAAATTTTGAAGGCGAGTGAACCGTTTGAACCGAAAAAATGTTGAAGTCAAGTGAACCGTTTGAACCGAAAAAGTTGAGCATGAATGAACCGTTTGAACCCAAATGTTGAGGGCAGCCTAACCGTCTGAACCGAAAAAAAATTGAAGCCAGTTGAACCGTTTGAACCGCATGAACCGATCGAACCGAAAAAATTCCAAAGACAAAAAAGTTTCTAATGAACTCTAAAATGACATTGGCCTACTCAGAATTCGCTCAAAAGACCTGGTTCAAGGTCATTCTGGAGTTTGTTCTCGATGGTACAATGCTGCCCAAAATTCTTGTTGAAATTCCGTGAATATCCGCAGTCATATTTCATACCTTATTCGTTGCCTATCCAATGAGTACACGTTGTCTAGTTACAATGCGGTCTCTATATTCATGTGCTACTTCCCCTAGCTACATCTCATATTCTTGAACAGTTATTTTAATCTACAGCAAGCCTGTACTTTAGTATCTTGAACCCACTCGTCCACTCTCATTCTCACAATAATACTGGTATAGAATTTCGTTGAACAATGAACCAATCTGACCACCAGATATTGTGAAGATATATTATAAGTGCCTTGTCTATGCCAGGCTCGTCGTCTGAGAGGGAAAGAGTTTTGGGGACAAAAACCGAATGGATTCGGTCGCCAGAGCTCTCTTGCTCGACCCATGAGGGACGTGCTGGAGCCGGACTCGGCGAAGAGACGGAAACTCCAAAAAAAACTACAGAGGCAAGCAGCATGGGTGGGGGAGAAAAATATCTAGTCTATCGAGCTCCGTGAGTGTGTACATAGAGGATGAGGACCAGAAGTCTAAATGAAAGAGACCGTATCTATATATACTAAAAGAGACAAAGAAAGAAGTCAGCACGTTGCGTCATGACAAGACGCGTCGAGGTGACTCGTGTGCATGACCGTGTTTGATGTTACCAGTTGTTGGTGTAGAATAACTCGCCTATGCAGCATCATCGACTCAAATGACAATGAAGCGTCGTTTATTGGTCCACGTGATCGTGTTTTCAACTTCCCACGGTTCAATTCCACCTATTTTCATTCCACTCATCAAAGCATTCTGCTTTGTTGTACTTATTATATTTTCAATGACTCCAAACACAACTTTCAACATCCCAACAATATGTAATCAGAACTCACAAAATTCTCTATTTCCTGTGTGAACCAACCTACTGTGTATTGTCATACCGCCCAGCCCCTACCGTATGTCTCGGAAGGCACATGGGGCTTGTTATTGATGAATCAACCAAAAAGAAAGTGAGGCTCAAGAGCTCTGAAGCCTTTGTGCTCACAAAAAATGCCAGAAATCGTTTTCAGTGAAGCAAAGCAAAAGAGTGCATGGAATTCTTTTGGAACATCAATAACAACGGTCTTGCAGTATAGAAATGATCTGGGGATTGCTGGTTGCTGATTTACGTCTTTAAAGTTTAATTGTGCATTTTTCAGGTACAGTAACACAACAAGAATTTTCCCAGCTCATTCAACTCAACGGAAACGCTCTTGGCTGAAGCAAAATGGTGTATATATAAGGTCAGGAAAGCTGTTTTATGGGAATCTGAATATGCAGCTTTCATTTTGGAGGTGACTTGGAAGTTTTTTGTCTTCAACTTTTTTTCGGTTCAAACGGTTCAATGGGCCGAGTTTGAAAAAAAATGGTTCAAACAGTTCAGACGGTTCAGGCAGTTCAGGCAGTTCAGGCGGTTCAAACAGTTCAAACGGTTCAGGCGGTTCATATGGTTCAACAGCTTGAGACTGACAAAAAAGGGTTCAAACGGTTCAGACGGTTCACAGGGTGAAGGCAGTTCAAGCAGTTCCAGTCAATTAACCTGGTGATTGGTTCGAACCATACGGTTCGAACCGCTGTCCGCATTCCCAATGCGACGGTTCGAACGCGAACGCTGCTAAGGTAGCACTCGTCACGCATTCTCTCGCTTGCAGCCTTTCAATTTTGCTTCACCGGAGCCCTCACGGTGACCTTGGCAATTTGATTTATGTCTCGTCTCTGCCTTCGGAGTCTCTCCGAATTTCTTGTACTGCCTCACTGCATTCTCATCTCACTCCGTCCATCCCTCCGCGTTTTCCCCCGCTGTTCATTCTCTAGCCCAAATGCTCCGTGCCCACGCTTACGTTTCCAACTCAACCCAGCGCATCTCACTCAACGCGACAAAATCAATTCAAATCGATTCACTCGCTACCTCCTTTTTTGCGCCTGTTTTAAGCCATGTGTGAGTATAATTTCAGACATGATGCTCCATGTACGTGGTAGTAACCCCCGAACCGTGCAATCCGCAGTCGTCCACCGTTCTTCAATCAGGTAATTTCCGGAAACATCACTCGGCACGCCCTTTTCAATATTAATTCCAACTGCGCAGCAGATTCATTCAAACTAGAAAAAAATGAACAACTACCTCGTAGGACGGGGAGTGTTACGTCTTTCACGGTGGACTCAAGCCGTTGTGTGGTAGCGGTATCAAGTATGAAGCCATATAAAAGGTTCTGTAAGTTCCCTTCTACTGTAGCTCATTCACCAACCACTTCAGATCCACTCACTCTTCATTCGTTTCTCGAGAGAAACAACTGTTCATCGCCGCATCCCCGCCATGAAATACTTTCACCAACTCCAACTTGTCCTCTCCGCCGCTCTCATCGTTCGCGTTTCGGCTGCGCCGGTACGTTCTCAAAGCTTCGAGGGATACATACACCAATAGAGCATGATTACTGGTTTTCAGATTAATATTGCGCCAAGTGGGAGCATTGGTATCGCTGCACCGTCTGCATCTCAAAACCCCGGGGCTGCTGCACCGTCAGGAAGCGTTGGCGGTGTTGCGCCTTCGGGAAGTATTGGTGGTGTCGCGCCTTCGGGAAGCATCGGCGGTGTCGCACCTTCGGGCAGTATCGGTGGAATCACCCCCTCCGGCTCACAAGGAGGCATCGGTCCTTCAGGAAGTATCGGCGGCGTTGCGCCTTCGGGAAGCATCGGCGGGATCGCACCGTCGGGGAGCATCGGTGGCATTGCGCCTTCAGGAAGTATCGGCGGAATCGCACCTTCAAAGAGCATCGGTGGAATCGCACCGTCAGGAAGCATCGGCGGGGTCACTCCATCGGGGAGTATTGGTGGCGTTGCGCCTTCAGGAAGTATCGGCGGTATCGGTCCGTCAGCCAGCGTTGGCGGGGTCGCTCCATCAGGGAGCATCGGCGGCGTTGCGCCTTCGGGAAGCATCGGCGGGATCAGCATGCCGGCTCCTTCGCAGGGGATTTGAAACGGAGTTTGGACTCTCTCTTCATCGACTTGTTGATATATGCCAATCCGGACGGACAAAATCCTTCTGTTTCTCGTTATCTGTCTGTCTATTGAATATTCAGATACCGTACCTACTTATATCCTTCCATACAAATACATACAATCCCTGTGAAGCGATTTGGTCGATGAGCGGTCTGCGTGAATGTTGAAGAGGAAACCATAGGCAATCTAAGGCTCACCAGACAAAGTTTTACTAGTATTTCACTTCACTACCCCTCGTTATGCTTGCGAAACCCAAACAGCCGCTGCATCGTCTCCCTCACCGTCTCCGGCACAAAATCAAACCGCGCATTATCCAGCGGCCCCGGCACATACGCCACGCCCGTAGCAAAAAGCGTCTTCCCCGACCAATAAACCTCCGCCTCCGCGTCCTCCGCGACGCGTGCGGCTTCTTCGTTCTCCGCAGCGTCTTTGGGATCGAGGTACTTGATGTCGTATTTCACGCCCTGGACTGATTCGAGCGTGGAGAGGACTTGGGCGAAGGTCAAGGTTTCGCCGATGACGCGGAGGATGCGGAGGGGTTGGATGGGGTCGTCGAAGGGGAGGAGGATGGATTTGACGAGGTAGCGCATGATGCTAGGGTAAGTATTCGCGGTCAGTCAATTTCGCATGTTGAATAGCTATATATAGGTTGGATAGCGAGACGTACTCAGGCATTGCAGTCAAACTAGCCAGCGCATCCGGGTACCCATACGGACTCGCCGTGTGTTTCTCCACATCGATGTTATTAAACGGAATAGTTACATATTCAGTGAATCCACCCGTCGTCAAGATGGTGTATTTGAAACCGGGGACTTCACGCGCACGCTGGCGGAGGTGCTCTCGAGTGGCAATTTTATCGCGGTAGTAGCGTTTCTTGCCGATGTCGCCGCGGGAGAGGTCGGTGGTGAGTTCGGAGGGGTAGAAGTGACGGACGCCGCCGGCGATGGAGGCGTCGATCATGCCCGGTTGGAGTTTCAATGCGGAGTCGCCGGCGAGGGCGATAACGGTGTCGAAGCCTGGTATCCATTGAGGATTCTTAGACACATATTGAACAGGATAATGGGAGAAATTGTTGACCTTTGTATGAACTGGATTCGAGAAACGACCCAACCACGACTTCGATGCCCTGCGCTTGTATCTCCGCGAATCGTGCAGTTTTGGCGGGATCGGCAAGGACAGCGACGCGATTGAAGTCATTCTTTTGTGCTAAGAATTCTTGCATGAGGGGACGACCGACGGTTCCGCTTGCACCGATGACAAGGACGGAGGGTGCCATCGCTGAGAGTTGAGAGGTTGAGTTTGAGGATCAGGCATCTTACGCAGTATCCTTAAATCAAGGTTGAAGAGAGAGATTATTGGGTCGGCGTACGACGGTGCGTATTAGTGAGCAATGACAGTGGTGCTGGATCGAACCATTGATACAATGATAGCTTCCAATGAGAACCGGGCGGGGTCTAGAAATATTTGTTGTAATTGCAGAACGTGAGAATGTCTTGAATCGGATACAAAGTCGAACAAAATGCACCTCACTGGCATAACCCAGGAGAAAAAAGAAAAAACCCTGACCACTTCGCGCATCGTAACCTACGCCATGCCGCCACGAACGCGTGTGAACGGTATCGCGGCAGACCGGCGCGCATGCGCCAAGGGCCCGGGGCAATAATAGGCCTGGAACTGTGTGTTGTGCTTCGATGGCGAAAAGGAGACGTTCAAGTGAACGTTTGCGCTGCGGTATCGGTTGGGGAATGCCGGGTTTTTGGAAGGGCTGAGGGGTATTGTAGAGGAGGTTTCGGAGGGTTTGGATGTGTCTGAGAAGTGTCGAGGACGAGTGAGGGAGTTGATTAGGAGGGGGAGGAGGGGTTTCGTTAGAATGTATTTTCGTCTTGTTTATGACTTCAATCAAGTAGTGAGATGTCGAATTGTCCGAATTCGGGGTTGTTTGAGCCGAGAACACCAACGAGGGTTGCTTATTGAGACGTCAAACGATTCATACGTCCAGGATTTGATGTGAACGTGTCGGAAAAGTGAAAAGTGTAAGTTCAAAAGGAAGCGCAATGTTTTTCGTTGGTGATTGTTCATGAAATAAGCGTAGGTCGAACTACCGTGATTGGGGCGTGCAAGATGCTTCAACATACGCTTGTCAGCTATTCCGATTCGATTGAAATGAATGGTATACTTAGCTTCCAATGAACCTCGTTCGTCAGCGTCTACAAATACCTATTCGTGAGAATGCCATGGATCAGATCGAATAATCAAACTAAATGGAGAAGAAAAAGAGCCCGCCCCCTCGCGCCGCAGCGCACCGTGACCTGCGTCGCATCGCCACACACGCGCGCTCAGGTGCAGACTGAGCGCGCGGGCGCAGCGAGACCGCGACAGATTAGCAACGCGCCGTGCGCGAAAGGCCCGGGGCAATTATAGCCTTGGAAGTGAGAAGGTGATGGGTGGAACGGTGTGTTGTGTGTCGAGGAAACTTCGGAGGCTGCAGTCTATTTACGCGCAAGGGTGACCCAAATGAAATTTCAAGATTCCGAAATTCGATGTTTCGACAGAGCCTAGAGGCTGAGCTCTAAATCTGTTCGAGGCATGGCGGCAAAGAAAAAATCAACGGAGGGAATATTGGTATTTGTAGCTGGAAGATAGGGAGAACATTACTTTGAATGAAGGCATTGGAGGGGTGAAAGTTGGTGAAAGGATGTGGTTGGGGACAAGCAGGGCCGGATCAACCCGAGGATTGAGCATGTCTGGTATCGCAGCGATCAAGACTTCCCACGCACGGTCCCTCTTGCCTTTTCGTCGTCTTGGTCGTTGTCCGCTACTCGTTGTCGTCGTCTTCTCCGTTCCCCAATGACTGTGATGGACACACTCACAAACTTGAAGCCCTGGCTGTCGCCTTCGTTTAATCCGGCTCGGATGCGAGAGCTACCTTCTTCTTACCTTCTTCATGTACTTAAACTCGCCTTTTCTGCGTCGTTTCGACAAAATCTGATTGACTGCAGGTCGACGATAGAGAACATCAAACTGATCCAGAACTACCCGGGCTCCTCGTGCCACCAGAGACACCGATGTATATACAAAAATTTGACACTTCGGGCACTACATATCAAACTGATACCACGCAATATAGGTCTACGCGCTCAAATCTCGCTTCTCCAGTACCACGCTAGACGACGACGATGTGAAGCACGACGGCTCGTGCGGTTAGAATGAATAGATTCAATTCAATACCGGATATCCAGCGAAAGAAAAGGTGCGCAATTTGTTCTCTCATTTCACGCTACCCTGGCTTATTGACAGTCGATGTAATGTGCATAGCTTACCGCGACTGTTTCGCGTCTGGCACCTCCGTATGACTGGAGCAGTCTCCCACTTCAGCCTCTTCCCGCATCCTGTCATACGTCGGCAGTGGGCATTCGATAGAACCTCCCACACCTCTCCTTCCCTCGACATTTGGATGTGGATTCGGGTATAGAGCGATCGAGCGAGACCTATACAATTCGCTCGAACGACCACATACCCCCGAACTCCGGTCTTGTCCACGTCGCGCCTTCCACCCACTTCCCTCGCTTGTCAGGGGCAGACGCATGTGGGAGCCTGCAGCAGGAGAGACGAGACAGAGACAGCGAGAGGATGTGTCGGGATGGGGGGAAACAGTGAGGTGCGGCTACTAGCTTTAAGGTCGAGGTATGCACATTCCCTTCCCCTCATCTCGATAACGCTGACGTGTATGTAGCCCGGAGTATCACGATGTCGTTCTCGCGCCTCAACATCCTCGACGTTAATCACAGTCTACGAATCTTCCCTTGCTGCGTGCCCCCACGTCCCCGCCCTTCGACCCCAATCATTCACATGTAACGCCCCGCCCACAGCCGGGATAGCAAGAGCCACCGCTCGCGCTTTCACCGCGCCGAGTATCTGGATCCACCCCCTGTGCATCTGCATCGACCTTCGCGAATGTACGCAGACGCAGCCCGCGTACCCTTCCTTGCGGGTGCCGCTCAGTAACAACAATATCTCCCGCGTCGAATTTCCTGTCGAGCCGTCCGAGAGGAAGCCGAGGATGGGTGGTCCTTGGGCGGTGGGTAGGTGGGGAGCGCCGTGTCCTGCACGGGGTCGCAGGTCGACGGTGTGGCCTGATATACTCAGAGGTCGTTTGGGTGCAGGTGCGCGGCTTCTCCGCGCTTGCCGCTCAGTAGTGGTAGTAACTACGCGTCGTATTCCCTTGAGTTGTCGGAGAGGGGAAGCCGGCGGGGTTCCGAGAGAGAGTGGGCTGTGCGGATGGTACAACGAAGCTTGCCGTGCTGGCGTTGAGGATGGCGCGTGCGGGGGCGTCTATGCGTTGTTGGTGGAGGCGCTGGCTATGGTCTGGTGTGATATGGGAGCGTTTGTGGGTGCGACGGTGTATTCTGGAATCTATGTCGGATGTGCTGAGTAGTATCTTCTTCAGGTCTTCATCCACGCCCCCTCTTCCAAGCCGTCGTTGTCACTCCACCCTAACGCAGTCGTCTTCCCCCGAATACGAACCGCTCATGACCTTGCGGTGACATACCCGAGCGGAGGATCTAGATGTTCAATACGCCGCGGTCCTCAGTCAACGAGATGAAGGAGACGCACGCCCGCCTGCGATGGGTTTGTCGCTGGTGCAGGTGCGCTGCCGATGTACCCCCTCTGGCCCGGTGGTGTTGGTTAGCCGACGCCCTCCTTTTACGCCGCACGCACGGTGTCTACGGGATAGTCAGCGAAGCTCGAGGGAGCGAGCTTCCAAGTCGTCCCGTCCCGTCGCCTCCGCCTCCCCAAACCTTGAAGTTGAATGCATGCACTTTCGCTTTGCGCCCGAACGCACATCTTCCACGGCGACGAACGCGCTCATCGAGCCTCCACGCGCGATGACATTCACGCGATCGACGTCGAGCGGCTTTCGCGGGTGCTGTCTCAGATGCTCGGGGACAGATGCATATGCTTGACCCGAGGATGCTGCCGGCGCTGTGTATGAATGCGTAGTCGCAGTCGGGATGACTCCTCTTCGTCATCCAGTCCCGTGTCTTCGCGAAGGACAGCATGCGCGTGAGGTGGTACTTATTCAGAACGGCGTTAGCGGGTCCTGTCTCTCGAGTCTCAGATGTTCGGAAGCTCGGGGACGCGGACGGCGCTGACCCTGAATGTGAAGAAGGCGCAGGCGCAATCGAGGTGACTCCTACTCCTCTTCTGCATCCAGCGGTCAGGCCCGTGCTTTCTGTGGTCGGTTTATGGTCTAGAGGCGCGATCGAGGGATGGTGGTGCGAGCATCGAGTTGTCGTCCTGAGCCGGGTAGGAGATACTGGTACTCCACGGGGAGATATGCGCTTCGCTTTGCCCGTTTACCATATCGCTGGTGCAGGTGCAGTGCGGTATGTACCTCGTCGCGGGAGAGTAGAGCGGACGCCTCGCCCTCGGCTCATGCTACACGTATCGGAGTTCTGTGACATAGTGACCGAAGCTCGAAGGAGCGAGCTATACGTCGTCCCGTTGCCTCCGCCGCTGCTGCACGCCGTACCTTCTCAGTCAAAGGCGGCTCTTCCATGACGGCGTCAGCGGCCGCTCTCTCTCGAGTCGGATGCTCAGACGCTCGGGGATGCTGATGCACTGATCGTGAATGCGAACGCAGTCCGGCTAGCCCCTGTTTGTCAGGCCTTCTCTACCCTCTGGTCGTTTCGTGTCCGCACTGACGCCGGTGCGTTGTCGTGGTTATGAGTCGTCTCACGAGTAAGGGTTATTCCACGGTTGCGTGTACTCAGTTTGTGCTCTGCTTTGCAAAGTCGCGGCGTTCGCGGCCGGGTGGGGGTCGTTTCCTTATGCGCAGCGGCAGCAGCAGCGAATGCCCCGCGTTGCTAGAGTCCCGACATGGGTGGGTCAGTGTTAACATAGGCGTGTAGACGGCCACTAGTGGCATCGAAGCCCGACTGCGAGGCATCCAAGCCGGGTGGGACTGCCCTCGAAGCTCCGATTATTCGAGGCCTCGCGTCGAAGGATCATGTCAACGCGAGAGTACTAGTGATGAGAGGGACGTACGCGTGTTCGATTGGCAGCGCGCTGAATTCGAGGCGAGGGTAAGGCGAGGGATTCACTTCCCCACGTCTGTTTCTGTGTCGGGAAGCAGTGACGCTGAACGTGGGGGAAGCGATGACGGCTAGTCACACCGGATAAAACAAAATTTTGACGTAGTCGAAAACGCTTCCCAAATGCTCACCATTTGGGAGGCCATTTGGTTTGCCTGCAAAGACAGCCATTTAGCGTTATAAAAAAGAGAGGACAAAAGGTGGGCTTTTCAATCGCCTTTCAGAGGCTGCTAAAAGATCGCCGAGGATTTTCCTATTGGCTTCCGAGATAGGGGTAACAAATAGGAAAATTCTCGGTGATCATTTGGCAGCCTCTGAAAGGCGGTTGAAAAGGCCGACTTTTGTCTTCTCTTTTTGGTGACACCAAATGGCTGCCTTTGTAGGCAAACCAAATGGGCTCCCAAATGCTGAGCATTTGGGCAGCCTTTTCGGCTACATCAAAATTTTTCTTTTTTCGGTGTGAGTAGTTTGGAGCATTCGCAGATCCGCTAACCTAGCTATGGGTCACCCTCCCCACCACCGCCGCCCGGTACGTCTCGCCACCGTTGGTTGGGCTTCGACCTTTGCTTTGCTGCGGTATTGCCGGAGCGGAAGGTTTGCTTGGCGGGAGCCGTGGGAGGTGAGATTTCTGTGTCGCGGGGAGGAAGGATGTACGGACGAATCTGCGTTAGCACGTTATTGTTCCGATATACAGCAGTGAAGCAGAGGCGTTACGGTACACCGGCATACTTACCTGGGCTTCGAGTCTGTTGATTTCCCTGAGTCGATCGCGGAGATTCTTGACATATCGTTCCAGCCACGTTTTTTATATATCTTCGTTAGAGATGCGCTTGTACTAGACAATGTGAAAGAAGTCTCTCAAGCTCCAAATACCTCCCGATTTTGCCGCCTCTGCTCGTTCCAAAATATCACGCGCTGTTTTTGATGGCGCGGTGCTCTTTTAGCCCTCAGGTTGAAGTCTGCCAACCCGCTCGATTCGAGCAACTAAGTAAATTGACTCGGAAAGTTTTCGTGAATTCTCCGTGTCGTTTCTGAGTGTGCAACGCAAAAGCAGCTACATAAATAGAAAATAAATATGTAACACAAAAGGTGATTTGCAACCATTCAATCTCTGAACACTACGTAGCTACCAAACCAGCGCGCGCTACTCCATGTCATCCCCGCCGGCGTCGATCTGTGGTGCTCCCTCCATCAGTCTCATCACCGCCGGGCAATACTGCTCGAGTTGTTCCTCCCCCGCACCCGAAGGCATTCCCGCGGCTATTGTTCTCAACCCAGCGAGAAATTCTCTGTCCGGCACGAAAGGAGGAAACAACCTTGGAATAATGTCGTGATACTCCGACCCTCTCGTCACGTTGAAAAGAATCCGTTCGCCGCGCTCGACAACTGCCTCCACCGCTACGGGGGTCAACACAGAGTCGAGCTCTTCAATCTCATCGATCTGAATCTGGCACACCCCGTGGCGGAAATCGAACAGCATGTAGGGAGTCTTGTTTGGCTGATTTTGCATGAAGCGCAAGTATCCAAGCGCAATCTCCTTTTGACGGGAGCGGAATTCCCAATAGAGGAGAGTGTGCAGGAATGAGTTGTCTCTGGCAGTCATTGGCGAATGCTCTGGATGGCAATCTGAGGTGAAGTTGATTTGTATCGTTCTCATGTTGGATAATCCTGTATTTCAAACTCACCTACACGACTGTGCCACGAAAGATGGGTACAGAATTGCCGGTGACCCGCCAGCCAGTCCGTTTGTTGGCACGCTTTGGAGCAATAGTATGCAATGGTACAGCCGCTGCAGACCTTAATCTCCTGTTTGTGGAAAGTCCCCCCGCACTATCAATTGCGGAGTGCAAAAATGAATGTGGATCGCAGGAGTGTTCGAGGTTTTACTCACCTCGTGATTATGACAGCAGATTGGAACGGTCAATCTCTCCGCATTGTACGCCTCCAACACCTGAAAACGGTCCTCCAATACCGCCATAAAATCTTGCCATGATTTGTAAAACGGCGGTGAACTCTCTTTGATCAACCTGGCCTTCTTATTTATATCCTTGATTTGACTCAACGACATCCGGATCTGCGAGAGCGATGAATGTAGAGTTGTTACCGACGAAAGGTTATCGAAGAGTAAGGTCCGGCATCCCGGGAGTGCTATACCAGCTTGAAGGACAGTGGGCAGGAAACCAGCACGCAGGGCTTCGACTACTCGTTGGTGGCGTGGACAGGGTCGGAGGAAGACGAGCAGAAATTCGTAATATGATAGGTTGCTCATGTCCGCTGGAAGAAAACCATCGAACACGGCCCGAGAAAGGTTGGTGAGGCTTGTCACCAGTCCCATATCCAATAGCACGTCGGCAAACCCAAGACCGAACGGCGCTCGTGCCTCGTGATTCGTACTTTGAATGAATGAGACCAGACTGCCGAGGGCCAAGCTAACGTGTTCTTGGTCGAGGGGAGAATATTTCTTGAGTATATGCCAAAAGGATGGGAGTGGGACTCGGCTATTTAAGCGAGTCCCACTGTTGATGTCTTTCGCATCACAAGCAATCAAGGCTGGATCAAGGCATCAACGCCGTATCAATCCTCGGCATTTAGAGCCGAAACTTGTATTTAATGTGTTCTATCGCTTTCTGGGTGTATTTTTAAGCTGGAAATTGCTGGTGGGAACGTAGTTCCCCCCAGACCCCCGTCCTGTAGCCTGACGGCAAATATCACTAGTTGTTCTCAGTATCTCGAGTTTTTCTTTGCTGTTTTACTGCAAATTTAATTCATGTAGCGCGGGGGAGACCCCCGCGGACCCCCCTTGACACTCGCCGCTAGGCCCACTGCGTGGTGCTGTCGCTCGCCGCTGGGCCCACTGCGTGGTGCTACCGCTCGCCGCGGCGGCCCACTGCGTGGGGCCAGGAATATTTTAAAGCGTCGGGGCGTGTTTTTTCTGCTAATTACGTGCCATTGATTCAAATCATTTTTCTACTGATATGCCGAAAGGCCGAGTCCCACTATCAGAGCTTAAATCTCCCTTTCCGAGCATCCGAGTCCCACTATCAGCCTTAATCCGGGGTTTACCCGAGTCCCACTCCCATCCTTTTGGCCATTCCTCATATTTCTTTGGTAGAAATCGGTTGATATGCAAAAGGGCGAGCGACGCAAGATCAGCAGCGCTACCTCCTGCTCCAACGATGAGCCCGTCGGCAGCAGAACGAGTCCAATCTGGGTGTTCAGTCCAGGATTGGACGCAACCAGGCAACGAGATAAGTGCTGTGTGTGCGGTGATAGACCCGGTATTGGGCCAGGGCTGAATTTATTCATTTTCAGTTCAAGTGCTATTGTATTAAAAGCGTAATACATTAAATACCAAGGGAATACGCTCGTATGAGGACTGGCGTTTGCCTGAGCGGCCAGTTAAAGGATTATACACTAAGTGGGAGGTCTGGCACTGTCTACGACTGCGCTGGTATAGCGTGGAAGTTATAATATTCCAGAACAGACCTATCACGATAGGTCTCTAACCATCCGGAATAGGATTGGGAGTCGCCCTGTGTTCCGACCAAAGGCAGAATGAGTGGGATATTACTTGGAACTTATAAGACCCTGCCGAAAGGCCAGAAGGAGTGTTTCCTGGAGGCAAGAGGCTTTCACGAATAATTCTATAAACCAATTGCGAGGGATTTGCGGACGCAGAATATTCCTACAAGGAACTACACGTCATGCCGAGGTGGCTGCCGCCGTATTACGATCAAGGAGCACGGTCCGAGGAGGGACACCCATTAATGCCAATTTGGGCAATATTGATTAGGCCGCAGCGGGCCACTGTCATAACATAATGATCGGGATAAGGGAGTGGAACTCAATGCACTTTTGATCCATTTCCTGTTCTGGCAACCAAGGATAGGGCGAGGGCATAGCGGGCCCTAGGTTTCTCTCACCATATACCCGTTTGTCAATTGTTCGGTCTCTTATTATTTATTAGTGAAAGGTATAAAAGGCATCGTTTCCTGTACTGGTACTCTAGTGGATTCCCTCCTCTCGTTGTGAGCGTCAAGCCAGTATTGGCTTCGTGAACAACTAGACGTTGGACTCCATTCGAGATAAACTCCAGAAGCTTATTTGTTTCTTTGGTTTGTTTCGTCAATATATACTGTCTGTTGGATCATCTCTTGAATTGTACGCGTGGAATATTGGAATTTTTGTGTCACAACTTGGTTTGTTGTTTCCATCATGTGACCTATCAGCTGATCACCACGTGACTGAGGATACACTGCAACCTCTGGATCCTGACCCACAGCCATTGCACAGCATACTGAAACGCCATCCCCCACAGCCCTGGGAACAGCCTCTGGAATAGCTTTATTGTACAGCATATAGCATAGCCTTGGAGACAGTGCAGGAACATAGCCTTGGACAGCTTTACAGCTGTGCATGACTCCACTTGACTCATTTCCATTCTGACTTGTTGTGACTCTTACTGACTCAGGTAGTTAGTATATAAGGAGGCTCTTCTCCACTCATGTACCTTAGCCTTTTTATTCCATCATCTTCACCAGCCAGTCCCCATCCTCTCCCCTTTGTCCACATCTTACCAGGACACCCACACACACCCACAAACTGGCCAGTTTGTGACATAATAAAAAGGCTCCCTTCATACCCTCATACCAACACTCCTACCATATCCTCTTTCCACCCCCAGTTCACCAAACCCTAGTCACTCACCTCCTGTGACTACTTCCTACTTTCAACCTACTACTATTTCCAATTGCTCCTCCCCAGAACCCCTGTCACCTGGTAAAGTTTTGCATACGAAACTTTACACCTATATCCTCACCAGAGTGTGCAGTTCTTTGTAGCAGACTTGCGCTTCTCCACGTAACACCGTGGTAAAGTCTTGCCTACGAGACCTTACTCTGGTGTCTTCCCATATCTCCTACCGCACTGGATTCTAACTGGGATCAACCCCGTGATCCTCTCCATATCAGTATCTCACCTCCTACCACCGCCTCCCTATCTCCTTCGGACCTTACCCCTCTTAGCCCATTGGACAACACACCTCTTCTTACCAACATCATGACATCTTCCAAAGTCATCCTGGCTACCCAGCCACCCTACTTTGATGGTGACAAATCAAAGTGGAACAACTTCTACGACTCACTCACAACATACCTTGCTGCATACAAACCGGATTTTGACACAGATGGAAAGAAGATCTGGTTTACGCTATCGTTCCTTCGAAAGGAGCATGGTGCCGACTGCACTGCATCAGACTGGGTACGTAATTGGAAACAACGTACCCTTGCTGATGACGCTCTCCCCTCTTCCTATACATTCAAGGGTTTGATCACCGAACTCAAATCAGAGTTCAAGGATCAAAACGCCCCCCAGATTGCACATG
Organism: Favolaschia claudopus; assembly: GCA_037176885.1. Classification (NCBI taxonomy): domain Eukaryota; kingdom Fungi; phylum Basidiomycota; class Agaricomycetes; order Agaricales; family Mycenaceae; genus Favolaschia; species Favolaschia claudopus. The sequence goes on from JAWWNJ010000183.1 coordinate 338,798, forward strand.
CCAGACTTACGAACACGCACCAGGGCAAATCCTCTCTCACCGAATTCTTTCAGCAGTTTGAACTGCTTGCCGAGCAAGCAGGGTACTCCCCCAACTCTACCGAGACCGCCTATAATGCCTTCCTCATCGAACTATTGGAGGGTTTGGTCAATCCAGACATTGTTTCACAGATGTATATTGGAGGGGCAGTATTGCCCACAACATACAAGGATTTCAAGGCACGCTTGATTCAAATTGATGCCAACAGGCAGCGGGGGAAGCTTCGGAACCATCACCAACCTTTTCGTACCCATCATACCCACCATCCTCCGATTGCAACTTCTACCCCTCGATCTCTGCCCACTGTCTCCCAAAGCACTGTTCCCAATCTGACCAAGACACTGGCAGATGGACCAGTTCCCATGGATGTTGACAAACAAGGACAGCGTGGGCGCGCTCCCCGCTGCTATAATTGCAACAAGTTTGGTCATATCAAGCGGAACTGCCCTGACCCTCCCAAGAACAGATTCAACTTACGCTCGCTTGTCTCCCAAATCAAAGAGGAAGAGCCTGACAGCGAGGTGTTGAAGGATCTTGCAGAGGCATTGCGTGGGAAGGGTTTTTGATGCGCTCCACTCCTAGAGCCAGGGAGGTGGAGCAGGAACACGGGAAGCACGGACGCTATACGGTACTTGGAACTCTTCAGGTTGAACCTGAGGAGGAACGTACATATACCGACACCAACTCTTGTTTGCATGACAATACACCAACATTCTTGACCACTCATATGGAGGAGAAACATAACCTCAGAATTGTGGAAAACAAGAACCGTCTACGACGTATCAGGAATCGCAAGCAAGACGAGGCAAACAAGCGCTGGGGTGCTTTCAGAAAGGAAATGGCTCAACATACAACAACTACAGGTAAAAGAGGGAACTCTGCTTCGAAGACTGCATCCTTGAAAAAGGAGGTAGTCCCTCCCAAACAGACTCGTGTCCCAGCCAACATTCGGATACGAGGGGCAGCCCAACGACAGAAAGGTGCAAAGCCGGATAGGCTCACTCAGGAGTTAAAGGAGTTTCAGCAACAACGCAGACATCACGAGATGCTTGTCCCTGTCATGCTCACTGCCTTGGATACCGGAAAGACACGTTCAGTCAAGGCCTTACTTGATAATGGCTGCACCACCACTTGCATTGATAGGGACTATGCAAAGGCAGAAGGTTTTGAGATGAAAGAGTTGGAGGTGCATATCATTGCACGGAACGCAGATGGCACGGAGAACTCTAGAGGAAAGATCACACACTATGTTGAGTTGATCATGATGGTTGGCCCCCACCAGGAGAAGCAGCGCTTTCTTGTCACTGGCCTTGGGAAGGCTAGGATCTTCATCGGCTATGACTGGTTGTTCAAACACAATCCTGAGGTCGACTGGCGATCACAGAAGATTCTATTCAGCCGATGCCCACCTGAATGCAACATGGAGGGCACTGAATTCCGTACAGGGTTTCCAGCAGAAGGCAGGCTTGAAGAGGATGAATCTATCCTCCTTGTCGACTTTGCTCATGCTATTGATCTGCGATCCAAGGAAACACCTGCTCAACGGTTTGCCGAGGAAGCTGCAAAATCGAAGGAAAGGCACACAGAGCAGAATGTTCCTGAACAATACCGGGACTTCATGAAGGTCTTTGCAAAGGAGTCGTTTGATGCTCTTCCTGAACGACGTCCTTGGGATCATGCTATAGAGCTCAAGCCAGAGGCCAAATCTGTTGACTGCAAAATTTACCCTCTGTCCCGAAATGAACAGCAGAAGCTGGATGAGTTCCTGGATGAGAATCTCCGGAGCGGTCGGATACAACCCTCAAAATCACCGATGGCATCAGCGTTCTTCTTTGTGAAGAAGAAGGATGGTACATTGCGACCTGTGCAGGACTACCGTAAACTCAACGAGATGACAATAAAGAACCGGTATCCCCTTCCTCTCATTTCCGAATTGGTCAATCAACTCCGTGGTGCCAAGTACTTCACGAAGCTTGACATCCGATGGGGCTATAATAATGTTCGCATCAAGGAGGGAGACGAGTGGAAGGCTGCTTTCCGTACCAATCGTGGACTTTTCGAACCACTTGTGATGTTCTTCGGGCTCACCAACTCTCCTGCCACATTTCAAACCATGATGAATGACATCCTCCGTGAACTCATCAATGAAGGGAAGGTTGTTGTCTATCTGGATGACATCTTGATCTTTACAGAATCACTCGACGAGCATCGTCAAGTTGTTCAGAGAGTACTGAAGGTTCTGGAGGAGCACAAACTCTATCTCAAGCCAGAAAAGTGCGAATTCGAGCGCACTGAGATTGAGTACCTTGGAGTCATCATCGGTCACAATTCTATGCGGATGGACCCAGTAAAGATCAAGGGTGTCATGGAGTGGCCAGAACCAAAAACAGTCAAACAGGTTCAAGCCTTCTTGGGTTTTACGAACTTCTACCGCAGGTTCGTTCGTGGCTACAGTGATATTGCCAAGGCTCTGACTAGACTTACGGGCAAGGCAGGATGGGTCTGGGGTGATGACCAAAAAACAGCATTCCAGAAAATCAAAGACCGTATTGCGGAGGACGCTGTTCTTGCACTTCCAAATGATACAGGTCAGTTCCGGCTTGAAGCAGATTCCTCGGATGGAGCTACTGGTGCCGTACTCAGTCAGAAACAGGATGATGTATGGCGCCCAATCGCCTTTATGTCTCATGGCTTAACCGAAACTGAAAGGAATTACGAAATTTACGACAAAGAGATGCTTGCAATTATGCTCTCTCTGGAGGAATGGAGACAGCTACTCATGGGTGCTGCAGAAACATTCGAGATATTCACGGATCATCAGAATCTTGAATATTTCAAGAAGCCTCAGAAGCTGAATCGCCGCCAGGCACGGTGGATCACAGAACTCTCCCAGTTCGACTTTACCCTTCATCACCGCCCTGGAGCACTGAATCGCAAAGCAGATCTTCTTTCCCGTCGTGCCGATCATGATCAAGGGAAGAATGACAATAATGATGTCACCCTGCTCAAACCAGAATTGTTCCGCATGACGGAATTCCAGATTGAAGGCGTTAACGAGCAACTCATGACTCGAATCAAGGCAGTGAAATCCCTTGACACCAGTGTTAAGACGGCTCTACAAAAGTCACTGCCTGATTGGGAACGCGATGGAGATTTCATCCTACATCGCAACTTGATATATGTCCCACGGGATGAGAAGTTGCGAGATGACATCATTCGACTGCACCATGATCCTGTTCTATTGGGGCACCCTGGAGAAAACCGAACACGAGAACTTGTGGAACGGAACTTCTGGTGGCCTCGGATGGGAAACCAGATCAAAGATTACATCTGGAAATGTGAAGTTTGCCAACGCACTCGGTCGAGACGCAAAACAACAGGTAGCCTCCACCCACACAAGATAGCAGGTGGACCTTGGGAAATTATATCCATGGACCTCATTGGACCTCTTCCATCTAGCAACGGCTTTGACGCAATCCAAGTTTGGGTTGACACCTTTACAAAGACCATTCACGCAGAACCAACCAACATGGAGATGACAAGTGAAGGTGTTGCTCGGCTCACTCGAGATCGGATCATTCGCTATCATGGGATTCCACGGAAGATTATCAGTGACCGTGACACCCGCTATGTTTCTGCCTTCTCACGGGAGCTGAATCGTCTTCTCGGCACGGAAATGAACCCAAGCACTGCCTATCACCCCATCACTGATGGACAGACAGAACGAATGAATCAGGAGATTGAACACTATCTCCGGATTTACGTCAATTTCCATCAGTCAGATTGGGCTGAGTGGCTGGCACTTGCAGAATTTGCTCATAACGACAAGATCAGCTCCTCCACCAAGATGACACCATTCTATGCTGATCATGGGTATCATCCTTGGAAGGGTGTAGAGGGTCGTATGGAGTCCAAATCTGAATCAGCAAAGGAGTTTGCCCAGCGAATGAAACAGGTTCGTGATGAAGCCGCAGCTGCGCTTGCAAAGGCACAAACACGGATGAAGAAATACTTTGACGCCAAACGCACACCTACTCCAGAGCTCCAGGTTGGACAAAAGGTATGGGTAGAGGCCACCAATATCCCACAAGATCGCCCTACAGAGAAATTCTCTGACTTACGATTGGGGCCATATGAAATCTTGAAAAAGGTCGGAGCATCTGCCTACAAGCTCAAAATCCCTGGAAATGGCCGCCGATATCCTGTTTACAACGAATCTCTTCTGACACCCTATGCTGAACCACCACCTCACCGTAGAGATCCACGTCCTCCACCCGAGATCATCTCTGGTTATGAAGAGTATGAGGTGGAGGAAGTTTTAAAATCACGAAAGAAAGGGAAGGGCTATCAATACCTCATCAAGTGGAAAGGCTTTCCAAACAGCGGAAACACTTGGGAGCCAGCACGGAATCTCACTCATGCTAAGAAATTGCTGGATGCATTCAATAAACAACACAACATCAAGACTCGAGCCCTTCCAATTCTAAAAGCTGGCCATTGGAACTACCTCATCAAACGCTTCACTCCTACCGAACAATCTCTTCCTTACCCAACTCAGAAGCTATTTGACCCAGTCACAGGAAAATTCAACATAATTCGTCGTCCTTTGGTCAATGAGGACATCGACCATAAGGAGGGGGTAATGTCACAACTTGGTTTGTTGTTTCCATCATGTGACCTATCAGCTGATCACCACGTGACTGAGGATACACTGCAACCTCTGGATCCTGACCCACAGCCATTGCACAGCATACTGAAACGCCATCCCCCACAGCCCTGGGAACAGCCTCTGGAATAGCTTTATTGTACAGCATATAGCATAGCCTTGGAGACAGTGCAGGAACATAGCCTTGGACAGCTTTACAGCTGTGCATGACTCCACTTGACTCATTTCCATTCTGACTTGTTGTGACTCTTACTGACTCAGGTAGTTAGTATATAAGGAGGCTCTTCTCCACTCATGTACCTTAGCCTTTTTATTCCATCATCTTCACCAGCCAGTCCCCATCCTCTCCCCTTTGTCCACATCTTACCAGGACACCCACACACACCCACAAACTGGCCAGTTTGTGACATTTTGGGAACTTACGCGTGGAATTATAAGAACTTTTGGCATACGGACGCGTGAAACGGTTATTGGACATCTTTCGCGAGTGATATTTTGGCGCTTTACAAGCAAATTAAACACCTAAACCTCTTGAGAAGAGTTACATCTCAAACCTTTGTTGAAACCCACACTTCCTGTGTCAACATAGGACTCGTATAGACGTTCTCTGTACAAAGTCAGCAATCGCGAAAGCTTAAGTTTAGTATATTTTGAGTATTAGGATAGTTGGATTGCCACAGTCTATACTGGACTGGAACCCCGAACCTCGCACGTCGATCTCATAGTGGTTAGGATTATATTTAAGATTTGATTAGGGATTTAATTCCTTTCATTTCTTGGGTGTTTTCCATAGTTGCCCTATAGTCAGCGTTTCAGCGGCCTTGTTGTCTCTGTCATCCCCTTGTAGCAGCCGAGCCCAAGCTCTCCCAAGGAAAATACAGATGTCGACAATGTCCTTTGCCATCGTCCTTTCCGCCTCCGGATTTGTGCCAAGCGTTGCGATGAATAGTACTTGTTGTATGTACCGGTCGGCAATGAGATCACCCGTCAGGATCTCGTGGTACATCTCTGTGAATTGAAGCCAGGGCCATACGTTCTTCCATATATCAGAAAAAGCACCGAAAGGTACACGTTTCGCTCTGACGAGAGTCAAGATTCCGCGCAGACTATTAGAGACGCAAAAGATCTCCAGTCCGACGTGTGAGTCCTGGACAACATCGCCTGGGCCTTCTAGGGCATTCGAAATAGAGGGAATCCGGACAGGATCGAGAATTGCGTAGAGGACAGGCAAAGATGGTACCAGTATGTCCACGGTCCACGGAATGCGAGTGATATTTTGCATGAAGATGACCCGTTCCTCCAGACAAGCAGACGGGTTGGCAGCTGCAATGGCGGACCTCTGAATACAGCGTGAATAAAAGCGGATTGAGCTGGAGTATACTCAATTACGCGGGATTGAAGCGAAATTCTGGATCGCGCAGCATCGGAGAGTCGAAGGGATTGATGCATTATAAGTTCAGCGCGTCCAGACACAGGATAAGGCGGTAGGAATGGTGATAATCTCACACCGCAGGACCGCGAATAATAAGCGGCTTACAGTATCGTTTTTATGGCACGAAAAAGGTCCAGATCAGGCCCCTTTTTATCTGAACAAAAAAGCGGCCGGAAAGCTGCCGTATTTAGGCAAATATCAGGGGCACATTGTTTTGTGCCTGATTATCTGCGATAAAAATGATACTGTAAGGGCCTTATTATTTGCGGTCCAGCGCAGTGGCAGGCCATCTGCCGGATTGGCAAGGATGGTGCAGGGTAAACTGGCAACTGGCAGCTACAGCGCTGGACCGCAAATAATAAGGCCCTTACAGTATCATTTTTATCGCAGATAATCAGGCACAAAACAATGTGCCCCTGATATTTGCCTAAATACGGCAGCTTTCCGGCCGCTTTTTTGTTCAGATAAAAAGGGGCCTGATCTGGACCTTTTTCGTGCCATAAAAACGATACTGTAAGCCGCTTATTATTCGCGGTCCTGCGGTGTGTCTGGTCTACACGATGTCGAGCGCGGGTTGCGAGATCGAAGGTCCATGTCATGACCAGCAGCCATCAAGTCATAACGCCTGCACAGCCCTCTTCGGAGGCATTCCGACGCATTAGAACGATAGCCGAATAATCCCGAACAGTCGCTTGCCAGTGGATATCGGAAGTTCAATTTAGTATGTCACCTACGGAAAGAAATCAGAAATTTGTCGGATTCTTCCGAGGCGGCCTCTCATTGTCAAGCAGCTTCTGGTCCTCGAGATGCAGTATTTTAGAAAATCATGTGGATGCATTTTGATTCCCAAATTATCGACCAGATACTCGAGTAGACATGGTAGCTGTACGCACTCAGTCCGTACTATGCCCGCCACGGCCAAGACCGGGTAATAAGTCAGCTGCTTGAATTACAGCTGTTTGCATAGTTAATGGCACCTCCGGAATTTTTATGAAAAGAAAGCATTTCAAACGTCCTATTTTCCCGCTCTCATATCTCATTCAATTTCCAACCAATTCACACAGTTCAAGTTTTGTTCTGAAGCAGTTCGGCAGGGGTTCCAAGCCGCCGGCATATAGCGGCAGGTGCTTCCGAAATTTGATGCCATCATGCCGAGGTTAGTTGTCCCAACTGGGATGTGATTTGCTTCGTTCTGGCTCAATTCTGGACGGTTTTGGGTGCCATAAAGCAATATTAGCAGAAGAATAAAGCTCAAATCAGGTCTGCAATCACACCTTTTGAAAATATGCAGATACAATTGCTCAGCGCCGAGAACAATCACTTGGTGAATAATTTCATTCTGCTGTTAGTGGTTTGCTGTTGTCTTACATTTTGAGCTTGCAGACCTCATTACCTACCTAATGGCTACATAATCTAAAAAATCGAAGTGATTCTGAACATAAATGAACAAGTTTTTTCAGATTCATTGTTCGTATTACCGCTGATGACTGGCAATCAAGGGGCGCAAAGGGATCGGATTAGGGGACGGCTCAGATAGAGGATGAAAGACCTGTCAAAACGCTACAAAATGAGCGTAGAATCATGCTAATTGGTCCATAAATGGTTGTGTAAGGAGCAATACAAGTTCGGACATTTTAATTGCTCTTCATATACAAAATGATCGGAAGTGCCATTAGCTTTGCAAACAGCTGTAAAACACGGGGAAAAAAAGACATCTACAAGTCTTACGTCTGCTGCCAGCCTGGCAGCGCTCCGAGACTTGTGCGCATTCCGCCGCAACGTGCGCACCCGATAAGGGAATTTGATGAGAGCTGTGTTGATGGCAATCATTCCGGCGAACTTCGGCATCGGCCAAATCCTTGTCCTTCATTTGCGCGAAGGGGACCAACCATTCGCGTCCCCTCCCCTCCCTCGCTCCGCTCGGGTTGGCACTCTAAAGCCTCGTTCGCGCGGATCCTTCTGTTCCTCACCCCACACCCCCCCGAACCCTAACCACTAACCCAAACCTTAACCCTAACCAGGTACTAACCGAGTAATCTTTTGGCCTTCGGCAGTCACAAAAGTGGGAGCAAACCCTAACCTCCTAACCAGTGACCTTCTGGCCTTCGGCAGTCATAGTATAAGTGAAGCAAAAAAATGTAAACAGAAAGAATTGAACTCACCACCTCAACAATTCGAGAATCTCCTATATCCACCTACAAACATCTATACTACACAGCAATTGGTTGACCCCTTTCTTTCAGCACAACATTACACCCTCGAGACTCGACGACTCACATTGATCTATAGTGAAATATATTTGATCGCCGAAGATTCTGCCGCGATCAAATTCCCTTATCGGGCGCGCACGTTGCGGCGGAAAGTCAAGAGTGCGCTCCGAGAATCATCTTCCCTTCCCTGTCTAGTCTGTTCTTTGATCGCATCACAACTAGACTAATGCACTATGTACTCCTCCCCACCCTCGGCCGAGAAATTTGAACAACCACGTGATGGTTGGATTTTGGTCAACCTAAGCACGCCCAAGAGAGAATGCCGGAAAGATATAAATTAACATATATTTCAACAACAAAGAGGGCCATCCGGCAACACTAAAGCCGCAAACAAAACAGAAGATCCTTGATTTAACTAAAACAGAAGCTCTCATTATTCACCGCTTTAGACTAGACATCCGAGCCGCAGCATCCCGGGTCAGTGCGCCACTGCCCACAAAGATCGGTCTCGTACCCTCCCTATTCATTCATTCAACAAAAGTGCCGTTAGTCACCTCGGTAATGTTCATGCGAGGAAAGTCCCACCTGCTTGCCGTTGACCCCACCGGTATTGCACCCATCGACGGGGAGTCGGAGAAGGCGATTACAGTTGCCGTCGATAACAAAGTTGCACCTGGATGTCAATTGTCAATGATGGGAATCCGAGAAACCTCGAAGACATTACTGGAAACTCACCCGTTAATAGCTTCGCCACTAACGTACACCGTGAAACTGCCGTAGTTGTAGCGAGCCTATTTCAAGTCCAGGTAATCTTATATGAATGATCATCGAACTTGGAGGAGAAAGATTTATTGACGGACCCAGACGGTCTGGCCGTTGTTAACGTGCGTGCCGATTACTTTGCTGCAGAGGCATCATGTCAAATTGGAAGGAAGAGGTATAATGCCAGAGGCTCCTGATACGCACCCGCACCAGTCGTCGATGACCGAAACGATCGGAGCACGATCAGCCTAGACGTTCTTTTGTTAGCTGCCAGTGGCGCGAACTTATTTGTATGGAACGCGCCTTCGTTCCGAAGCCATAACAAGTGACAACCTCTGAGTTTGACGCTCAAATATGAAACTAGCGAGAAATGAGGCCGTAAAGTAGACGCACCGGTACCGACACGCTTAACCAACGGGTCGGAGGTGCTGTTGTGGTAAGCTGCAAGGGCGTTTACGATGAGAGCTGCGCTGAGTGAGTATAGTTGGAACAGATGTCTTACTGATTCCTTGTTCGATACTCAACCACTGGGAAATTCTGCGTTGAGCGCAGTACGCGAGATCGAGTATAATCATACTGACCTTGCCCGGGACAGCGTCGGTAATTTCTCCCTCAACGCGAGCAACAACGGCTGCGAGAACCGGGGCTGCTGCGACGAGGGCGAGAGCGACGACACCAGAGAACGAGACCTTCATTTATATGCGAGTTTGGAGGTTTAGTTAGTTTGTGAGTACCACCTCTGCGATGAAGTAGTGAGGTTTCGCAATAATGGAGAGGCTTTTATACCACGAGAACTTATCTTTATGTCAGAAATGTCACGACGTTACCGAGTTGAATCCGAGAAGAATGGTCTCGAAGGAACTGAATGTGCACAGGCTTGAGGCGTTCCTGAAATTAGAATAAATATGTTTTCTATACCAACACCCAGTCCTCATCATGCATCCTCATCATGCATCTAGTCCTCGAATATTCATCCCAGCATTCAGTCCGCATCAGCCGGTGCCAAGCGTTCCCGCGGTTGAACATAGATTGAATACAAAACAGATTCATGTCGCTCAAAGAGAGAGTTTTTCCGACCTTCGCCGATAGCAGATGTAACTCCTCAGTAACTCCTCAACCGGCTGCATTCCGTTCAAGGAAAAAGCGGGAAAGAGATCTATCATTCAATGAAATCCAGTTCGGTCTGGATGGGACTGAGATGAAAGTTGAATTGAATGTATTATGAACGGACTCACAGCGCGATTGAAAAATGGCGATGAACGGGCAATACTCGCCGTACTGTTTGACAATATTTCGGTCGGACGAAGGGCGGGACTGGATCCGATTTGCGTGATCAGGTTAGGAGAAGACTCGGAATGGGATTTCGCTGGAAACAGAAACAGCTCTTGTTTGGGAGGAAAATCAAATTACATTTATTACCGTGTGTTTGAGGGACGATGTGTGTAGCCATCGCACGGTCGTTACCATATCCTCCAGGAAATATCATTAACCTGGATTGATCATTAATATCTGGGCGTCAGTGAAATGAATGTGGGGAGTACATCCATACAAACCACTGTATAACCAGCGGGTTTCCATCCGTCTATTCCAAGGGCCGCATTATACTCGATCTGGCCGTCGCCATACACACCCGTCGGCGCATTCATTCATACATACATACCTCGGACGCAGCCCCGTTCCTACGCCCCAAGACCTTCGAGCCATGATTGTCTTGCGAATGTGAGTGAGGGCGAGCCAGATCTAGAGGGAGTGAGGAGGCATAGAACGCCTACGCGGTGGCGTTTGTACAAGGGTTTCATTGATTTCCGGCGTTGCGAGACCGCCGAGGCAACTGCAGTCTGCGAAGGAGAGATTAAAACGCAGCGTGCAGGTCGAGACTCGAGCGAGACGAACGGGATGAGACTGCGAGAACTTTAGCTGATCGAAGGTAGCAGGGATTTGGGGTGGGTTGAGAAACAGAACACTGGGAGAAGAAAGGAACAATCGTCTCAAGATATTCCGGAGATATCTATTCGGAATTTCGTCACACCCGCACGGTTCTTCGGGAATCGGAAATGATTCGGAATCGAAAAGACTACTGAGGTGGGGTAACCCGGTAATCCTACCGTGAATAAGTATTGGGTTAAACCGTGAAGATACTGATAATGCAATATATCCGACATTCACCTTTGACTAGAACGAAAGTCTAGATAGATTGAACGATCTGAGACTCTGAGCGCGCCGGGGCCGCAAGTAAGTACGTGGTGAGTGAGCAAGAGACAAGGTGTGTGACGATCAGTGACATTGATCGCAACGTTAGCGTCGGTGATCGCCGGATGGTCATTGAAACGCGACGATATTGGTTTTTATCGGTTTTCTGTTGAAGTAGGCGAAGAAAAATGAGAATTCAGGCGATTAATTTAACGGGACGCGGAACACGAAGGCGATGATGGAATTCATAAATTCTGTAGGAAATTTCTGATTTACATACAAAATCCAACCACACCATTTGCGAGCGTTGAGGTGGAACTACTGCCATGCATATAATCCGATTGAATGTCGGATAGTGAGAGACAATGGGCAGGTATATACAGACTCTCCATTGATCAGAAGAAATGTTCGACTTGTTCAAGTGCTCCGGGGACAATTGAAAGCCAAACTTGAACTTGACGAGTTGAGAACAACAACCAGCTACTCTTCGAAGAGTTGCGTCGCATGGTCGAGCGCGTGCTTGTTGGGAGCGAAATAGAACATACCTAGCTCTATTGTTGAATGAATGCTTCAAAGAAATCAACTACGCAAAACTCAAACACGAAATGTCCGGAGGGTTGAACTTGAATCAAAATGAGCAGGGGATAATATTGAATCATTAGCAGGCGTAGTGTACACATAAAGCCTCCTCACAAACGGCTGAAAAAGTCATTTCACTGACTTTGACCCTCAATCAAACCCGCGGACTGGTCACCTCCTCCGTATGCTCCCACAACTTCCTCATCGCCTCCTCCGACCCAAAGTAATTACTCCCCCACCCCATATCGTCGCCATTATCCTTGGTGCGCACTGCGCCGGGCCCCGCCTGGAGCAACGCATACAGCTGATGCTCGCCGCAGGTTTCTGCGTTATAGGTGAAAGGGCGCAGGAGCGGCACGAGGAAGGTGTTCGCGATGCGGAGACTGCGGTTGGGCGATTTTTTGAGGACGTCGGTGGTGACGATGCTGGGGTAGGAATGGATAAAAGTGAGGCCGGGGTGGCGTGCGGCGAAGTCCTACAGCAGGAAGTGAAGGTCAGTCGACGTCGAATTAAGGTACGCTTAGGTATATCGAAAATTAATGTGGAAAACACGCACCTTCACCATGAGATCGTTATAAGTCGTCCCACTTGTATGTGCATTGGCAACGCTGTAATGCTTCTTCAACCCAAGATCCTTCAAATCGATCTCCCCGCCACGTCCCGCCGCGAGGACGGACAGCACCTTCGCGTTCTCGCCGGCTTTGTGTGCTTCTTCGAGCGCCGGCACCAAATCCCTAATGAACCTCCACCGCCCGTAATAATGCAACGCCAACTTGCGATCAATGCCCTCCTCAGTCTCGGTCCTCCCGTCTAGCGTCGCCACCCCGGTAGTCAAGACGAGGAAATTCACCCTCGGGAAGCGCGTGCGCAGCGTCTCCGCGACGCGGTGGACGTGTTTCATTGAGGTTACATCGCATTCGACGAATTCGTGCGTGATGCCGGGGGTGGTGGGTTCGGGGAATGTTTTGATGATGGAATCGGCTGCGGTGCGGTTGCGTCCGACGAGGACGATGTGGGCGTTGCCTTTTGTGTAGCGCGCGAATGCTTGGGCCATGCCTTGGCCGATACCAGCAGTTCCGCCGACGAAGATGGCGACGGGAGTGTAGGTGGGGGAGAAGGACGCGTTCGAGGCGCGGACAGTGGCGAGGGAAGGCATTCTGAGGAAATATCAGTCGAGGGATAGGGAGGAAGGATCGAAGTAAGAGCCAGGAGGCTTAAAGAGCTTTTAAGATGTCGTAAAGAAGATCTGCATTGATGAACACACGTAAATTGTCTCACGTCTTATGCCGTTGGTCCGATGTCAAATCATCAGCCAGAATTGTCATTCTCGAAGACCCAGCTCGAACAGACTAAGTAGTTGATAGCGAATTCGGGGGGAGGCGTGACCCAGGGGTTCATCACCAACTGGCAGGAATAAAAAGTAATCGGAACTGAAAGACCAACAGGTTGGTCGACTCAATGGAACCGCTACATTGGAGCACTGATTCCTCAATTTCTCATAGGTACTCTGCTACCTGTTTTCTACTGGCCAGGATTCAGATTAGATTCAGACTTTTGAGTTCAATATCGAATCCTGGCAGCAGACTTTGAATATAAGTACCTGAACGCGTTATTTTTGATCAATATTTCAACCTTAAAGCGAAGCAAAGGCGAATCGTTTACGTATTGCGTGATGACGGTGCCGCAGTGATACCCGAATTCTCTCTCACACCACCACGATGCACCCAAGCCTCAGACTGTCCAATCTATCCAAACTTCGACGCTCGATTCGGGTATTTCTCGAGTCTCTAAGTTCACGAGCTACACTAAATCTCCGGAAGTCTCTGGCCATCGCTGCCGCTTCTACCAACCCGAGCCTGGAAGAAAGACAAAGGTTCGCGAACGTGACCCAGGACCTAAGCATTGAGGACCGCGCTCTCCTCCTTCCCGCATTCTACGCAATCCTCGATCCAGTCCGTATTCCAGGCATTGTTTCTCGGCTCCATGAGGAAGAATTGCATGCGGACGACATCATAACCGATACATTTTCAGCCTTCGTCACTCTACGAAACGTAATCGACGTTATCATGGACCATTCCCTTCCCGCTGCGGCCCTCAGGGATCTCTGGACGCGATTCTGGCCGTGGATTGAATTTCTGGACGAATACCACGACACGCTCTCCTTGGTGGATCATACCAGTGTGACGCCCGCGGAGGAATATTCGGCCTACGTGTCTTTGTGCTACGCATTTGACGAAGCGGACAAGAGCGTCAGAGAACTGATGCGTGGCTCGATGAAGAACCTGTGCCGCATAGTTGGGAAGGCATTGCGAATTCTGCATCTTTCTCAGCGCCCGTTGACTAGCGAAGAAGATGCAGGATTGAGCTACATGACGCATTTCTTCCGAAGTTGGTTTTCTCAAGAAGATTCTGACTGGTCAGCGTTCGATGACTTGCTGCTCGGCAGCGGGGGTACTGTTACACATCTTGCTTGTCTCGTTGTGGAACTTGCGAACCGCTATATTACGGAGGGGGCTGAAAATCTCGAGCATTCCGTCGCTACGCTCGGAAATCTTTTCATATTCATGATGAGTGGGATACGCCAATATGACCATGGGACCCACGACCAGATCCCCGGTGCGTTTGGGGGTGAGCTCTTCAAGCAGGGGCTTGTGAGCACTGCTACAAAATTTGGTCTCCTCGTCTGCGATCCTTCGATGGGAACGGAGCGGGCTGAAGCCGTGCTTGTATATGTGCAGCGCCTTCTCTCAGCTACTCCTCGTCATAGATGGGTCGTCGAATCTCTGCGTGCCGGTCTTCTACCCGCCCTATTCGCCAGTCGGTCATCCATATCCCTTGGCCGAGTACTCATCGAACTCATCCCGTCAACGGTTTACTATTCCGTCCTCGCCCAGCTTCGCGAATCTCTTCCGCAGGTCGACGGGTTGGATGTGGCTACCTTCTTTCCGCTTGAAGGAATGGCTCACGATTTACCTCCGGTTGAAGTTTGGAAACTGCTCACAGGACTTGTCGGGTATCGACTGGAGCATATTGATAACTATGCCACAGGAATTCGGAAGGTTGTTATGGCCTGTCATAATGTACAGGTGTGTGGTTTTATAAGTCGGTTCTTCGTCATGTCGGCCTGAAGACATGAATAGTGTGCTGAAGCAAAAGCTAAATCCGCGCTCAAAGTCTGCGGTGGCTGCAAGATATCACGATATTGTTCCAGGGAATGTCAAGCCGTCGACTGGCGTGACGCACATCGTCAAGTCTGCCCAATTCTCTCGTCGCGTCGAAAGAGTGAGTAACTTTTGACGGCGGAATATTGATGACTCAATGTGGAATGGTAGCCGATGCGTCAATGAGTGCGCGCGATAAGTGGTTTTTCGAGGTTCTAGTTCACGAAGACTACGGGAGCCAAGGCAAGAAAATTGCCGCGAAATACCTGCAATTCGCGTTGAATTACCCGGACCAAGTACCATATACTTTGTTCGACTATTCGAGCGGCCACCCGAAAGTCGAGGTTGGGGCCCTAAAAGAGATGGATCCTTCCTTCAGCAACGAGGAGGCGGCGATGATTACTTGCTGCGATAGGGTCCTCTTCCATCTCATTAAAGTGTCTGACGGGGGGAATGAAAACCCAGATATCTGGCTCCTGCCCGTGCGATTCGGTGCGCAGACTCCGAATTTTGTCTCAGGGCTGAGGAAGATAGTGGCGAGGGGTCCACTCCATTCGAGCGAGGAGGGAATGGATCAGTTCTTGACAGAGATACTAACTCTGATGCCCAGCTGGGATGGGGTGAATAGACGTTGGTGGCACGCGGATTGAATCAACTAGCATCGGACGCAGGGATCTAGAATTCTAGGAATCACTACTTATCTGTGGATTGTATTTCTGTGCTGCATAGGCTTCGCAAAGACTCGAACCAACCATCCTGGCTTTCTGAGAGTAATACTCTTGTACCTATCCGCCGTCTTGAGAGTTTCATTGAGAACTCGAAGTCATGAAAATCACTGTTTGAAAGATTGTCAGACACATACCCATCTACATCAACGTCGGACAGCTGCAAGGTTCCAGATTCCTTCATCAACGGCGGGAATGAGTATTCCGTAATTCATTTTGAATACGTTGATCAATCATAATTAAAAAACTTCCCGCCTCATTCCCGTTGCATTAATTCCAAGACCACCGGCAGATACTCGTCTAGCCGTCCCAATGCATTTCCATCCAACGGTAAAGAAGCGGCATACGCCCTCAACTCCTCCCAGAAGTTCCTGCCCACCTCACGGAAAGGAAACAACAAGCAACTTGGCTTTTCCCCGTTCATGACCGCCATGATTTGATACTGAATCCGTCCGTCGCGAGTCACCGCCCGCGCGGCCTCGAGATCCAATGTGTTGATCAATAGGGTCAATGGATCCACCTCAATGCTGCACGCGCCGTGGATGTAGCCGAAGACGAGAACCGGTAGGAGATTAGGGTACTCTAAGACAAAGCGGAAATATTCGCGTGCGATGATTTCTCGTTGGGTGGTATAGTCGTGGTAGATGAGAGCACGTAGGAAGGATTTGTCTCGCGCGCTGTTGGTTGAATAGTCTGGATAAGTTGAATTTAGCGATCAAACGACGGTGCGGAGGAGTTGAACGTATCATACCGTTCCGGTGAGAGGAAAGAGGAGCGCATACCCAACGGTGGTCGTTTCGCCAACCCGTTAACTGACAGTCCTTTGAGCAGTATCGAAAGAGTCGGCAGCCGCTGCAGGCTTGTATATCATCATCTGAATAGAGTGTTATACACTAGAGGTCATATCAGTATATGTATCGCAAGATATAACAAGCGAAACGCACCTGCATGTTATTACACATTTTTGGCGCTTTCAGAATCCCGCTATCGTAGTCATTCAAAATCTGAAACCGACTGTTAGCGAGTTCGAGAAACGCATTCCAGTCAGCTAGATTGTCAGTCGTGAAAGTAGACGCCGCGTCCCAACTGTCCCGCTCCGCAAGGGAAAGCCGAAGCTGCACGAGCGTCGATCGATAAATCGTGGAACCAGGGAGTATGCGG
Organism: Favolaschia claudopus; assembly: GCA_037176885.1. Classification (NCBI taxonomy): domain Eukaryota; kingdom Fungi; phylum Basidiomycota; class Agaricomycetes; order Agaricales; family Mycenaceae; genus Favolaschia; species Favolaschia claudopus. Next base: position 355,723 of record JAWWNJ010000183.1, read on the forward strand.
CTCAAGAGATTCTTCAGCCACAATACAGCTGCCCCTTTCCAACGACCTGTATCGTAAGAAAACAACGCCGGAAAGAGTCCCGCTCGAAGTGCTTCGGTAATGGATTTGTGACGCGGAAAGTATGATATGTGCACCACTGAAAGCGCAAAAATCTGTTCCACAAGCATTTGGTCTGGGCCGAATGCTCGTAGAACCGTTATCAAAGCGGGAACGGCCCCGCACGATAAAAGGGCACGTGAAAACGCCGGAAAATGCTTCTGAACGTCCTCAAAGAAGAACGGCACCATGCCGCACACCGAGGTGGCGATGTCTTTCGTGACGACGGTGTCTGAATGAGGGATGAAATGTAGGAGGTGGGAAACCACCATGGAGGGAAGACCTGAGACGAGTCCACCAGCTCCTTCACCGAGGTCGTTGAGAGAATCCGGGTGCATTCTGATGTGTTCGGCAGCCTGAGTTATGAATTGTGAGATATCGGATAACGCCTCATCGACGATGATTCCAGCATCATCATCCGACTTGTAGGAATGCAGGAGGTGAGCCCACGTCCTCCCGACGACTGCGAATACACCAGGCGAAGAAAAAATTTCCTTTCCAACGTCATTCGCGAAGAAGTTGATCAGTGTCGCAAACGTGGAAAGTTTGGTTGTCGCCGGAATGTTGCATTCGGGTAGATTGTCGCTGTAGCTGTCAAGAAAACTGATCCAGGGCCAGATACACGTCGCCCATAGGTCGGGTAACGCCTGGAGGGAAATCGAATCTAGGCCAAGTAGAGCTTGGATAGATTGTAGACTGTAGATGGTGAGTAACACGCGGTTTCGAATGTCGTCGGTCTGGGCTGCCGTTGGAGTCGAACGCAGCTGATCGACGGTCGCGGGGATGTGGAGTGGGTCGAGAAACGTGGAGAATAGTGGGAGGAGGAATGGGCGATCGTCCGAGGATATGGTTGGGAGATCTGTACAGAATTTCTGCACACCCTGTGCGGCTTGCTCTAGAGACGCAGATGAAACTTTTTGCGCGCGGGTCTTCGAGAAATCAAAATGAAAAAGTTCAAGGAGTGAACACATGATATGGATACGGGGAGGTAGCCAGCGTCTACCTTACCTTCAATGAGAATGGAAGCCTGGATAGATTGGATAGCTTGAGCGAGGCATGCATTGTGCTAGAGCCATTAAGGACTCCGAAGGAGTCAGGACGTTGTGGTGAGGGAGGTGTGTGACGATCAGAGGACACGGATCTCGGTGATTGCCGCATGGTGGTTGAACTGCTGCTTCAAGTTCGACCCCACCCCAGGCTCAAGAATCCAGAATCCAGATCGATTAGGTTCTTTCCCCGCCACGGTCCGCACACCTTCGCGACATCGCCATGACCGAGATTGAATCCCTGATAAAATAATCCACCGGGATAATATATTAATGCAACAAAAAAGCCAACTTGCGATTACATATCAATCCCCGCAGCGTCCAGCGTCGCCACCCTCGGAAGACGAGGAGATTGATTTATCTTCGTGATCCGGGAAGCGGAAGGGCGTGGACGGGTTGCATGGAGGTTTCGTCGTGGTATCGCAGCCGGTGGTGGGGGTGCGTGGGTGGGTGGAGGAATGCGAAGGAGGTGAGCATGGAGGAGGCGGAGGCGAGGACCATGTACATGTCACGGTTTGATCATGATGACGGTGGGGTGGCGTGGGAGGGCGTTAATAGTTCGAGGGGATGGGGAGAGGGGAGGGAGGGATTGCAGGACTTACTTGAGAGCTAGGAGACGACGTGAAGAGCTTATAAGACGTCGTTGAGATCTGCATGCGTATGAATAGATGTAGAGGGTCTCAATTGGTCCGACGTCAGGCATGAGCTGGAATGAAGTTGTCATACATCCTCGAACGGTTTGGAGAGTTGAAACTTGATGGGTAAATTTGGGGGAAGGGTGACGCTGGGAGTGAGCGTGAGGTATAGCACTTAAAATGAGCTGATTAAGAAAGACCCGAGTCGATTGAACCCCTAACGTTGAAGTTTGGGGCAGTCAACTTCACTGAGGAAAAGTAAGTACCTACGCAGTGATTTATACGCTGGCGTGAATTCAAAGCGATTCCGACTTCTTGAGTTTGACGTAGAAACGCTGTGCGAGCGACGAGGCGTACGGTTAGACTTGGGTTAGACTGTACATTGAATTCACGATATGAATCGGATTCGGATTTGACGAAGACAGGCTGATTCAGACAGGCAAGTAGTAATAGTTCTCCCAGTGCAGATCAAGCGAGAGACCACCGTTGACAGAACGAATCAATGCCGCAGAAAGTTGTGCTTTGGAGCGAGAGTCGACTTCGTTGCTCATGGTGGTTCAAAAACAAGAGTGTCACGACGCGTCACCGAGGAATAACGCGTGACTTCCTGTCAACATCGTCACGCTCCCTCGCCATCGTCATCTTCGTCGTCGAAGCTGCATCACTCAAGAGTCAATGGCCCCCACTCGCGAAAGGCTTTCTAGGGTACCGCAGACAGCAAGCAATATGAATGACTTTCGAGATTATCTTCGTCGTCGGGTGCATCGAGCAAGTGCGGTGTAGAGCCATATCCAAGCAGTCGAGAGAGTTGCGCGGCGAAGTCTCTAGCACATCGCGTTTACCATGCTCAGTCATTGTTGCCGTCGGCACAAGCTTCCATTGGATTCTATCTCCTGGGCTTTCCCCGTCCTCTCAAAATGAATGCATATGGGTCATCGGACGCTCAAACTTCGTTATTCGTTCGTGGTATCGCGATCGACTTGAAGGTATGCCGACGCTCATGGCAATTCTTCCTTTGCCGCGCTAACGGCTCTGTCCGCGGACACCCCTACCCAGTGTCGATATCTTCTTCACACCGTCTTCTTGCAGGGATATCGCAATTGTGAGGTCAAGCCACGGCCGAGGTGTGTCGCGATACTCGTCGCCTTCGCTCTTACCCATCTAACATAATCATCCGCAGTATAGCTAATACTACCTGTCGTCACGGTTCCGCGCGTGGTTTTCGCCAGTCTTTTCCGCCCATCTCGTCTGTAAGTCTCTTCCCTCAATTCAAGTATTCAAGATGTGATTTTGACTCCGCAGCAGCGGTGATCGATACACAGCGCTTTGCTGTATAACGACGCTCTCTACGTCCGTCCGTCTAGCTGCAAGTCGCTCGCCAATGTTCACGGAGGCTTTCTCAGAACATAGCTGCCGTAGCCTGCGGAGGTACGCCCGTACCACACCCCTCCACCCTCCACTTCGCTGACCCGCCATCCACAGCAGCGAACATTCGCGGGGACTCCTCCTCGACATAGCCCCCAGTAATAATGCTTGCTTGCTGCATACACGGTATCGACACACACGTCAAGGCTCTCGTCCATCCCCCTGTCTGCACGCGGAGGGGATTTCCCTCACACCGTCGCATGGTGGTCAGCACTCGACCTATACGCAACTGGCGGCGCCTGCGACGTCCGTGGATTCACGCGTCTGCGTGCGTACCGGGGAAGTGCGTCCCTGGCTTTGGCTTGTCTTCCCTGCCTCCGATACCGGCGCGTAAGACGTACGAGGGATGGAGATGGGGGTTGATGTATCGTGTGTGGGCTTGATACCGTATACTGCCCCCACCTCCACGCCGCTGCTCTGTCACTGCTCGCGTTGCGCGAGTCGACGATGCGGGGGTCGGGTCAACGGAGGGTATGGGTGTGGAGGGTGGCGGGTGAGGAGGAGGACGCAAAGGAGAGTGGGAGGGGGGACGGAATGGGAAGGAAGAAAGGGCGGAGTAGGAGGAGGAGGGTGCGCGCACTCGAACGACGGGATACCGAGCATCTGAGGGGCTTTGATCTGATCGCGGGTACGTCTTCGTTCGTCGTTTGAAACGAAGCAGACGAGAGCTTATCAGTCATAACTACCACAGAACGCGTCCCCCGTTTTCCATCTACCTGGACGTCGGTATCGCGGGGATAGGCAGCCGAGTGTTGTATTGGAGGCGGGGATCGCCAGGTGGACTGTAAACGTCTTTCCAGTTTGCGGGAGGCCGACAGTTTAGTCGACTCCTTCTGACTCCCCTCCCCCGCGCGCTCCGACTTCAATCCGTCGTTTCCGTCGGTAGAAGGCGGCTACCCGGAGACGCCTGGCTATGGGCAAGGGGAAGAGGCTCGTCGGCGTCGGCTTGGAGTTGTATGGATGTATAGCAAGCGCTAGCGGTGCATTCCTCCATGATTCCCCGAGCGACGATCTGAGCACGTCTCGGCGCTGTAGTGTTGACGGAGGACGTCCGACGTGCTGATCGTACCTCCACACCGTCCTCGACGCCTTCGCCTCGTTCTCCCCCCTCTTCCTGCGCATGTCGGAACAGCGAACCTCGTCTATCCTCGCCCTCGTCTCCGTTCCCGCCGTCACAAATGCGTGTAGTGGCTGGGTCCTCAGCCCTTAGCGCCGTCATTTTCCCAAAGCATTGACAATAACGTCGCCATACGGTCCTTCTCGCCATCGCCTTCACTGTGTCCCCCCCTGTGTGGGTTCGGGTCTCCTCGGATCTTTTCCTGAGCGCGTCTGTCTACCTTCGAGGTGTCTGGGTAGCGGGCCCTCTGCCCAATTGTCTGTGAGAGAGCCGAGTGTTTGGTTGTCAGTGTCATGGAGCGACGAAGCATGGAGGTACGAGGCAAGGGGGAGGCTTGGTGTATCGTGCATGGGCTTGGTATGTGCCGCTGGGCTTACCTCGTTCGCACCGGTTCCTCTGTCAGGGCGCGTCGAGGATACAGCCCCCGACGCAGTGTTCGCGAGTCTTTGATGTGTGGGCTGGGTAAACGGTCTTGAGCCGATAGAGGATGTGGAGTGTGGAGATGGTGGTGGGCGAGGACCACACAACAAAGAATGAGAATCGGAACGGCAAGGAAGAAGGGGAGGACAAGTGTGGAGGAGGAAGAGGAGATACCGAGCGCTCGGGGGACGGGATCGTGCACGATTCGATCTGATCGCGGGTGCGTTTTCGTTCGTCGTATGAATGAAGCCGGCGAGAGACTCATAACTACCACAGAACGCGTCTTCCGTCTTCCTGGACGTTGGTATGCATGGGCAACCGACTCGTTATCTCGTCCTGTATCTGGTATTCGAGGTAGGCGGGTATCGCCTGAGTGGGCTTCGAGTCCATACGTATTCGCGGAAAGGTCGACGACTGTCATTTCGTTTCCACCCTCATGACTGCCCTCCCACCCCAGCTCGAATCCGTCGTCCACATCGATAGAGGGCGTGGGCTGCGGTGTCGGCTTGGAGTTTATCGGCATCAGTGCAATCCTTCGAAGCCAATATTCCCCAGAGCGAGCTCCTTCGACCCAAGCACGCTCCCACCCACTCTCGACGGAGGAGAGTGTGCGTCCTCACGAGGCTTCCCAGCAACGCCTTGCGTCTCCGCGAAGCAGTCCATCCCCCATGCCCCTTCCGCCAGCCGACGTGCTGCCGATCTTACTTATCTCTACGCCGCCGTCCTCGATGGCCTCGTCGTCCTCCCCTCCTCCTGCACCTGAGGCCTTCGTAGTCATCGATATCGTGTCTTTTCTATTCGGTTGTTGCCATGGTAACCTCCGCTCTTGGGGCTTCGAATTCGTCTCTGCAATATGGGGGGAGGGCGAATCGGTGTGGATGGATGTGGGGGCAGGTGCTGCGCGCAATCCCGGGGTCGGAAGGAGCAAGCGGTGCTTGACATTTCAGGCAGGCATACGAAAGCTTCATGATGCCCCGAGGATGATTCGGCTTCAAGTTTGTGTGGTGTCGATTCCTCGCTGCTGGGACTCTATACACGGATCGTACGCACCTTCGATCACAAAACACGTACCACTACCAACTGACCACACACTCCGCAAAATCCGATCTTTAGGATCGTCCTAAATTGAAAGAAAAACTTAAAATTTTGACAATGAATTAAGTTGGCCCTAAACTGTTACAAAAACGTTAAGTACAGGACGAACAAAAACTGTTCCCAAAACATCAAGTTTCGGCAACGGTTTCCGAAAGTCCGAAAGGAAAAGAATAAGACGCACCTAAACACTTTCCAAAACGTTTGGTTTTGGGAACAGTTTTGGTCGCTCCGAAACAATAAGTTTCGGCAACAGTTTCGGCGGTGTTGCCGAAACTTTTGATTTCGGTGCTTCCAAAAGGACTTTTGGGCCGTCTAGAACAATAAGTTTCGGCAACACCGCCGAAACTGTTGCCGAAACTTATTGTTTCGGTGCAGCCAGGATCCTTCCCAAAACGAATCGTTTTGGGAGCCGTTTAGGTATGTCTGAATCTTTTTGTTTCGGACCTTCAGAAACTGTTGCTAAAACTCAATGTTTTGGGAACAGTTTTTGTTGAGCCTTTACTTAACATTTTTGGAACAGTTTTGGGTCCACTCAATTCAATGCCGAAACTTTAAGTTTTTCGTTTGATTTAGGACGGTCCTAAACTACGGCTTTTCCCGAGTGACAGCTACTCCTTGATTACTTCCGATGTTCTTATTTCGTTTGATATACGATCAAAGTCCAGCTACAGTATGTACGCTCTCGGTCTAACGAGCCCTGCTTCTGCTAAGCGTGGGAGGCAGAGGCCAAGCGCACGTCAGATCACACAACTAATAGGGCGGAAAAATTTTATCCGCAGAGTGATTCCTGTGATGTCGAAGAAGGATGGCTTCGGATGCTCGCCCGCACTCATATAAAAGACAAGCTGCCTAATTCCCGAACACATTGCTCCAGACCAGATGGTACAGGCGCAACCTCTAAATGTTTCCATCGTCGGCGCGGGAATTGCAGGGCTCGCAGCGGCGACCGCGCTCAGACGCAATGGGCATCTTGTTCAGGTAAGTACTGAAATTACTAGTCGCGCACTGGCTTCTGGAAGGGAAACTCACTCTTCTTTCGCAGATCTTCGAATCTGCGGAAACGAAAACTGAAATTGGTGCTGCTATCGTCGTGCCGCTCAACGCTCAGCGCGTTCTCGAGTACCTTGGATACAAGAAGGAGAATCTGAAGAGTGTCGATCTCTCCTCCGTGCGTCTTTTTCTTTTGTGTGTTTAGAAATGGAGCGGGTTTCCGACACTGAGACAGATGGTGACGTTCGACGCTGGGGGAGACGGGGGGAAGAACTTCGCCTCGCCTTGGATTGAGATCGATGGCAGAGTGGTGAGTATTTCTTTGACTCTGTTTATCTGAACTGCGCTCAATATGGTTCGTTGAATCGAATTGAATCAGGCGGTTACTTGCGTTCGGAGCGATTTGCATAACGAGCTGTTGCGGTTAGCGACAGGACCCGGAGAGGGACCGCCTGCGGTTATTAACTTTGCGAGCGAAGTGGTGAGATGTGATCCTGAGGAAGGATCTCTTACGCTCACCGACGGGCGGGTGGTGCAAAGTGATTTGATTTTGGGCGCGGATGGAATTTCGGTGAGACTTGGATAACAGATTCGGTTACGATGGGCATTCGAGCTAACAAATTCCACAGTCGGTGATTCGCACGCATGTTCTTGGTCACGTACAAAAAGCCTTACACAGCGGTCTAACGAACTGCCGCACATTGTTGGATGTGGCGAAACTAGACGCCGTCCCTGAGCTCTCGTGGCTCCGCGAAGGCACCCTAGGGCCACGCATGATCATTCCGTTCGGAGTTGAGTCCGACGAATATCGCTGGTTGTTCTTATATCCTTGCCGCAGCGGGGAACTGTTGAACTTTATAGCACTTCTCGACGATCAGGACCAAGCTAATCCAGGTCCGTTTTATCTGGATTTCTTTTCTTGTAAGTTACTAATCATTCATCTTTGACAAAAAGATTGGCACCCGAGCGTTACCCGCGAGACTTTGCTCTCGAAATTTGCCGCCTTTCCATCGCAGGTTAGAAAATTGCTCGAGATGCTACCCGAGGAACTGCCGCGTTGGCAGATTCGATACGTGCCAATGCTGCCGACGTGGGTTAAGGGTTACGTTGCGCTTCTGGGAGATGCGGCGCATGCGACCCTACCTAGTACGTCGTGCTGAGTTCATCGGAATTTGATTGTAACTTGCTGATTTATCTTCATTTTATCCTTAGCGCTTGGCCAAGGTGCGGCTCAAGCAATTGAAGACGCTGGGGCCCTTGGCTTGCTCTTACCTTCCAGCACCAAACGAGCGGAGATCCCCGAGCGGCTGGAGGCGTATCAGCAACTCCGGAAAGAGCGCGTCGAGCGAATTACGCGGGAGTCCTATGACCAGATGACTGTGCCCAAGGAGCGGGGGAAGTTCTCTAGAGGTATGGCTTTCTGAAAGCTATCGAAAGAAAATGTGAATTGACGGGGATGTAAATTTTTAGATCTGGAGTTTCAGAAGTATGTGATGGGATACGATGTGCTTGCAGCGGCTCGAGAGGTGTCGGATCGTGAATTTGTCAACAAGAAGGGTCTGAATTGATTTGATATCCAACACAACGAGACCCAGCCGTACAGCGTCCAACAGTACGACCGCTAAATTCATAATAAATGCTCGCAACCGCGCAGCTCGCGTATAAATGCCAGCTCCGCACTACTATACTTTCAGGTTGCTTTAATGCCTCTTATCCTTGCTCTTACGCAGTGATTCAGAATATTTTATGCGAGGTAAATCTCAGAAATTTTGTATTGGCTAGCGAGGTATTGGTGAACTCGTGTACAAATAAGCATTGACTTTTCTTCACTATGCAAATAGATCCCACCACCGACTATTTAGATTTCCGTCCCAACTAGGCATTATGCTGAGAACATGAGGAACATAGGCTTCCAACTCTCCGCTGCTCGGATGTACAGGAAGAGCAGATGCAATTTCTCGCAGCTTTAGCACGAAATTCGGAGCTTGGGATCCAAAGCGCAGGGGAAAGAGCCAGATATTGGGTAGTTTGCCATCGGGTATTTTCACGAGGTGAAACGATATGTTTTTGGCCCTCGAAACAGACGATACTTCGTTCTGATTGAACGAGGGATGAAGGTCTTTGAGGTGGCCGATCGAGACAGTACCAATGCCGGTGGGAGCGTAGTCGAACAAAGCATATGGGACTTCGTCTGGATTTTTCATGGCAAATATGAGGTATTTTAGTGCCATCTTTTTCGCTAGAGTGCCATAGGTTTCGTGGAGCACTTGCTCTAGAAAAGATATGTCCCTGGAGGTCGTTAATGCATGCTCTGCGAGGACTTCAGATTGACAGTTTGTTTAGAGGGAAGGACTCACCATCGCGATGCGCTTGAAGGATCCGACATGTGCGACGATGGGCCCGGGAGACTTTCCAGTCTTGAAGTTGACACGCTTTCGAACAGTAGTAAGCTAATTTACATTGCGCACAGACTTTGAACTTGTGTTTTGTTTGAATCTTGGCACACTTTGAACGGATTGAGAACATGGGAAACAAGGAAAAAGAAAAATACCTACGGAGACATTATGGCAGCTCATGAGTACAGGGTGTCGGCCGTGATCGCACGCATCCATGAATCTGAGTCTTTCCTGCACAGTCCCCAAGAATGGCTTCCACACGTCAACGGCGGCGACTTCCCCCGAGCCGCGAGGTGAAACAAAAACTGTGGCCACATTCAAATGGCTGACTCCTTCCAGAGCAAACCGGCATTGATCGAGGACAGAACGGAACACGGTGAAGGGAACCAGCTGTAGCACCAGCCTCAATAATATCTGTGGCTTCCGAGTAGCAAAAGCAGCCTGAAGAGCACCTGCCCCCAAGGCTTCCGCCATCCAGCGATGCCTGGGTGGGAAAAGTTCCGTGTGCCCTGCCAGGATTTCGAAAGCTCCATCTGGCGGCGGTAAACCGGGTAGGGTCGATGAGCAGATGAATATTGACCACTTCGTTATCAAGGTTACCATTCCCTGCTCCCAGACATGCTCTCGGAAGACAGTGGTATCGTATCCGTGGGTCGAGATGGCGGATATGAACAAGACCAAAGCATGCACTGATCGCACGTTGTACCCATGAATGACACCATCGGTGAGACAAAATTGGCAAAGCCCGCCCAACAGCGAGGCGAGAGTCCCGAGGGTACCCCCGGCACCAAAGAGTAACTCCTTGAATGCGCGTCGGTCGAAGGAGTTGATGCTGAACCATTTGCTGAGCAATTCGATGACGTAGAGTAAAGCCTGGCGCTTCTCTACTAGTAGTTTGTTTTCCCATTCTACAGGGATGATGAGACATAATGCTCTCCCAAGCATTCTGGATAAGGGTCGTAGTGAGAGACACATTGCGCGGTGGATGCTTGTGTCCTGTGCGTATTGAAAGAGGTAGCACACAGAGACATATATTGAATATTGTTCTGCGGGGGTTGATCCATCGCGGATCGCTATGGGCACAAGATCACCATATTCGTCCAAGAATTGCATCCACGGACAAACATGAGCCCATAAGTCTACGAGAGCAGGATGTCTCTCGTGCTCTGCAACAATCGTCATGAGAGAGCGTAGGACGGCAGTGGCGGAGAAGAATTTTCGTTTCATGTCGTCCTGACTGATCGCGCCGACACCGTCGCGTAGCTCGTTCGTCAAAAGAGGGATCTGAGCTGGATCTAGAACAGCATAAAATAGGGGGAGCAAAGAGAGTTGATCTTTGGCAGAAAGGTATTGGGCTTCGTCCACAAAACAGGCTTGCTCTTCGGGATTTGCAGTAGGCGAAGCGGTTGCGATCGCGCGGGCCTTGACACATACTTAGTCGTGGATACTTAATGAGATTGAAATGTGGTATTATACCCTGATATTGAGGGGAAGTCTCGCCAGATTGGACAGCTTGAGGCTGTAATGCATCTGGCGAGGTGGTGGTAATCGATAAGATCAAGATAAGACCTCGCAATCAGCCATCAGTATTTCCCACGATTGTGATACAGTCCTGCGTCATAGTAAAAAACAGTTTTCTCTCGTCTTCAAGATGCCCAGATCAGGAATTATTAGATTTACACAGCTCGCGCAAAGAGGAGGTATTTCTGAGCGGTTTCCTTGGAATGTGAGAAGTAATATTCATGAAGTATGACTCGGAAGAATTTTTTTTCGCGCGGGCTGATTTGTGAACGTTCTAGTGGGTGATTAACGTCGAGATCCAAGTTGTGTTGGTACAGCTGGGTTAGTTCAAAATCAAGTAGTTCTCACCAAAAGAAATAGCCAGCTCAACACGGCCAGAAAGAATCATTCGATGACTTGGCGGAAGAAAAACAAAACTCAGGAACGACCGTGACGACCCGACAACGAAGGAGTGAGGCATGCCAGGAGATATTTAGTCGTGGAGGAAGAATTACGTGCGCGAGAGCTCTCAGCTGTTAGAAGGACAAACGTAGCAGCGGAATGTAGTAGAGACTCGGGTGGTCAGGAAGCGCCAAGTTCCACATCCGTGAGGGACATGTGGTTCATTTGATACCAGGAGCCTGAGTCGGCACTTGAAAATTTATCAACGCAAAATCCCAGAATTCAGTGTCATGGTTGAAGACAAGAAATGACCGGATCAGTCCGAGAATTGCGCATGCTTGCCAAAGCAGCGATCAATAGTTCTCACGCTCTCTGACCGCTTCTTCCTTGTCGTCGTCCAAGGCTTCGTCTCGTATATCTGGCTAGTGGCGCGCAAACCTTCCTCACTTTCGGTGGTGTGAAGTCTAAAGTATAATTGGCTCCTGTGCTGGGTGTGACGGGAAGCGCGCTCTTTGAAAGTTTGACTCTTGCATGGCATGGCGACCGACAATACCGAGACCGTGATTACCACCGCTTCATAAAGCCTAGTGGTTACCCACATTCATGATTCATCCGAGTTTCCTTCCCCCACCGATGTCGACGTTCACGCTCACCGAGGACTACGTCAAGGACTGGCTCAAGAAACTCTATACTCAAGACTTCTCTCTCATCGACCCCAAGCTGCAGTGGACCATCGGGTCAGAAAAGAAGGATCCTGTGAGGTTGACCGGGGTTTATGTGCGGCTTTCTTCTTGTTTTTGTCTGTGAGTTACTGATAGAGAATCGACAGACGCTGAATAGCTGGTTTGAAGAAGTATTGAAACCGATGTTGAGCCGCCTCCAGCCCGTGGAGAATCCCGGGGTCGACCCTAAATGTATCGACGTAATGCACCCCTTTCAAGAATGCTCGCCAGGTGCTTCCCCGTATCTCACGAATGATTTCACAGATCATCGGAAACAACAAAGCTATCCTAGAAGTTGAGAGTCAAGCCACGCAACGTAACGGGAATCCGTACAATAATCGGCGAGTGTCTGTGTATATTCTCTTTTTTCGCTCCAATTTGAGCGGACATCCCACCTCAGCTACGTATGGATCCTCGTATTCACAGACGAGGGAAAAGTGGTTAAAATTCGGGAGTATTTGGATACGGCGCTGGTGCAGGAGGTGATGCAGACAAATCCGTAGGTTGAGTTTATGGGCCGAGCGCAGATCATTCTCGATTTCCTAAACACCATTGAAATCAAATTTTAGCTACTTCCGGCCACAAAGCAGTTAGAATTTGCTCGGGCATAAGTTTTGAAAATTCTTGTTCTACGTCACAGACAACATTGTCGAATTCAGACATGTTCTCCCTCCAAGAAGAACCAAGGTAGATCACAGAGTATTGCGCTTATTACAAAAGTCCTTTGACAATTCGATAAGTCTTTCCTCCAAGATAATGACCGCAAGATAAGAATCGATGTAGACGACCGCACCGCCCCGCAGGATGGTCTTCGGAGACCTCAGTCATATTGATTATAAGAGCTGGTTATTTCCCAAGCTCTTCCTCAGAAGGGTGTCCTGCACTGAATCAAGATTTCAGCTTAATTCATCCCATTGTTCAACAAAATTTGAAGGACTCACGGCTTCCCAAAATATCCGAAGTCGAGTGTGAGTCCTGATCGAAAGCTATCAGCAAAGAGTCTTTATGCATGAAAACAAACGCACGATAACAGATGTGAAGTATGAGTATAGTGCGCGTGGCTCGGGAGAATACTGTTTCACAATCGCGGCTAGGAATGATGTGTGAAGTTAATATGCAACACGAGATTAATCCACTTACCGAATTTCTTCTTGAGATCTGAAAATTCGTGAAGCCAGTGAGAAAATGATAGAGACGTTTCAGCTTGACGTACATTGAGAGCAGCTTGTGAAGTCGTTGGGTTTGTCTCCATAAGAAGTGACGTGGTCGCGAAATTTTTGGCCGGACGCGAGTTTCGCCTTGGCAGAGTTCAGGTATCAAACCATAATGAAGAGGGTGAAACATTTTTACCTTTAGAATATCACATTTGTTGAGAAACAGGATCAAATTTGTGTTTTTAAGGAGCGGACTCGAGACGATGGTTTTCCACAGAAGAATTGAATCTTCCTATTAGCACCGTCACGGTTTGAACGGACGAGGAATTTGAAGCTAAGTGCTCACTAATCGATTGACTTTGTGGTCTTCAACCAGTACCTGTGTTCGCGCTGTTGACGGTGTATATTAATATTCACTTGAGAGAACGTCATACCTGATCGAAGCAGCTGAGAGGAGCCAGAAAAATGATTGCATCCATATTGTCGAAGTACGGGATCCTACCCAGCGTTCGAGTGATTCAGTGAATCAAATAAACGGAAGTGTCGTTGACTGACCACGCAGCTAATTACCCAAAGAAAAATGGAGGCATCAGAAATCTACGAATCTGTCAAAGGGTTTTTCATTTACCTCGCTATTGAAGGTGAGCCGTGAGAAGAGCAAGGGAGAGCAGGGAAACATACTGCCGAGCGAGCCCCACCAACATCATATATCGTCCAGTTGTGAGGAACCAGGCTTCCTAAGCCAGGAGCATGGATTATAGATTTATACAACAGGCGAGCGCAGGAGCACCTACCCGCCTTCAAGCAGAACTGGTGCTCGGAGACGCCTAGGTAGTTCATGAGGGCAGAGACCTGATGAAACGCATTTGTATACCAAGCGTTTTGAGTCGCGCTCGAAGAATATCATCTGGGAAGACTTCAATAAGCAGGTGGGCTGAAACAATGAGATTCACCATCGGTTGGCTCATATTGATGCGCCGTGATTCGTGGAATTGAATCGAGGAAGCTACGAGAACACAGAATGAATCGCTGCAGTCAGGAATAGGTCATAAACTCACAAGCCAGCCATATCTTCCAGACGCAGACGATGTACTTTCAACACCTCTTTAACGATGGGGTCCATCCAAAGCTGAGTCATATACTCGGAGCAAGCGTACAGCAATTCCCTAGTCTCTCTCAAATCTTGAGACTCGCTCAATCCGTGCCCCTCGGCCCCGTCTATACTGCTCCGCACGTTATTGATCAATCGACTGAACGTGCGCTTCCACTGAGTCGCTGAATGCACGAATACTTCACCCGGAGGCAGAGGATTCTCGTCTGGGATTTCATTTTTGGTTGTGTTGGACACAAGAAGCTTGCTGACGAGGGCCAGCTCGACATGGCGTAGTGGGCCGAGACGCATTTTGAGTGCTAGAATGTCTGGTGTTAATTCAGGATACGGCTGATCTCCAGGATCGAGAGGGACATCAGAGGAAACGCTTTCCTCTGCAGCAGTAAGAGCGTCGAGGATGAGGCGAATGGAGCGAACGAGATTTAGGTGAACGACGGCGCGCCAGGAAGTGCGTTCGCCTTTGAATGCCTATACCGATGATGAGCGTCAATGACTTTGCAATTCACGATGCGGACATGCCATCTTTGGTGAGCTGACGAGTTGAAAGTCTGACAAAGGGATTAGACTTTGAACTTTGACTTGAATAAAGCCTACTCTTCAGTGTCGTGACTCGTGGATTTGCCTCGAGCAAATTCAGATCGAGAAAGTGGGCAAGTTAGCGGTATCACCGACCGGATTCACTCTGGCCCAAGAGGAGAATCTTGACGGACTTGACAGACTTTCTGAGTGCTTCACGCTCGCGATCGATCTCTTCGTCGATCAAGTCGGAGCGCTTCCTTGCCTCCAGCTCCCGCTGCAGCCGAGCTTCTCGTTCTTGAGGAGTTTCGTTAGGAGGAGGTTGGAGTGCAAGAGTGAGGGGGTCAACATCTACAGGCATGTCGATTGCGGACAAAGAGCAATTGGCAGATATCCCGGTGGAGAATTTCAGGATTCAAGTTGGGATACTCTGTGATACAAGTCAGCGCTTCCGTGGAACTTTTTTTCCCTTTGGTGCTGGCGCCGCCGCCGCCTCTCCTTGATTCCCTTGAAACAGAGCTCAGAATAGATGCGGAGTTCCCGGCAGTCAGTGATACAGGCGGTGAGAAGGCGTACAAATTGTGTATCCTTCATAATCTGGTTCTTGGTGATGGTTAAGGGCAATTGGCGAATCGGCTCGGCATGTCCCGACGCCCGAATGATCCGATGGTTGCAATTCAATTTGTATGCTCTCACACAGAAATAATACTTTTGTGGCCCAATCAGCATTTTGCGGGCAAGCCTGAGAGTCAAGAATTGGTCAAGAATTCCTTCGTGCAATGATAATGACTCGAAGGCGGAACTTGAAATCAGAATCATGATACTTGGTTTGCGCCACAAACGCCCAAGCGTTTGCCATTGAAGATTGAGCATCACAAGCTCATTCACGGCAGGGCAAGAAGCTATTCAATGAACAATCGGGTCGTTCAATTGCACATTGCCTTATCGATTTCTTTTAGAAAAAATTGCGTCAATTTGCCGGCACTTCCTCTCCGGCGCTCAGTTATTTTTTAGACAAAGGAGCGGATTGGAAATGAATCGTTCTGCATAATATTCTATAGCCAAGTAACAAGCCGGCCACATGTGACCTCATTCTGTAAATAAGGTGCTTAGACTCCAGGAAGCGGAGAGTTCATTGCAAATTCCTGGAGACATCCGGACTCTGTGATCTATCAAGAGTTAGCTGGATAGCTTCTCTGCTTCCGAGCACAAAACATCCATGTCAGATACATCCCACGGAGAGGAATCTCATAGTCTGACATTCGGCCACTCAAAACGCGAGAAATGTAGGAAGCAGAACCTATTTTGAATCCCTCGCACGGGGCTCAGCTTCCGCTCAAAGTATTCCTCCTTCAACCTTCAATTGTTCAATCATTGTAAAACCACTCTCGTACAATTCACTCCCGGGCCCTCTCAGACCCTCTCCATTATTTCACTCCGCGGGGAAGATTTGCGTTCAATAAACGTCACACTAAGCGACGGGCTTTCCCGATATAGGCGAAACGGTTCTCTATGAAGTTTGAAGTCATATGCATGTCAGGCCCCCGGTCACTACCTATGAGGTCCGTCGTCGATAGAGTAAATCAAGGTCCCAAAATCGCCCAATGTCCGCCCGAAAAATAGAGTAAAACAGCCAGAAATGGACCAATGTCGGGCTGAAATAGAGTAAATCGCGCGCAGCGCGAGAAATTTTTTGAGAGAGAACTTGACCTGGGGGCAAATCACCGGCCAGAACTAGGAAGTTGGGCAGCCAAAACCAACATAGATTCGTCGGTTTTGAGCGCAATTTCGCCCAGAAACGGTCAAAAATCGTCTATGAGCGGCTCCCGGGCGAAAAAATCAGAATTTTGCCCCAAATGTCCGTCGGAAATAGTGTAAATCAGACCCTTGGAGGGCCAAATTCATAGAGTAAAACAGCCCAAATTCTGGGCACCATCCCGACGGACCTCATAGGTAGTGACCGGGGGCCTTGCATGTCCATCACGCTACACCGTAAGTTGCCGGTTGTGTCGCCATGCTTCTGGTTCTTCCAGTATATTCATCTTTCAATCGGAGTTCTTCACATAACGGCGCGATGGGCTGAGTACTAAACGAATTTAGGCTACGAGTATGCCACGCTCGAATCGGTTTTCGGCAGTGCGATTTCGTTTCAACCATGGCCCGGCGTATACTGTGTTGATACTACCCGCCTTCTCGCTGTTATCCCGCTAATCAATCAGCGGCAGGAATTTTTGTACCCCCTCCTGGCCCACGGCGATTGGTTTTATGTAATATCAGTACACTCGCAATCTGACGGAACAAGATGGCACTGCGTCCACAATTGTATCAAACTGCCTCAGAGACAGTCCTCAAATTTAGTGAACTATGTAAAGCTGTGTTTCAGGCATCCAGCCCTCTGGACTCCTCCGTTCCCTCCTCTGTGTTGGCACGTACTGTCAGTTAATCTGAATTTTCCCCCCACTGCCGAAGCTCAGAAGTAAACAAAAACGATGTCTGATACTCTGCCTGGGGTCATAGAAGACCTCACGGAGAAGTGAGTAATTCAGCCATGATCGAGCATATCTCTGAATCGATGTTATTAGCTTTCGAACCAACGTATTTCGTCCACTGTGTACCTATCCTGCATATCAGCTCAGTCAGGCTCACCCTAGTGTGTCGGATTTGCTGGATTCTCTGTATTAATCTGGGACCACATCGATACGTTTCCAACTGAGGTAAACGGTTCATCCTCAGACGTCGACCTCTATGATAGAATTCGGTAGGTGGAATATATCTGGAAAGGCAACAAAGGACCTCGTAAGTTTCTCAGACTCGAAGTATATCGCTCAATCAAATTCCCTCCAGTGGTATATCTCTTCCTCCTCGTCAGTTTCTCATTGGCTACCGGTAAAAAATCCTGCTCAATTCGTCTGGCAGAACCGATATGTGACTCCCCTGGGCTTCATCATAAACCTCTTCGGTATCAGGCTGCATTTAAATTCTATTGTTTGCTGACTCGAGCTAACGCGTGTCAAACAGCGTACCTATCCCCCGTCTGGACCTTTGAGGCACGTTCATGGTTGATTGGAACACAGTTCGACGGACTGACCCCGTCACAGAGGTACTGGTAGAAAATTTGTAGATGAATTATCCGATGACTCATGAAGTCAAATTCAAGATGCCACCATTTCATTCGATATGAAGGCGCAATGACCGTTATTGGTATCCACGTAGTGGGACTCATGATGCTCATACGGTGAGATTTTACAAACCCACAATCTAGAGTTGGGTGTGAGATATAGAATTCAAGGATCAATGCACTCTACACCAATAAGCGATACGTGGTTTACGCCGTCGGCGTTGGTTGGTTGATTATGTTCTCTGTTCAAGCATGGTTGTTATCCAAAGGGGAACGTAAGTTACAAAATCTTTCACCATAACGCCTGCTCAAGAATTGTCTCCAGCGGTTCGCCACAATCCGTTCTCTGGAGTTCACGGTAATCAAATCTGCAACTTCATTTAGGATGACTACATGCTCATGCATGGAGATAGCGTGTACCATGATTTTTCCTCCGGAATTGAGCAGCATCGCATCATCCTCGGCTTGGCTTCCGTTGCTCTACGATTCTTGTGTTTTGATTCTTACTCTGATCAAGACCGTACCGGCGACGGTTAGAATCCGGCGCATGCCGATGAATCGACACCGTCTTGATAGGTCGAATATCATGAAGCGGCTGTTCCAAGATGGTCTCATATATTATTCGTTCGTCTATGCTCAGCTCAAGCTTTTATTTGTGTTGAGATATTTCGTCAGGGCAATATTCGCAGTGAACGCCGTATTGACTATCATGATTATCTCGGCGCCTCCAGGTGTTTCCAGAACATTTTATCTCTAGCTGTTCGTTGTTGACCTGTTTGTACAGGGTTAAAGAACATTGCTGCTCAGTGAGTAAATTACCGTGATTCATGTGTATCTCACTTCAACAGCATCATTAGGCTTGAACTTTTGTATGTAGATTTCTAGCCGATCTCCGGCGCTGCTCATTAGGTCGTCTGAAACTTTCAACAGGATCACTGTGAGTATCATATCAAGCCTTGAAATTGGGGTTGAACCGCTCTAGGTGGCTATGATGTCGCGAATCACCCTCAATCTCAAGAAATTAGGCTCCAAGAGGAAACTCATGGGCAGCACTGTCGCAGATTCTGGCCTCCCGGTCGTTTTTGGGTCAGGCGGACAGCATTCAGGTCCTGCTCGATTCTCCCGCAGAATTCTCACAACGGTAGACCTGGACACGGTCTCCCGCGCGGAGCCTATACAGCTTTGACTTTACGTTTCTTTTTCCCTGCTACCAATTTTCTTTACAATGATCAGACGGTGTTCTGGATCCAGTTGTCTTTGATTGGATTTCCTTGGGCTATTACTTTCAAATTTATTTATTACTGTAGCAATTTGTATGGGTGAAACGTAACGCGTAACGCTCCCCCCGTTTCGTTTCAACTGTAACACAAAACACAGCATGGGTTTCCCAGAAGAGTGCGTGACTAACTGGCCTATAAAAAATAAAAAAAAATCTCTGTCTTAGAGAGCTTGTGTGCCTTGGAAATACCCTGGAGGGTTGGGATCTTCTGAGGCAGTTTCAATATTTTTCTCGTGTCACGCATAACACTTAGGCCGTTTCTGGTTTCCATGTGTCGCGTTTCCAGTCGCGCTCAAGGTTCAGTTTCACCCATACAAATTGCTACAGTATTCACCCGCTCTGTCGGGCATAGTTAGATCTCGGTGACCATTACTGACCGAGTAACGAGCATATTTTTCAATGTGAGAAGAAGAAGCGACGAAACGGGATACCTACCCATTCTCCCGATCATTTTCACCCGGGGGAATGCGGTAGCCAGCATCCGGAAGCAGACAAGCAGTTGATGGATATCAAAGCGAACATGGACGTCTAGCCCTGATTTCTCACAGCATCTCACTATACCGCGTCAGGAAAATAGCTTCTGGCCCCAGTTTATTTTGATCAATTCTTTCGGAAATTTTACTTCACAATTTCAACTTCAACATTTTCTCACGCGAATGATGAATGTTACGTGAGTTCGATGCCACTACCGGCTGGATCTTGCTTGTCCTTTCCCCTCATCTTTCAGGCAACCATGCCTCCTCAGGAGTGTCCACCAGCAGTTATTCAGTGTATCATCCACTGGGTGCTTACTTCCTGCGTCTCATCCGTCAATTCAGACGGCATTCGCCACCTCTGTTCTGCATCGGCACCTTGCAAGACGGCTTTGGATTTGTTTTCACCATTTTTCACCCTGAAACTCGTAAATTCTGTCTGGAATAATTCTATCAGAGAATTAAAGCTCGAAGCCTTCTTTTCAAATGTCGAGGATGGAGTATACTATCCGCATTCGTGGCACATCAACACTCGCGTCCGGAAGGGCGTGCTTTTGTCGCGGTACAGAGTTTTCAAGACGATTCAGTCGGAAGCCGGTAAGATGTGCTTTGTCTTTTTTGTTGAATTGTATCTCAATGCGTGTAGGGGACCACGGCGTCTACGATGCTTACGACTTTGGCGGCCCTAAAGGGTGTGCCGGTGCCACTGAAATTGCTGTCAAGGCGTGGAGCTCGGGCTCGGATATGGAGTTTCACAACGAGGTGGCCGCCTATAGGCTCCTGCATAACTATTCTGGAGTGCCTCAAACCTTCAGCGGCGCACAGTATGACGCCCTTTGCGACGTCCACATCCTTCCGATGCAAAAGCTTGGACCTACCCTGGACGACTTGATCTCTGTCCTCCCAAATCACCGTCTTGACGCTCGGATGGTCTTGACAGTCGCGATTCAGATGGTAAGCACCTTCTCTTTCGCCTTTCCATTTTAGTGAATGTCTATTTCGGCGCAGATCGAGCGGTATCGGGATATCCATATGACTGGGCTTATCCACAACGGGACCAAACCGGCGAACATATGTCTTGCTCCCCGCGGCAGTAACAAGAAGGGAATGTTGTACATTATCGATTTTGGGTTCGCCCTCCCGCTTGAGGATAACTTACCACTGCCAAGCGCGCATCGTATCGATGTCGTTGGGAATAGGAAGTACATGAGTGTCTTAGCTCATCATGGAATTAGTGAGTTTTCTTTCTTGTTTTCAGATTGAGTCCATGATTCAGCAACTGCTCAAGGCAAATCCCAACGCGACGACCTCGAGTCGCTAGCATATCTTCTCTCCTACCTCTTTCATGGGAGTTTGCCTTGGGAGATCCCGCTCATGACCCGTCTGCGCTCCTACCGCTCTTCTACCAGCGATGCCGATAAGAACCAGAATGAACAGCCTCAGGTCTGGCGCCGTAAGATTGCGACGCCTGCTTCAAAGCTGTTCCGGGATATGGATGAATGCTTCCATGAATTCTGGCGCGATGTGAAGGCCCTTGCTTATGGGGAGATGCCGGACTATGAAAAGATGCGCGCGAGGTTCGCGCTATGTTTGGAGACGCATGAGAAGGGCTGTGAGCCACGGGACTGGTGGGGTATTTGGGATGAATGTCACAAGTAATGCGCCAAGCAGCGTAGGGAGGTACCAGTATTTTTCATGGGGTTCAATCACTTTTCGGTATTGGTTCGATGTATTTTCAGGGCAATGTCTATCAATCTGTGGTCAGTCTGATATTTGGGAAACGCACCAAATTGCTGTACACGCTTGGTGTCTAACTGTAAGTTATGGTCAAGCCCCTTCACCTCCACTAGTGCTTGCTGAATTTTGATTCTTCGAAGATTGATTTTCTTGGACCGTATCAGTCGACTATTTTCTGTTTCCCAACTCTCGACATAGCGACAACCACAGCTTTTAACATTCTCAGTGCGCGGGGAGCAGACGTAGGATTCAATCTGGCAGGTGTCTTTTTTCCCGTGTTTGAATTCAACTTGAAGTGGCTCAGTGATTACTGTACTTATCCGGTCTTGAATTCTTGGCCGTGATGGGCATAGAACGGATTCCATGTTCACTTGAGCGTCGGGCAGATAAATTGGGAAGTAAAACGCATCCCAATGATTCTCTAAAATACTGCATCTCGAGGAGGGCCAGAAGAAGCTGCTTCAAGTTGACAATGAGAGGCCGACTCGGAATAATCCAACAGATCTCTGATTTCTTTCCGTAGGTGACATACTAAATTGAGGGAGAAGTACATAACTGTGGGTGCCGTCCAGAGATAAAATAGAAAAACAGTAAGTTTCTAACACGATGAAACGCTTGGTACGTGTTTGTGGGTGAACCCGGAAATCAACAACTAAACTAAACAATAACTCCTCAATTCAACACAGCGCCGACCAGCAGCGATCCCAATATAAATCAATCAAGTCCTCGAGTCAACCAAGTTCAACCCAATTCAACTACACCAATATAGCGCGCAAGTTCGGAGGTTCCTATCAAAGTATATGATAGTTGCGAATCCAGGTAAGTGTGATAGCGACAGAGGTAATAAAACTCAAAAGCTTCAAGTCCAACAAAATCCGTTCAATCAAAGTTCCGTTCTGTTCCGTAAGTTCGTATTCTGTAGTGCCGTAGTTTCGTTTCCGTTATTCCGTTTTCAATCCAGACAAAGCGCGAGAGGGCGAGTAAAGAGACACGGGTAGAACCCGGGCGTAGAATTCTAATTTTACAGTACAAAATCCCAGTCCTTATATACTTTTTGCTGCTACTTCCGCGCAAATACGGCTGCTCCACAATTTCCGTGCTCAATCAAACCTGAGGAACTTCTAATTCCCTATCCAGGTGAATATTCTGTCCTTATCACAACACTTTGAGGTTCAATCAAATCTGAACTCTCTGAATCAAGTCGGATATTAAATCCTCATCGAGATTCCTGTGCGTTGATCATCTATCCTTGATATCAGGGCATAGCCTGATACTCCAATCAAAGATTTACTGTTAATCTTTCTTCTATCTGTTGGGCAGCACTGTAGATCAAGAGTGTTCGCTTTGACCTGTGGCAGTGCAACCTCTCCCCACTCTTGTGCGCTGACGGCACTGTGCTCACAGAATTGGGGAGCTGCTACACAGCCACTTCCCACGCACAGACCTCTCTCTTTCGTCTCTTTGTATCCCTCTCCTTCATATTGCTGTTCTCTCCTTGGGATACTGGTTCCCTATTCGAGTAATAGTTTGATTCGAGACACCATAGGTCTCAATTACACACTCCCTCCAACCCAGTGATATGTTATTCTTTGAAATTTGAAAATTCCAGGAGCCCCAGGTATATTTCTCTGGTGAAACACCTCCGCTCCTTTCATCTCCCTTTTTCACAGAATCTGACTGTCCCCAGTCAGACTTATCTGGGATTCCTGACTCGTGGACAGGTATTCCTACCGGTGTTCTCCGGCCACTTGCCGTTTTCGGAGCATTGATATGTTATGTCACATCAGTTTGTCACATCTTTTTCTTCTTGTCCCCCACCACCATTGCTGTTGCCGCCTAGCCATTCTTAAGGATGTTTTACATCCAGTACGAGACTTGCGGGTTCTTCTCTGAAGCAAAGTCGTTGTCTATGCAGCTACTGCCGTTCTTCGAGCGGCTCTAGCCTTCCCCCTCCACTTCCTTTCTTACACGTCATCTTCGGATCCGCTGCCTCGTTTTTGTCGCCATTTGCTCTTCCCGTCTCTCTTAGACTTGGGTTTTGCCCTTCCTCAGAGCTTGTTTGAATATTGTATCCGAGTGTGTCATCTCTTTCTTAGATTTGCCTGAGTCTGATATTATCCTCAGACGGCCTGTGATAATCGGTACTCAATGATGCGATGTGTACTGTTTTCTCCATTTCATACGGTCATTCCAACTCGAATGCACTCATCACAATATCCACCACCGCGATGTCAATTGACCCTGCCCCCGCCTGTATCCTGTACTCAATACCATTTATCCAAATTTTGCAACCTCCCCTTTCGGTGTTTTCAGACCACCGAGGCTTCCCCAACGTGCGTCTGCCATGAGGCCAGTGAATTTGCGTCCGGAGCTTCGTGTTCTCCGAGATCACCGACACTGCCTCAGTGACTGATTGATCGGCATTTTTGATCGCCGTTGATTCGCTTATGTTCCCGCTATCTCCGTGATGATGTGTTCGACATATTCTGTCAATCTCACAGCGCTCTTCATTCTGTAAAGTGCCTCTTTTGCTTTCATACTTGACTGTGTTCTTCACCCCACTTGATATGTTGATGCAACAATCTATCCACTTTATCACCCCCATGCTTCTCAGGCTTCTCGGGGCTGCAAAATTTTCTTCGGCTTTATCGGCTTTCTATTGGCCTTAGGCAAATATCGCGTTTGGCGTACAAACTTTGCACACCCCACTGCTCATTATTCCTCCACCCATATCCCCCATTGTTGTCAACGGCCTGGATTAATCCTGCATTATGAGGTGTGTCCTCTATTCTTCCTATTAACTTTTCCTCGCTTTAACCGTCTCCATTGTTTTCGCAGCTTCTTAAATATCCTGACGCCGCCGCCACCGTTCTTTTCCCAGTACCATAACCTTCTCAATATCTTCGCACTTCTACTTGTATATACTGTTTCACTCGTCCTGCTCATAATGTCCCAATTCGACTCCGCCGACTCTGCCATCATCACCATCTCGCCGCCTACTCCCGAGTCGATGACTCTTGCTCCATCATCGTCGTCGCCGTCTCCACCTTCTTCATGTGTTCCTATCATTGCGCCATCTTTGCGCTCCAAAGTGCGACGGGTTCTTCCCGACGATTTCAAGATTCCAGAGCCCGATGCGATGAACGACCCCTTCACTATCCTCTTCGACCACACCTTTGCCGAAATCACCCCCATTGTTTCTACTCGTCCCTTGCCCACGAACGATGCCGCTGTCATTGAGCTCTTAGAGTTTGAGCTACATGTACGTCCTTCATATATCCTGTCTCTTACTTTGACTGACATACTCATCCTCAGTATGGTGTGAAGTGCAGCAGCTGTGTCCAGGCCAAGATTAGGTGCACTCGCGGCGAGCTCGGGCGCGCATGCTATTCATGTGTTGGGCGCGGATGTTCCGACTGTTCGTTCACCCACTTGACGACCCTCCTCAAGAGCCTCTCCTTCCAACGCGATCAGTATCTGCAAGGGGAGTGCTTCTCTCTTATGCGAGCGATGGCGGATGACGGTCACGACTCCAAGTGGTTTGGTACGTTCTCATACCCTTCTCTTCACTACCGTTGTTCCTCACCCTCCACCACGTCTCCTAGACCTTCGCTATGAAACAGCCAAGCGTCTCTTTTATGAGGCTGCTCAAGGTGCTCTCGATCGCTTCGAGGTACGTCTCGGCTTTGTTCCCTTATTCTCTTCTAGTGCTCATTCGTCTTTATTCCAGATCAATCGCAGCTCCGCCTCCTTGGGCTTCAATTCTTTCGTGGCTCTCGCGGAGTCTGTGCACGACGCCGCTGTCCTTGCCCGTCTCTGGGCCTCCCTGAAGGAGTGCAAGATCAATCCAGGTGTCCTGGGAATGATCAAGGCGCGTGTCGATGTCTTGGATGAAGGCATTTTGTAGCCTTTTTGTTCGTGTAAATTTATTCGCTATTATTTCTTGCACATTCGATTTAAAATGTTACTTCTTGATTCTATGTTTGTTTGTGTGAAGCTTCCGTCTCGTAGAACATACCCGCAATTAGAAACACATCAATATTTTGATCGTGCTCCAACGTGTTCTTCCACTTTCTGTTTCCCTTGTTTCAAAACCGTTTCGCGTCGTTGCTCGCTATCTCTCCCATCAACGATTCGTGTTGGTTGTTATCGCTGGTGTTTCAGTACCGCCTCATTGCAACCTTCTTGCCATTGTTCAAGTGTTTGTTTATTGTTCTCTTGAGGTACGTGCTTCGTATTCCTCTTTCAACTTGCTCTACCTGACGCTGAACCCCGTTTTACATCAATCAGTTCTCTGATACTGCTGTAACACGTTTCAACTTGTGCCATTGTCCTCGATCAAATCCATTGTTCAAGTTCAAAACTTTTCTCGTTTATTCGGTACGTGGCCACCTTCTCCCTTTTTCACTGCCATTAACTGTCCGCAGTTAATCCAGGCTGTGCTCGCGTTATAAAAGGCCAGCCGAGGCGTCTCCAATTCTCCAGTTCCAACCTTTCTACCTCTTTTCCTCTTTTCTTCTTTCCCTACTCAACCGCCGGTTCGGTTCAACTCCTTTATCATGTCTTCATTCGAAGGTCCCGTCCTGTCTGATACCGAGGAAGCTGCTATTCGCACTCTTCACAAATCCGTGAAAGCTACCAGTTACGAGGATGCGGCCGATCAGGACGAGTTTCTTATCGCTTCTGCGAATACGATTGTTTGTCTATTTCATTTGTATTCTCCAGCTTTCATTAACACTTCTCTTCTAGCTTCAGTTCAAGAATCAGATTCGTTCTTTTGCCTTGACCCCGGAGGTTGGGCAATGTGTATTCGTTATTCGGACCAAGCTGCAGGCCAACAACTCCCGCCTTAAGACTCCCCCGAATGCCGACATTCTCAAGTCGCTTACCGATTTCGCTGGCGAAATCTCTCGTCTCCGTCAACTTATTCAAGACCGCAACCGGGCCACCACTGCTCGAGTTCGCGCTGAGGAAGGTGTTGCTGCTCGCGCTGAACGTCGTGAAGCGCTCCAGTCTGTTGCTAGAAACCAACGAGTATGTTCACTTTCCATCTCATTGAATTGGTCTTAATCTTTCTTCTAAGCCCAATAAGACCCGCGACACAGATGTTGTCTCTATCCCTTCTGATAGTGACAACGATATTCATCCCGGACACAGCCCTATCGTGGTTGAGGTGTGTTTTATTCATTTCTCCTCGTCCTCATCCATCTCAATCTCAAACGTAGCCTCCGTCGAGCCCAGCAAAGTCGGAGAATACTGTCGTAGGCTCCCCTACTCAGGGTAATTTGATCCTCTTTTGATTTTCCAACCTCTGCTTAATTCTATCTAGTGTGTTCGACGGGGCTCTTGTCTCCGCTCGATGAGATTCAAACCCTCATGCTTAGCATGGGACTGACCGACTCGCCGGCCGCCCCAGTTCGTTTCCCTTCTCCATTGATCTCTTATGTGTGTTGAAATAATTGCAGCCGATCTCTCCATTGTCACGACCTCGCTCCCTACCGGTCCTCGAGCCATCACATCCAAGGTTTCCACGAATCCTCGCAAGCGCCCTCGGGCAGATTCAAGTACCGCCGAACCGACACCACTCATCGCACGGCTTGGTCGCCAGGTGCGGCTCCCACAAGATGGTAAGCAATTCTCAAATATTCCTAATCCTCTTCGGTTTATTGTTAATACTTATTACAGGCTGCGACCTATATCGCGGGTTCCCCGATCTCTCCGGGATTCAACGCGGCCGTTCCCGTTCTGCACAGTTACTCCGCTATTCCCCGTTTCCACCGCCCGAACTTGAGCTTCGGCAGCGGTTGGTCGTCATCAAAGCCGAAATCCATCGGCTCCTCCTCGCGCAGAAACAAATTGCATGGACGCTCCAAGCAATTCAAGCCGCTCCCAGGCTTCTTCCCAAACCCCAAGGTTCTCCGAGCCAGCCCGAGGTCAAAGGCAGCGTAAGTCCTCGATGTTTAATTTATCATAGCTCCCTTTGCTGATCCTATCCAAGGAAAATTAAACGCTGCTGGTTTTGTTCTTCCCCTGGCCATTTCATCGCCACTTGTCCCGCTCGCGAGGTTGATTGAACACCATCTTGACGGAATCTGAAGCCAGTACTCCTGTATTTATTTATTTATTGTGCCTCAGCTGGCGCTGGCCGCATTGTATGGTCTCTGAATATTTATTACGGGCGCTAGTCGTCCATTTTTGCTGGTTCAACCTCTAGTTTGACTTCCGCCACTATCTCGAGTCATGGTCACCTGATCTACTGATGGGCAATAGTGGCTGTGTGTTGCCCATCAAACCGTGACAAGGTGTGACTTTCTGAACTTGTTCTTGTCCATTTCACTCGTCTCGTTCGTCAAACAACTCCTCTAACCCCAAGTCTTCGTTCTCGTCAACTTGTTCTTCAGTCTCATTACCAATAACATCTTCCTCAAGCTCTCCTGAACTCAGATTCAACCGTATCCCATCAAACTGCAAATCTTTAGACGAATCTTTCTTGTCGTATTCATCCTCCGGTTCCTCCTCTAGTTTATCAAGCATTTCTTGTGAGGTATCAATGAGCTCTTCAATGTGGCTTCCTATGGTGAGTTTCTCTCGTTGTTCATAGGGTATGACTCTGAATTGTCCAATCTTCTTCTGCCAGACAGCGCCATTGAATTCACAGACAATGTACGAGTTTGCCTTTGTACGTCTCACCACAATCACTGGTCCCCACCATCTATCTCGATTCCGACCACTAAAGGTTCCCTCGTCAACAGTATTGCGTACCAATACCACATCTCCAGGTTTGAAACAATAGTCTTTGATGACATGTCTATACTTCTTAGCGTACTCGGCAGCGCTCTTTTCCTTCAACAGGGCTATCTTCTTTTGCATCTCTTCGACATGTACAGTATGTTTTGCCAACGCTCGAGCTCGCAACCCTACTAACTCATCCGTTGATATTATTCTATCCGGATATTCGGCTAACCAAGTCGCCTCTGCGACATCCAACGGTAATGTAGGATGTGCTCCGCAAACAGCAAAGTACGGTGAGCACCCCATCCCTCTTCTTACGGTAATTCGATCGGCCCACAGCACCTGGTGCAGAAACCAGTACCATTTTCTCAAGTCACCTCCCGTTGCTTTGTAAAGTGACTGACGAATGTCCCAGTGACCTCGCTCTACAACTCCATTTGCTTGGGAATTGTAAGGTGAGATTCGAATGCCTTGTATGCCATATTTCGATTTCAACCACTCAACAGCAGCTATGAAAGGGCTCCCGTTGTCCGTAACAATCCATCGCGGACAACCCCATCGACATATGACATCCTCAAGCAGAAACATTCCGATTGTTTTCGCCGTCTGCTGTCTTAGTGCTCGAGCTTCCGGATAACGAGTAAGTGCACATCTCGCATCCGCAATTAATCCGTGTCCGTTTGACTTCTCGCTCATGTGCATTACATCAGTGTGTATTTTCTGGAACACGCTTGGTGTAGCTGTTACAACTGGTGGCGCCCTCAAGAGTAATAACCGTCTCTTCTGGCATAATTTACAAGTCTTTATGTACCAGCGTACGTCCCCTTCCATCTCCGGCCACCAAAATCTCAACTCTAATAAGGCTTTTGTAGCGAAAACTCCACGATGACCAAGTGCATTGTGCGCGGCACGCATCATATACATTCTATGTTGTTTTTCCACAACCAAGGTATGCATCGAATCCTTTCCTCGTTTATACAGCTTATCTCCATTGCTGAGAAAGAATTTGAACGCAAGTCTCGCAAACCGGGTGAATGCGTAGCCATCCTTGATCTCGGTAGGTCTTTCCAGTGTATTCCTCAACCATTTCCGAATGATTGGTAGTTTCTCGTCTTGTTCTTGAGCCCATTCGCTCCTGTGTTCTTCATCATAAGTTTCTCGTTCATCCTCGTCATTACGTAGCTTCTGATCAGGAAGCAATCCTTCCTCCACATCGTCAACCTGTACATAAACCGGTACAACTAATCCTTCCGCCTTGTACTCTCGTTTAATCAACTCGGATATGGCTTTCTCTTCGCCCCTAGCTCTATTGAGCTCTTCTTCGAAGTCATTGATACATGTTGCAGTTCCATCCATCCCAACAAAGTATCCTCCCCGTGTGTCGATTTCATCTTTGAACTCATCCAACTCTAACGGCTGCTCCGAGAAATAATCCCAACCGTTATGAATTTCTGGGGGACCATTCCCGTCAAGCCCCTCATCTTCTCCTTGCCAAATCTCATCACCGGGCTGTGCCTCGCGCCTGGACAATCCATCCGGTGGAAAGTTCGTCCCCTTGACATGCTTCAGTTTGAATTTGAACATTAATATCTGCTCAATCCAGCGATTGATTGTCGCATTCGGTCCCATTCCGGGATTATTCAACATCCCTTGAATATATTTTGCATCAGTCTCAATTACTAGCCTTCTACAACCAAGAAGCCAGTACTGCATTGCTTCGAGTGCTCGTTTTAACCCGTAAAGTTCTCGTTTAGGTTGTGAGAATTCGGCCTCTCTTCGATTCAAAGTTATCGATGCAAATTTTGCATAGTATCTCTTGCGCGGGTCGTTGGGATCGGTCTGGTAAATCTGAATACCAACGGCCATCCATGACGTATCCACCGCCATTACAATATCTGAATCCCAATCATAATTTAATGGCTTCAAGCAAGGTGCTTCAACCAAGGCGAGTTTTAATCTCTCCATCGCTGATTCTTGCTCAGTGCCCCACTCGAAAGCTATATCTGCACGGACTAATTTTTGTATAGGTCGTGCGAGCTTCGCATAATCTTTTATGAACATCCTCAAAACTCCTACAGTGCCTAGGAAGCGACGTACATCGGATACGTCCTTCAACGCACCCCATCTTGAAATTACTCCGACACGGTCAGTGTCCGGTTTCCTCCCTTCAAAGGAACAAAGGTGACCAACAACGTGAAATTCTGCAGCGCACAATATTGACTTTGCGCCCGAGAATGTCCCTCCGCAATATTTAACTCGTTGAACTACCCGGTTTAAATTTTCAAAGTGCTCCCATATAAACCTTCTAATTCCCGGGTTCTCAGGTATTGTTTCACACGACCCATCTGCTAGTTCATAGCGTGTTCCCGGCCCCCGTAACGGTACGTCGTCAATATAGGGTATTGTGACATGTGGGATCTCATCCTGCAGAATGTAGGTGACATCGTCGTGAAAAATAGGGACACTATTGGTCCAGCCTTGCGGCAGTTTCACCAGTCGCAATGCACCGAAAGGTGTCTGAAAAGTGGTAAAATCTCTCGAGCTTTCCGCTATGTCCCGGTGATCGTATCCAGAATATAGGTCAAGACATCCGCCACATGCTCTTCCGGCAAAGTGATTCGCCAACTCTTCAGTTGCAGGTGGAATACCCGAGTGCGCAATTGTTACAGCATTTAATGGTTCGAGTGCGTGCACCAATCGTATACTCTTTCCGTCCTTTTTAATCACTCCAAAGAATTTGCTCCGATATGACGCATTGGATGGTTCGTACACACCCGCATCAATTTTATTCTTGATTGTCTTACAAAACTCTTCTAGTTGCCCTCGTGGGATGGGGATACTCTTTTCCACCCATGCCTCATGCTCAACAATTGGGAATTCAACTGGTGGGAAGAAGTCGTGGCGGAAATTGCCCCGTTCTTCGTCATTCCAGGCGAATGCTGTTTCATGGCTCCGAACAAAATCATGTAAGAGCTTCATTTCTTCCTCCTGAAGAAACCCTGCATGACGCTCCTCCATCTCTTCTTTTCGTTCAGACGTATATCGATCCGTTGGATCAAAGTCCATTGGCTTCGGATTTAGCGATGGGATATCCGCCAGCGGATCACCCTTAATTTCTCGCCGTATCCGGTACCGGTCCGGTAATTCTGTATAAACCGGTCTGACTTTCAAACCGACAGGCTTGTATTTCTTGCCAGCAAACACCGACAACAATTCTGCCTCCTCATCAGGCAATTCGGTGTCATCCAAAGACATGAAATCAATGGATTGACAGCATGCACACCGAATCCCGCTATCCATTGCGTGCCGGGTACGTACTTCTTCAATATTTTGGCCTCCATGGTAAGCCCTCAGCTTGCCATCCTTGCTCATTGATCTACTCAACACATTTGCAAATACTTTGTGTGGAACTCCGTTAATAGGTTCAATATCCTGCCGTCTAAATGACTTGAACAATATCGAAGCCTCAATATCTGGCTTTAATCCATTTGCGTCATCCCACGCAGCCACATATGCTTCGACAGTTTTGGCTGCATTCATGACCCCACCTCTAGGCATGAATATATTATCTATCTTGATCTCATCGTCTCCACCAAAGCCAACAAGAACCGCCATCTCTTCTCCTTGGCCTAATGATTCCGCCAACTCATCGAAGAATTCCGAAAATCCGGTGGATCTATCACCTGACTGTTGATAGCTTGCTCGCTATCCTTCTTTTTCCCAGATTCTTCTCTAACCCGATCATACGTCGGAACAGTCCACAGTTTTCCCGAGTTCGGGTCTGTTAATGTTAATAATTGATTGCCATCTTCGTGGTCGGTACGACTCTTTGTTAAGACATCAAATGGCCGTCCCAGCAAGACTCGATATGCCGGACTCCTTATAACATGGACCTGGAGGTAAACTTTTAATTCTCCCCATCTGAACGAGACATTCCGAGCTAATCCCATTGATTTCTCAAGCTGTCCGTTCGCACTCTGCATGAAGATATTAATTGTTGGATCCCACACCAATCCGCAGGTCTGTGCTTGTTCCAACGACATCGAGACGATTTGCGAACCCGAGTCTAACACACATTCAACAGGACCTTGGCTGTTGATATATGGAAATGTGATTCTCAATGGTACCGAATCCCGTGCAACAAAGATTTGTCTCGGCTTCTCACCATCCTCTAGCCCTTCAAGGTACTGTAAGAACGGATCCTGGGCAATTACCGAACCAGCCGGTATGCCTTCAACCCCAACAGTTGTCACAAACACACCTTCAACAGCGGGTAAGTCACTCAAATTCAATGCATCATGCCGAAGCTGAGCTCCATCTTTGATTACAGGCGCAATTACCTGCTGTTCAACATCAACCGTTTCCAGTGGTACGTTCAACTCAATATTCTTCGCTATCTCTTTCACTGGTTGACGAATTCGGGTGAGTCGTAATTTCTCTCCTTCCCGAAGGTCTTTACTCATTCCAAATAGATCCCCGAGTCGAACCGTAACCTCAGTGTTATTGATTCGTTCTAACATTTCTTCGGTGAGTCCTTCCCGTTGAATTGGCGCTTTCAACTTATACGCCTTCCCTGAGTCCTCCAAAAGCTTCTTTTCTGTTTCGCTTTCAGATGCTGGCGGAGTTCGATGCCCAGCACCCAAAGGCTTGACAAAACGATATGGCAACTCTGGGCGACTCGACGGCTCATTCCGCTTGTCAGTTGTGCTATTCTTCTCATTATTTTTGGGCTGATTCCCCTCCGGAGGCTTCTTTGCCCTGGCCTCCATCCTCGAGGCCTTTAAAAATCCTGCTCCGGTGGGTTTGTAAACGAAACCGTACGTGCTCCACTCCGGGTCTGAACATACTGATCTTGGGGATTATTTCCCAACCTCATCATGTTGAATACATTCCGCCCAAACTCCTCCATGTTTAATGATGCTGCCGGCATTGCCTGGTTTGCATAAGATTGAGTTGGTGCTTGACCTTGAACCATCTGGTGTGTTGGTTGTGTTCCTTGCCCAACAACCTGGTTCAACTTCGTTCTCAGTGTTCGAACTTCATCTCGCAGAATGTCAAAATCATCTTCGACAGTACTGCCATAGAAAGACTCGGAGTACATGTGCTGACCAGCAGCTCCTTTCCGTTGCCAATACTCTTCAACTCTCACCGCGGCCGAGCCGTGTCCTCGAGGGATGTAGTTCCCATCTGCAAGTTTCTGCTGCCCCTCCTCGATTGATATCCAACCCTTCTGAATGTGCGCAGCTTTCACTGAACACTCCTTTGAGAAGTGATCTTGACCCTCGCAGTAGTAACAATTACTTCGCTGCGCCATTCCTCCACCTTGACCGTAACTCCCCGCACCATACCCTCGACGCCACTGATTCTCCTGTGGGTAAGAGTTTGACATTCCTCCTCCCTGTGCGTTACCCCTTTGCTCATGATTATCTGGTGCTGAGTTCCGTGAATTCTGAGAATTTTGGAAGGCTCTCAAGAGTTCCTGCTGTGCTGCGTGTTGCTGTTTCTGGGCGACAGCCATAGCATCACGTATGCTCGATATCTCACCACCAAGTTCTTCAATACGAGCATCTCGATGCTCAATCTTGATGGTAGGGAAACGATCCGAACGTTTTATCTCGCGCCCTTCCTCTCCCCAGGTGACTTCTGTACCACCCGTGCTCGCTAGCCGCTCGGCCATCTTAATTAACTCATCCAGCAATATAGGATCTTCCTTTCGGTGGTCGATTGCATTTGCATTTGCGTTTGCATTCGCATTTGGATTAGCTCCAGCGGCTGCAGGTGGGTTGACTCCCGCTTGACGCAGATCTTCTTTAATCAAATTTCTTGTATTAATCGCCATCTTTAGTGACTCCGCAAATCCTCTCTCGAGCGCGTCAAGATAGCGCCGACAGGACTCTTTATTCAAGATAATCGCGGGATCCTGGCTCAACTTTGTCACCAGCGCACGGAACCGCATTCCAAACCGAGTCAAGCGGCCTTCCTCGGTGCGTCTTATGTTCTTGTTCTCTGAGCAGAGCTTCTCAAGCTCTTCTAAAGTCCCATACCGGTCCTCTCTAATCTCGGGGTAAACTTTATACACCGCATCCTTGAAGTTTGCGTACGTGACATTCGCATCTGCGTACCCGGGTAACAAACGCCACGCTTCTCGCGTCCTTGACGGCAAGTAGCTAGTGAGCAGCTTTTTCTTTTCCTGGTCGTCGGTAATTTGCGCCAGCGCAATAATGTCATCAACTTGTTCAATAAAGTCGGTAAGATCATCCTTATCATCCGTTGTGAATTTCGGGACGTTGGTTTCCCAAGCTCGGGGAACTTTAAAGTTGGCTACACCGTTGCCGGCGGGAGCGTTGTTATTGTTCGCCATCTCGGGTGTAACGGGTCGTAGAGTGAAAGAAAAGTCGAAATCAAATTCGTCCGAGGTGGGCGATAGTCTCTCGTCAAATAAACTCTCGTTTACAAATGGTAATTCGTCCAGCGAATTTTCCTCGTTGTAGTCTCTATTGGCTTCGCCTGCGATGCCCGATTCAAGATCCGTGTTTCTTCTTGCTAGGTACGCCGCTCGTCGCGCTCGTACACGTTCTCTAACCTCGTTCCTGGCTGTCTCAGCCGGTGTCAAAACCAAGTTTCTGCCTGCAGAAACGTTGTCCGTAACAATATGCCCTCTGTGGCTACACAAGTGATTGCGACCGGCGCAATCTGTTTATAAATCTGGATGAACCTCCCTCGCGGTGGGCTCCAGATGAAACGCTTGGTACGTGTTTGTGGGTGAACCCGGAAATCAACAACTAAACTAAACAATAACTCCTCAATTCAACACAGCGCCGACCAGCAGCGATCCCAATATAAATCAATCAAGTCCTCGAGTCAACCAAGTTCAACCCAATTCAACTACACCAATATAGCGCGCAAGTTCGGAGGTTCCTATCAAAGTATATGATAGTTGCGAATCCAGGTAAGTGTGATAGCGACAGAGGTAATAAAACTCAAAAGCTTCAAGTCCAACAAAATCCGTTCAATCAAAGTTCCGTTCTGTTCCGTAAGTTCGTATTCTGTAGTGCCGTAGTTTCGTTTCCGTTATTCCGTTTTCAATCCAGACAAAGCGCGAGAGGGCGAGTAAAGAGACACGGGTAGAACCCGGGCGTAGAATTCTAATTTTACAGTACAAAATCCCAGTCCTTATATACTTTTTGCTGCTACTTCCGCGCAAATACGGCTGCTCCACAATTTCCGTGGAAAAACAACTCTCTTGATCTCTAACTACAACAAACACATTGAGTGGCACAACAAAATTCGCGCGTCGCAACATGTCTAGCGCCAACACGCGAGCCAACAACCACGGAACCAACACCCGCAACCCGTCTGGGGTCGGAGACACGCCGTCGGCGCCATCCACCCAGGATCCGAGACAGGTGGCACCCGTGGAAACATCAACACCTGCCATTCAAGAACTTCTATCTCTCATCGACACTTGGAAGGGAGCGAGGGTGATGAAGAAGGGGGACAAGGCGAAAGCCATCGGGCTGGCCGACAGGGTACGGGCGGAAGGTGTACACGAAGTGAGTGGCAACTCTGGCCCGGCTTCCTCAATCAACGCGGTGGTCCAATGCGCGGTCGACTCCTTCGTCGAGAAGGCTCTGTCGGCCTTCGAGGGACGACTGGACGGCCTTGCCACCCTACAAGAAACGGCTTCGTCTGCACACCACGACCTACCGACTCGAGCCCCGACTGCGCGGCCCAAGCCCGCGCACCCGCCCCAGGAACTACTGGTGACCATCTCAATGGCAAAGGCTGACCGTAAATCACCTAACCGTCAACGTTCGCCTGCGGAGCTCAAGGCTCAGATCGAGTCGTCGCTAGG
The DNA here is from genome assembly GCA_037176885.1 of Favolaschia claudopus. NCBI lineage: Eukaryota > Fungi > Basidiomycota > Agaricomycetes > Agaricales > Mycenaceae > Favolaschia > Favolaschia claudopus. The sequence continues at coordinate 391,542 of JAWWNJ010000183.1, forward strand.
GAAGATGTCTACACCGGCGCTCCGCGACAGCAAGGTCCACAGCGTCCGCAAACTTGCAAACGGTAACATCCTCGTTCAGGCGAACAGTGACGAGCAGGCTAAACTCCTACTCCTCCATGGACATGAGTGGGTCTCCCACTTCGAGCCGAACGCGTGCGTACACCGAAAGTCTTACACCTTGGTCGCTGATTACGTTCCGACCTCGTTTGACCCGAGCGCCGCAGGAGCGAAGACCGCCGTCTACCACGACAATCAGGGCACCATCCCGTCGCCAGCGGTCATACGCGACATTCGGTGGCTCCGTCCACAGAAGGATGCTTCTGTCAAGAAGGCAGCCTCCTCGCTAATCATCGTTCTAGATGACGAAGCGGCGGCTGAAGGTCTGATGCATCGTTCGCTCTCACTAGTCGGTACCTCGTGCCCTGTGTCTCTCTACACCCCTCCTCCTCTCCAATGTTACAAATGTCAAGGATTCGGCCATATGGCCAAGGCGTGTTCTCGTAAGGATCCCGCCGACATCAAGTGCGCTAGATGCGCAGGTTCACACGCTACAAGGGACTGTGAATGCCCAAACACACCGCGGTGCTCCAACGCGCGTACGTGCACGCACATCCAGGTGCAATGCGCCAATTGCGGCGGCCCTCACAAATCGTTCGCAAATTCGTGTCCCGTGAAGGCGCGAGCGATTCGTATGGGTACATCCCACATTCATTCTCCACTGAATCTGTCATATGCCTCCCGCGCCGGCTCAGGCGCGCGAGCGTAAATGACGGATAATCCTGCCGGGATGCGAGTCAGGAACCTCAACTGCCGCAAGCAGCCTGAGGTTCTAATGTCTCTCCTCAATGACACGAGCCCCTCAAGGTTTGATATCCTCTGCGTACAGGAGTTGCCCTACCACGTCGCAACTCGGGGATCGTTCCAGCACAAGGACTGGCACCTCATCCTGCCGTCCAATGCCGCCTCACGGCGACGATACCAACTGATACGCAGCGCGATTTATGTTAACAAGTCTATACCCACCGACTCGTACTCCCAACTTCAGCTCAAGAATCTGGACGTAACTGGCTTACGCTTCAGCCTCACCGACACTTTTCCATTCAATATTTACTCTGTCTATAATCAACCCAAATCCGACTCGACAATTATTTTCTTAAGGCACCACCTCGAATCCGCAGAGATGTCTGAAGTAGAATTTATGCTCTTCGGGGACTTCAACAAGCACCATGCCCTGTGGTCGGGACCTCACCGTCACAAACGCAACCGATGCTCTGACACTTCGGAAATGATCCAGATGCTCGCGGAATCCGACCTAGCTCTCTGCTTACCGCCATGTACGCCAACCTATTTCTCCGACGCTCACAAGTCATGGTCAACCATTGACCTGGTCTTTGCCACCCCGCGACTAGCGGAGATGGTGACAAAATGCTTTGCAACCGGTGGGTTTGGTTCGGACCACCGGTGCATTGACACTACCGTCAACATTGTCGTGGACTCTGTTGATCCTCCTCCAAGATACCGCTGGAGGGACACAGATTGGGACCAGTTTAACGAGACTATGAGTCAGGAGTGTGAAGCACGGGCGGTAGAGGAACGTTCGCATCACCTTACCGGCACCGACGAGCTGGATGCGTTAGTGGCGGATCTCCAAGAATGCTATGTGAAGGCAAGGGAGGTCGCTGTCCCCGTGGCGGAGAAATCCCCGTTCTCGAAACGGTGGTTTACCTCTGAACTCAAGCAGCAGCTCCGCGAACTCAACAAACTCAAGAACCGTGCTGCCAAGAACAATGCCACACTGGCCGATCGTGACGCGGTCAAGTCAGCCCGCAACGCTTACCACAGTGCACTCCGAAAACAAAAGAGGGCGCACTGGAAGGAGTGGCTTGAGGATGCAACCGAACGGACTGTGTGGCAAGCGCACAAGTATGCTTCTCACGAAGCAGCGGAAACGACGGCATCGCGGATCCCAGACTTGTCGACCCCGGAAGGGACCGCTAGCTCCAATGCGGACAAGTGTAAGGCGTTCAAGAAACAATTCTTCCCTGACCCACCTCCGGCGGATCTTGAGGATATCGAAGGGTCTGTGTACCCTGAGGTTGAGCCTAGCCCGCCAGTGGTTGAATCAGAGATCCGTGTTGCTATTGAACGACTTCCTCCCTACCGGGCGCCGGGCAGCTCAGGAATCCCTAATGTTGCCCTCCAGCGCACCTCCCAGTTCTTGGTTCCAGTTCTGACAAAGGCGGCGAATGCTTGCATGAACCTTGGGTATCATCCTAAGATCTGGAAAATTTTCATCACCATTACTTTGCGGAAACCAGGGAAACCCGACTACACCGTGCCGAAAGCGTACCGTCCTATTGCACTGGAGGAAACCATGGCTAAAGTCCTCGAGTCAGTTCTGGCTCGTCGTCTTGCGGTTATTGCAGAACACGATCAGGCATTGCCCCCGAACCACTTCGGGGGTCGTCCCGGACGAACAACTACCGATGCCACCCTATTCCTCGTCCAACGCATCAAGAATGCGTGGCGCCGAGGACGCGTGGTATCTGTCGTCTTCATGGACATCTCGCAAGCCTTTCCATCCGTCAACCACGAGCGCCTCCTCCACAATCTACGCAAACGTGGGGTGCCGGAGAATTTGGTCAGATGGACAGCAAGCTTTCTGACTGACCGGCACACACATCTCAAGTTCGACGATTACACATCACCGCTGCTTGCGGCCAGCATGGGCATCCCGCAAGGGTCGCCACTTTCACCCATTCTCTACCTCTTCTACTCAGCGGACCTCCTGGAAATTGTCGACCCTAAAGCCCGAGACCGTTTTGTTGCAGGATACATTGACGACACGATGGTAGCGGTCGAATCGCTGACAATCGAGGAGAATATTGCGAAACTCACGGACATAATGGAGATCGCTTTCCGCTGGTCCCTGACGCACGCGTGCTCATTCGACCTCGGTAAATTTCAACTCGTCCACTACACTCGGAATCGCAATCGCTACATCCCTCTCCCTCTCGTCACCCCCACGCACACCATCCCGGCCTCCGATAGCGCGAAGTACCTTGGCCTGATCATGGACAGACAGCTGCGCTGGAAAGAACAAGTTCAGCAAGCAGTGGTCAAAGGGACCAGGTCCATCATGGCAGTCAGTCGACTTACGCGCCCGACCTTTGGATTGCCTCATCAATTCGTCCGCCAGCTCTATCGGTCCGTCGTTATCCCGAAGATGGAATATGGTCTATGTGTGTGGTATTCCCCAGTGGTTCCCACCAGCTCTGGTCGCAGAAGAGGCTCTGTTGGGGTGTTGACGCAGCTAGGTAAAGTTCAGAACGTCGCGTGCAGACTCATCACCGGTGCATTCAAGACCACACCGGTCGCGGCACTGAATTATCTTGCGAACATTCCCCCCATCGAACTCCGTCTCAACCAGGCCTCCTTTAACTCCGCTGCACGCCTCGCATCCCTCCCGCCTCATCATCCCCTCCAACCGCTCGTCCGTCGGTGCATCAATTTCTACCCCCATCATCACCGTTCCGTATTGCACGAGATGTTCCACGCTTTCCCCGAGACTGCTTACCTTGAAACGGTCGACCCCACTCCACTAGACACGACTTGGGTAGCACCTCTCACATGGAGAATAGCGCCGGACAGAGACTCTGCAATTGAGGAGGCTTCACGGTACGAGGGGGTGTGCGTGTACAGCGACGGATCAGGCTTCGAAGGCGGTATTGGCGCAGCAGCAGCGGTCAGGAAGGCCGGCGACGAGTTTGAAGCACTACGGGTTCACTTGGGGCCTGAGGACGAGCACACCGTGTTTGAAGCGGAAGTGGTGGGAATGATATTGAGTTTGGCTCTGATTGCCAACACCCCCCGCCTCCGCTCCGCCACCCTTCTTATCGACAACCAAGCTGCAATCCGCGCTGTAGCTCATCCTCACCCCCAGCCCGGCCAGCACCTAGTGCAGCTCTTCCACAAACAGCTACGGGATTTACGGCGCAAGCGAACCACCTTTCAACTCCATCTTGCATGGGTCCCAGGACACGAGGGGGTGGAGGGGAACGAAGCGGTGGACGAGGAAGCGAAGGCCGCAGCGACCGGCGAGTCCTCTGCTCTCCCGCCGTCTCTCTCGTCACTCCGAGATCTCCCTACAAGCATTGCTGCTGTGAAGGCCGGTCGCAAGAAGAGTACCGCCAAGACTTGGAACAAAGAGTGGAAGGAGTCGAGGGTTGGCCGGAGACTCACGGAAATTGACAAAACCCCCCCGGGACAGGCGACTCTACGCTGGTACAAGGGCTTGCCCCGCACCCACTGCAGCATCCTAACGCAGCTGCGGACAGGGCACATCGGCCTAAACGCCTATCTCGCCCGATTCGGTCTCGTCGATTCTGATCTCTGCCCAACTTGTCGCGAACCGGAAACGGTAAACCACTTCCTCCTCACTTGCCGGCGGTTCTCTCAGCAGCGGGATGATCTCCGCCGCTCTCTCTTCGCGAATGGTCGGCAGCGTCTCACCAAGACTTCGTTACTCGGACGACATAAGAATCGCACCGCCCTTCTCAAGTACGTCTCAGAGACGGGCAGATTCCCTCGGTACGATCCTCCTCCATCTCAATCATAACGGACACATTTTCTTCCCTTTCCCTTTTCTCACCTTTGGACCCCTTATCCTCTTCTCTTTCTTACCGTATGCATATCTCTCCGTCTCTGTCTCTCCACAAATCTCTCTCGGGACCAAATGTCCCGCCCCGGCAACTTACACTGAACACGCCGCCTCAACTCCCCCCCCCATTTTACTTATCAACACCTATGTTACATATATATACGTACCGTTCTCATTGCTATCATACTCTACCTACACACAATCCCTCCCACCTTCCCCTTATTTAGGGTCTCGGTCGCGGGGGATTTTTGGCGCGCCTAGGGGCAACCGAAGCGCGTCCCCACTGGGTTTTAGCCCGTCGACCTCCCTTCAATGGGCGGAGACCGTAGTCTATCACTCTCGTAGCGTAGAAAGTAGCTAAGTAGTTACATAGGCCATAAATGGCCTGAAACTACTATAAACATCTGATTTCATCATCACCACAATTTCCGTGCTCAATCAAACCTGAGGAACTTCTAATTCCCTATCCAGGTGAATATTCTGTCCTTATCACAACACTTTGAGGTTCAATCAAATCTGAACTCTCTGAATCAAGTCGGATATTAAATCCTCATCGAGATTCCTGTGCGTTGATCATCTATCCTTGATATCAGGGCATAGCCTGATACTCCAATCAAAGATTTACTGTTAATCTTTCTTCTATCTGTTGGGCAGCACTGTAGATCAAGAGTGTTCGCTTTGACCTGTGGCAGTGCAACCTCTCCCCACTCTTGTGCGCTGACGGCACTGTGCTCACAGAATTGGGGAGCTGCTACACAGCCACTTCCCACGCACAGACCTCTCTCTTTCGTCTCTTTGTATCCCTCTCCTTCATATTGCTGTTCTCTCCTTGGGATACTGGTTCCCTATTCGAGTAATAGTTTGATTCGAGACACCATAGGTCTCAATTACACACTCCCTCCAACCCAGTGATATGTTATTCTTTGAAATTTGAAAATTCCAGGAGCCCCAGGTATATTTCTCTGGTGAAACACCTCCGCTCCTTTCAACGATGGATGAAGTCGGTTAAACGGATCACTCATCTTTGATTCCCGTCTTTCTATTTGCCTCTATTTTACCATTCTTTCTCTCCGCCACCATCTCAACTTGTGCAGTGCCTGGGACTGAGGTCCCCGCGTTACGTGAAGTATTCCGATTGGAAAGTAAAACGAGCAGGGCGGCTATAGAAGTACCCTCACCCTCAGGCACTCGGCGCAACGTGGGACGTGAAGAATTTTTGCAATTACGGCTAAAATTCTTCTTCTCGACTTGGTAAGTCCGTCGCTTCACCCTGTGCCTTCTTGCCCCGCTCCACAAACATAGTCAATCCATGTTCAAGACGGCTTTCGTAGTCATTGAAGATATTCATCAGAATTTTCAGATCCTAAAATACTTACTTGAAAAGTTCAACAGAATTTGGATCTTCTTCCGATCAACTCTACCCCTTCAAACCGCCCGGAAATTTGCGCAAGATGGTCGGTCCTGCGTGCGGGAAGAAGTCCTATCGTGCGAGTAATTTCCGCCGCCATAACACCTTAAAGGATCTGGCCTGTTTCTTACCTTCTATCCCTCACCCCTGCGACTGCAACTCCCAATGTCCTCTGACAAGCTAGCTGACGAGGAGCTTGCCGCCTCCATCCCCGAGGAAAAGCACATCAACCTAATTAACAATGTCAATGCTCGGTATGTCATTGAAGCTTGACAACTTTTTTTTTCGCCGTATCTGATGCATTGGGAAATCAAGGATTCAAAATCCGCTGCACGCCATCCCCAGGGGCCGTCTGCTCACGCAAGTCGAAGAGTTCGTGAACGAGAAGGGCTTCAGCGACAAGCTGAAGCTTTTTCAAAAGGGCGCTCTATTGGCTCAGAATCCGAAGACATTCGAATCCATTCCCGAGCTTGAGGAGGAAGATAAGGCTGCCATTCGCCGAGAGATCACTCGTAAGCCATACTTGTTCTGTCATTCGCTTATTCCTAATCGTATTGCAGACAAATGGGCACAACCTCGTGATCTGTGTAATCACTTCTTACATTCGGCTTGTATTTGTCTCGCGCTAACTATCTCTAGATTTGACTGTCATCTTGTGCTCCGTCGCCGGTATGTCACTGTACAGAATTCGCTCACATCCCATATTGACATCCGTATCAGCGGCTGTCCAGGGTATAGTTGGTTCAACCGATATTGCGAATTCAACTGATTCACCCGTCATTGAATTTGTTTACAGGGTTAGAGTCATCGCCTATCTCTCGCTCCTCTTACTGAAATTGCTTACAGTTGGGATCAAACTGGATCGAATGGCGCAAACCTATCCTTTCCGATTGAGTTCAATATAAACCCCAACGATCCCGGTTCGGCTGGAGCGAGGAATCAGTGGATCGTTGGCGTAATCAATTCCGCACCTTACATCGCTTCGGCATTGGTTGGGTATGTTTTCCACTGGCTCGTATTGACAAGTCCGAGACTCACGCGTGAACACAGGTGTTGGCTTACCGATCCTCTGAATAATCTTTTAGGACGTCGAGGTAGATCCCAGTGCGTTGTCTTCCAAAGAAGACACTTAAATATTTTAGGCACCATCTTCTTCTGCGCGATCTTTTGTTTGCTTTTGATGATAACTCTCCGTCTCTGAAATTTTCGTAGTCATCGGATCTGGCTGCGCCCAAACGTGGCCGCAGCTCTTCGTGTGCCGCATTCTTCTTGGTCTTGGAATGGGCCCGAAGGCATCGACGGTCCCTGTAAGTACTCTTACCGTGTTTTTCCCTTCTTGCTGAATATTTGCGCAGGTATTCGCCGCGGAAAATACGCCTGCGTCTATTCGTGGCGGTTTGGTTATGTCCTGGCAACTATGGGTAGGCCAGCACCCTTCTATATAGCTCGATAGATTTCAACTTCGCATAGACGGCGTTCGGCATCTTTCTCGGCTTTTGCGCGAACCTTGCCCTCTATCAAGTCGGCCCAGTTGCGTGGAGATTGCAGCTCGGTTCCGCCTTCCTCCCAGCCGTCCCACTCCTGCTAGGAGTCTACATGTGCCCAGGTGAGTCTGTAGCCTGTCGTGGCATTTCACGTCTTTCTCAATCCAACTTCGCCAGAGTCTCCTCGTTGGCTAATGAAGAAAGGCCGATATCAAGACGCTTACGAGTCTTTCAAACGTCTCCGAAACACCGAACTGCAAGCCGCACGCGATTTATACTACGTGCATCGGCAGCTCGTCGAGGAATTGGCTGTGCTTCGAGGAGCAAATTACTTCTCGCGCTTCTTGGAATTGTTCACTATCCCTCGCGTTCGCAGAGCCTCCATCGCGTCGTTCGTTGTCATGATCGGACAGCAGGTAAGACTTTTGATTGATATTGCGTATGTTTTATGCTCACTATAAACCTAGATGTGTGGTATGCAAATCTTTCTGTTTTAATTGAATCCGACTTGACGTCCCTTCGTGATATTCACTTGCGTTCAGGCAGTGAGTTTGATGGCTTTCATTCTTTAAATTCTAATTTTGATCAACCGCGCTCATCCGCCACTCAGTTAATATCATTGTAGGCCAACTTCCATCTCTCAATCCTGCTGTTCTCAGCACTTTGAAAGGCATTCTACTCCTCCACGGTCTTCGTCAACGCCGGCTACAATACAAGATCAGCGCTGCTTGCGTCCTTTGGATTCGGATTAGTGAACTTTTTATTCGCATTCCCTGCTGTTTGGGTACGTTTCCCGCCGTGCAATAATAATTATGCATTACTTAATAGAATCCACAGACGATTGACACGGTTTGTTCCTTCATTGAAAGCAGGTCAAGTCATTTATTTCCATGACAGTTTGGACGCCGAAATCTGTTGTTGTTCACATTTCCGAACATGGCGTGGAGCTTGTTGGCTGCGGTAAGACTTTCATCACTTGGATGAGCGGCGGCGATTGATATGCAACAGGGACTCTGCTTCCTCATCCCAACAACTAACAGCGCTCGTATACCGCTGATTGCGTTGTTTATTTTCATCTTTGACGGTGAATATCCAGAAGCCAGATGTTTGTGGATTTTAATCTCTATTTGCTAGCATTCTATAGCCCGGGAGAAGGCCCGGTTCCCTTCGCATACTCGGCTGAGGTCTTCCCGCTGACACATCGTGAAATGGGAATGGTGAGTTCCTCGATTACATTGGTTCTTACAGAGATACTTAGGCACCCTTCAGTCTTTCGCCGTTGCCACAAATCTTTTCTGGGCGTCAGTTCTCAGCGTAACGCTTTTCATATCGAGATAAATTTGCTGTGAACTGAATGCCGCCGTTGATTAAGGTTTCCTTCCCACGAATTCTGAGCGCTTTCACCGCTGTTGGAGGTGGTTATTCGTTCAATGCACACCGTTGATTGAATGCTGACGCCTTTTTGTTTTTCAACAAAGCGTTCGGCTTCTACGCCGGTCTGAACATTGTTGCTGTCATCCTTATATTCTTCCTCCTTCCGGAAACCAAGCAGCGCACTCTAGAAGAGTTGGACTATATTTTCGCAGTACCGACCTCCAGACACATAAGCTACCAATGGGGTACATTCTTACCCTACTGGATTAAAAAGTGGATCTTGTTCCGGGTGTGTACTGCGAGAATACGCGCAACTTTTGATGCTTACTTTCGTTTTGACCGCAGAGAGACACGCATCTTGAACCACTTTACAACTTCGAGGAGGTCGAATCAATCACGGTGTTTGAAAAGGGAGTAGGGCATTAGTGGCTTTGATACAGGTCATTCTTCCATAAGGCTTTCTGTGTCCTTGCATTACTAGGAATCGAACTCTCCCTAAATTCCTCGAATGTTGATTAGCCAGAGTATTTCCCTGGCTCGAGTACTTATTGGCTGAACCTTTAGGTTAGCCTATTTACGTGTGGGGGAAGATGGAGATTGGGCAATTTTGCTACAAGTACAAACAAGATTTTAGTCATTGCCGATGTGTCAACTGAACTAAAAACAACATGTACCTTCGTCCAATTTGCATCTAAATTCTTTGATGTACAGTATTTGTGCCATTCATTCTATTTCTGCTGGGATGCACGCATTAAACTGCTTGCTTTTCCCCATGGCAAGCTCCAGTGAACGAACGACGCAACTTTGCTCGGTCATTCTTGCTTTGACTGCGTATCGGTCCGAACCCGAGCATCAAATCATTACGCACTGATTGTGATGTTGATGCTGCCAGCGCATTTTTTCTCGCCTCTCTCTTCCTCTCTCCATGTCGTTCTCTGCCACGTTCTGTGGGGTCCCCATCTCGGCCGTCCTCGATATCAATTCTCCGACTACTTCTGTATCTCTGGATTGTGTGCTCAATTCTGGGTTCTCCTCTTGCGGCTCTAAAGTATCCGGTCCTCTAACTGTAGAATTTGAAGACGGTACTGTCTCGACATCACTCAACTCTGTACCTGTCGCTGCTTCTCTGTCGTCTGACCTGGTTCTTGGCTCTGACTGGCTCCAATCCCTGCGTGCTCGTTGTCTCCACCTTCCTCTGGCATTATGCGGGGATGTCGTACCTGCACAAAGTGAGTATATGATGTCGACAGGTGCGTTGTGGATCCTTCGCCATAAGACAGTTGGTCATTTAATTATTATCAGACATGCAATCCTCGTCCGTGTTCGTGGTTGAACCTGACGCAGTACCCGACCCCTCATCTTCCCGCATGCTCGGGATTGATGTTGTAAGGACGCCTCGTTTTCGAGAAATCCACCCATCCCGTTCACGGGGTGGTGCACCGAGTTCGCTCGAAGGTGCCCCTCATAGAGGCGGGCTGCCGCGTTCGCGCGGTATCCGAACACCCCGTTCGCGAGGTGGAGGGCTCGGTCAGAGCTCTCGAACAAATAGCGGAACAAATAGCGGAATAAATAGCGATCATCATACTATCAATAACGAATTTGTTGCGGGATCCTCGAATCCGTCGTCACTCTCAGAGCAACCGTTTGCTGCGTTAAGTGTGCGGGATAAATGTACGGTAGTTCAGGCTTTGATAGTAAACACTAAGCTGAGTATTATCGCATTGAGAACGATGGTTGCACGTCATGAGAACTTGAGTCGCAGGGTTAATGGGAAAGAAAAGGCGGCTGTCGTATTGAGACAAGATTTTGTTGAACATCGATGTACTGATTCATGTCTTGTCTTTGTGTCGGAGGCACATTTGGCAGGTTTACGGCCAGATGTTCTTTTGCTCGATGAAGTTCAACAGGCTGAAATATTTTCCAGACTCCAGGTGAAGTCAAACAAGCGAAAGTCTGTGCTGCAAACGGACAGTCCGCGCAAGCGTTTACGTTTATCCTCCACGGATACGGTAAATATGAGTGGCTCAGATACGACTTTCCCTGTTATACTGACTCAGGATGAGAAGGATCAAATTGTCAGAGAATTTAGAGCCTCAACGAGCAATACCGCCTTGAAGAGATATGAATGCTCGTTCTGCGGAAAGTTTGAATTAGCGTCCGAATGCAGATTAAGGCTGACAACTGATCTTGATATCTCACTTCTTGAACGCGCTGTTGTCGAGCTTAGAGAACGATCGCGGCAGCCTCAAATCCAACCATTCGGCTCGCAGTCGCTCGTCAATGGCTCATATGTTCTTTGCCATCTTTGTAATTCCGCTGTCAGTAAAAAATCCTTTCATTCCATTCCATTGCGCAGCTACGCTAATGGCCTCTGGATCGGAGCAGTTCCCGAGGAACTCAAGGATCTAACTTTTTTGGAGGAACAGTGTATTGCGCGTGCACGGGCAACTAAATGCATGTATAAGCTTACTGTTGGACCTTCAGGCCAGTTTGCGGCGCGGGGAAATGTCTGCATCTTGCCCCAAGACGCGTCTTCCTTTGTCTCTGCTATGCCCCTCCCGTTGTTTAGATTGCGGGACGAGATTTGCGTGATTCTAATTGCCTCTCCGGATGTCCAGGTCACTCACGACATGCTGGTGAGAACACCTCTCCTTGTACGTCGCGAAAAAGTGAAGACCGCTCTTTTCTGGCTGATTGAGAATAATCCGCTATACGCTGATCTTGACAAACACAAAGTTCTTGATAATTTGACTGAGTACCCTGAATATGATTGTCCCCTTGCCGTTGCAGATTTCCTACGCACAAATTCGGCCAACAACCAAGGCTCATCTTATACGTCTTATTCAGATCAAGCAAATGCCGAGTTATTTGAAAGTTCCACGTCCTTTGAATTGACCTCCACCTCCCTTGTCGATGTTGATAACCTGAACTCCACATATAAACAACGGAAACTCGAAGCGCTTCGGAGATTGAAGAATAACGACGTGCCTCTCGTGAAGTTCCCGTCTGGAAATATTCCACTGTCAACGTCAAAGAATCCCCGAGTATTTGGTTTGTTATGGCCGACCTTGTTCCCCTATGGCGTCGGGATGATTGACAACAACTATGTGCGGATTTCGCAGGAGATTCCGTTTCATCAAGTTGATACATCGCCGCATGCTCAACATTTGTTGTCCATTGCGGACCGCCGTTTTCAAGTGCACAAGTCGTTTATATTTGTCATGAGCAACATACTACAACGTCGGAAGTCGTCGTTTAAATCACGCCTTGCAACAAATCGATCTTGGTTTCCTGTTGTGCACGACCTGATACAGAAAATCGATGTTCAGTCCATGGATAGCTATCAGGCAAAACTGGAAAAAAATCCCTTTGCGAAGGCCGAGACGGACGGGGAAAAAGCGGCTTCCCAAGTTATGAAATATATTAGCTATGTATCCGACCACATACCTGGTTCCGTCGGAGATGTCAACAGTATGAAGCAGGATCTTCACGGTCAAATTATTTGTGAAGGCTTGCCGCATATTTTTGGGACAGTAAATCCAGCAGACTCACACAATCCAATCGCGCAGGTTCTAGCAGGTCGAGAAATTGATCTGGATAGCATATTTCATGCGTTGGGGGATGAAAAGAAAGAATCCAGCATACGAGCAACGACCTTGGCTGAAAATCCTGTCGCCGGTGCCGAATTCTTTCATTTGATGGTCACAAAATTCTTGGAGATCATTCTTGGCACGAAGAGAGAGTCAGGAATTGGAATTTTGGGCGAGGTTAAAGGGTGGTACGCTGTTGTGGAGGCTCAGGTACGAGGGTCGCTTCATCTTCACATTCTTATATGGCTTCGTGGTGGGATGACCTGCCCTCTCGATATGAAGGACAGAATGAACGCTGATCCCGAGTTCAAACTTAGACTCACAAAATGGTACGACGATATAATTTGCCAGAGTTTTCCAAAGAATACTACTCCGTATGTCACGACCGAAGGCGCTCCTAGACAGCTTCCGGTCTTAAGTCGTCCACTGGATCCAGATTCCATGGAATATGCTCAAAAACGAGACCAACATCATCGCGACCTCTGCGAGAATACAGGTTTAGTGCACGAACACAATGCAACCTGTTTCAAACACATACCGCGTAGCATTCATTCCTTGATTGACCCGGACAATGATTGTCGTTTCCAGCTTCCCCGGCCGCTCGTGCAGGAAACACACTTTGATGAAGATGGTGATCTTGTGGTCCGCTGTGAAACAGGTAATTTAAATGGGCATAATCCGACAGCTACCCTGTGCCTTGGATGTAACACAGATATTAAACAGACAGCTTCAGGCTCGGTTGCAATGGCTATGGTTGAGTATATGTGCAATTACACTGTTAAATTGCAATTAGATACCTCAGTCGTATTCTCTGCTCTTTGTGCATCAATCAAGGCTTTACAAGAGAAGCCTCCACAGGACGCTGACGGGAATGTGGACAGCTCGGAGATGTCTAGGCTAATGATGGTTAAAACTACGAATACTTTGGTCGGAAAACGGGAACTTACAGGACAACAAACAGCAAGTCTGTTGCTGGGTCGTAAGAACAACTATACATCACACGAGTTTAAGCAATACTGGTGGTCTTCAATGCTGCGAGATATTGCCCGAGATGTATTTGTGGTAGATTTAACCCGTGAATTGACCGATGCGGCCACATTCCAAAGCGAGGAGCGTGAGAACGACTCCGATCTGAATCTTGGTGAGTTTGAGATGGGAAATCGGGGAGAGCCCCAACGCATGATCATTCCAGAAGATGAGGACGACTCAATGCTTGTTCTCACAGCACAGAATCTAGATGATGACCCGCAATCTCAGGGTGGGTGCCTGACAGAGAAGAGGTATTCGAGGATGTTTGAGGACATTTTTTACCGTCCACCCGAGCTCGATTCAACATGTGCATGGGATATTCTAAGGAACTACGTCAAAGAGAGGATACCAAAATCTAAGAACCAACGCAGCACGTACTTGAGATTCAAGCCCGGACACCCGCAACATACGAGCCATTGCTTGAAAAAGCTACATACTCCTATCGTTCCGGTTTTGATGGGCTATCGAATACCCAGGAGCGACAGTGACGATTCGAGGTATGCAGTTTCAGTCTTGGCTTTATTCAAACCTTGGTCCGATAATAAGGTGTCTCCTCTCAAATTACCAAATAGCTCGTGGACGGAAGCCTTAGCAGATTTTCAGGCATCACTTTCCAATGAGCACGCCCAAGTTATTCTCAACACGCAGTTGTTATTTCGCACGAAAGATGCCAAATTTGATTTCGCTGCTAAACGAAGTAAGCGTCTGGCTGACTTGAGAAGTGCAGCCAAAGCTATTGGGATTGATGATGATGCTTCAGACGAACCGTATGATCCTATATGGGAAGAAGCTATGCAGACCTCGATGGAAGATGACGACGCTCAGAACACAGTTCTGGTGAAAGATACGAGGGCCACCCGTGATGCTCAACAGATTATTGACCATGCTAATGACGTTGGGTTTTATTCTGTTACAAAGGCGCCGAACACCGACACGTTGGCTAGATTCAGAGCCCAATCTATCCTCGGCAATGAAGATGACATTGTAGCAGCGAGCATTGCTGCGAAAAAAATTGCTTGAGGAGAAGGATTCTCTGATAAAACGTAGAGTCCGAGCCGTTGAAGAGAGTGAAAGGAGCCAAACTCGCACAATGTCGCCATCCGAAAGAATACCATCTGCATTGTGCACGACTTTGAAAGAGGAGGTGGAGCAAGCAAGACAGCGTTATGAGAGATTCAACTGTCAAGAGTCGGCTTCGTCGTGGTGTTCACTACTGCCTTATCAGCAATTGTGTTTAGCCCTCATCATCAAGCATACCCTCAATGATGAACAATCCCGTGCCTTTCTCCTGCTAGCTGACAAGATCGGGCTTGAGCTGCACACTGGCAGAAAAGAGCCACCTATATCTCTCCTCTGTACGGGACCTGGTGGAACTGGTAAATCAGTCATCTTTCAGGCTTGGAGAGAATTTTATGAAATAACAGGGCGACCAGAACGCTTACGGCTGACGGCACCTACCGGTGTTGTAGCGAGCGATATTGGTGGATGTACAATTCATGCGGAGGCCAGTCTCCGTGTTCCACCGGCTAAAATGAAGTCAACGCAGAGTATACGAAACGGACTAGAACAACGTATCTCCCCTGTGGAGACTCTCATTTTGGATGAAATTTATTTCTTGAGTGCCGAGGACATTGCGAAACTTTCGGAATATCTGTGCATGGCAAAGGGAATCACCACATCGATGTGTGGAGGACTGAACTGGGTCACAAGCGGTGATCCATGCCAACTTCCACCGCCCGGCGGCACCTCGTTGTTCAAACACGAATTTGTGGAATGTTATCGAAACGTCAGTCTCAACGACCTACACGAAAATGTTAGACAAGATGTAAAGGGAATCCAGATCTGGCACCAGATCGAGCATGTTGTCGTGCTCGAGGAGATCATGCGACAGAAGGGCGATCCATTATTGATCAGCATCTTGAAAAGATTAAGAAAGGGAACCTGTTCCGCCGAAGACAAGGCAGTCTTAGATGAATATGTGCTATCGAGCCCCGATTGCAATGAGGAGACTCGCAAGCTCACCGACGTTCAGAGGTGGATCGATAATCCCGGGTATGCTTGCCCACTGATAGTGTATACAAATGCGGCACGAGATATCCACAACAACAAGATGGCAGCAGCTTTTGCGACCGCAACGGGCCAAGAGTGCTATATCTATCATTCAATGGATAGGCGTGGTCGAGGAAAAAAACGGCTTCAGCTTACCGGCCTCGCTGCTGAGGCAGCCTGGTCGATACCCGTGAAAGAGGCCAATGACCTTGGCGGAAAGGTATAGTACCTTACGCGCCTTGATCCTTCCCACTTAATCATTCGTTTAGGTCCCCTATGTCCCTGGGATGACTGTGTTTTGCACCGAGAACCTGGCGACGGAGTTAGGGATATCGAATGGAAGTCCTGGGACACTGGTCTCCCTCAAATACGAAGAAAACGACGGCCGCCGCTACGCAATCTCGGCTGAAGTCGACTTCAAAGCATACAAGAACAGCGATCCTGACTCGCCTTATCCTCATCGCGTCCTCCTTAGACCCTTCACCCGGACGATTCACTTCAGTCTTCCGAACTCCGCAAAACCTTACAGTGCCAGTCGTTCCCAACTCCCACTCATCCCCGCATTCGCGTTCACGTCCCACAATGCCCAAGGTCGCTCCCTGGATGTATGTTGTATAGATCTTGCCAGTTGTCCCTCCATTCAAAGCGCATACGTCATGCTCTCGCGAGTAAGATCGCTGAAAGGGCTCGCTATTCTGCGGCCCTTCCGGTTGGATCGCATTCAGAATCATATTTCGCAGGAACTGCGTAACGAGCTTCGGCGTACCGAGTTGAAGGCCGAAAGAACCAAGGCATACTCATGCGAACGGCTGTCATGGTTCTACGATGTCGTTCCGGAAGGACAAGTCCATTTGCTGACTCAAGGGGACGTTAATCTTCAAGAAACAGATGTGACGATGGCGTAGGAGGGTCGACGGTGTGTGAAAACGTGGGATACATTGTGCTCGATATTAATTTTCTACAATCTAGTCCGCAACTAGATGTTTAGAGATCGAAGTCTTCCGCAAGCAAGTGCGCAGAATCATCACTCACATGCTTTAAACATCCGCATCCCCTCCCTTCCATGTGCCATCCAACTTCCACTGGCATATTCGCGAATCGGGCAATGCATTCCTTCATTCCCGACCACCGCTCGATTGATCAACGGTGAGTTGACATGTACAGCCGTGCGCCGTGGATGTTGAAAGCCGTTATCTAGGTAGTTGGTGTGTATTCATAGCTTGTATGTCGAGAGACAGTCTTCGGCCAGTACGAACTCGTCAAAGAGTCAGAGATCGAGGTGGGTGAATCATGTTAAGTCGCGACGCTGATGTCACTGATGTCACACCCGTCACGGTTAGGTTCACATTCAGGCGCCGATTATTGTGCAAGCTCAGATTCCTGGCTCTGGAAAAACTAAAAGAGTTGTGTCTCATATGGAGAATTGAATATATCTCTACGAATTATGCGGAAAATTACACCCCCCCAAAAGTGGTGATTTTTTCGAAACGTGGGACAAGTGCTTACGCCGCGGCGTGAAACACGGATCATATCTTCCGAATTCGACAGGTTCAGCCACCCCGCCTCGGAGAGGCCTAATCCAAGTCATATCCACTGGCAGGTGACTGGCCGAGATTATTCGGCTCTCGTTCTAATGCGTCGGAATGCCTCCGAAGCGGGCTGTGCAAGTGCTGTGATCATGACTTGATGGTTGCTGGTCATGACGTTGACATACGGACCTTCACTCTCACTGTCATCCCCGCTCGAGAGCCCCGCATTTCCTTGACTATTTATCACCAATCCCACTGCCGTATCCTGCGTCTGGACGCGCTGAACTTATAATGCATCAATCCCTTCGACTCTCCGATGCTGCGCGATCCAAAATTCCGCTTCAATCCCGCGTAATTGAGTATACTCCAGCTCAATCCGCTTTTATTCACGCTGTATTCAGAGGTCCGCCATTGCAGCTGCCAACCCGTCTGCTTGTCTGGAGGAACGGGTCATCTTCATGCAAAATATCACTCGCATTCCGTGGACCGTAGACATACTGGTACCGTTTTTGCCTGTCCTCTACGCAATTCTCGATCCTATCCGGATTCCCTCTATTTCGAATGCCCTAGACGGCCCGGGCGATGTTGTCCAGGACTCACACGTCGGACTGGAGATCTTTTGCGTCTCCAATAGTCTTCGTGGAATCTTGACTCTCGTCAGAGCGAAACGTGTACCTTTCGGTGCTTCTTCTGATATATGGAAGAACGTATGGCCCTGGCTTCAATTCACAGAGATGTACCACGAGATCCTGACTGCCGATCTCATTGCCGACCGGTACGTACAACAAGTACTATTCATCGCAACACTACGCAGAAATCCGGAGGCGGCGAAGACGATGGCAACGGACATTGTCGACATCTCTATCTTTCTTGGGAGAGCTTGGACTCAGCTGCTACAAGCGGATGACAGAGACAACAAGGCCGCAGGCACAGCGCTTATCTCGTTGCCAGATTGCCTCCAATCCTGGACTGAACACCCGGATTGGAGTCGTTCCGCCGCCGATGGGCTCATCGTTGGAGCAGGAGGTAGCGCAGCCGATCTTGCATCGCTCGTCCTTTTGCATCTCAATCGATTTCTACCAAACAATTATTCTCCCCTCGACCAAGAACACATTACCTTGGCGCTCGGCAGTCTGATCACCTTCATCGGCAACACTTGTGGAACTCTCGCCCAATTCGATCCTGCGTTTGGCGAAACGCTGTTGAGAATGGGACTGGTGACAAGTCTCATCACCCTTTCTCTCGCTGTGTTCGATGGTTCTCTTTCCGCCGACATAAGCGATGACGTATCATACTACGAATTTCTGCTCGCCTTCCTCCGCTCCTGTCCACGCTACCAACGAGTAGTCGAAGCTCTGCGCGCTGGGTTCCTTCCCACTGTCCTTCAAGCTGGTACAGCACTGCCCAGATGTCGGGCCGCACTCTTCAAAACCCTTTTATCGGCGACAACTTTGCATTCATCGCTCTCGCAACTCCGGGCGTCGTTGGGTCAAATCAAGGACATAAATGAGAAGGCTCGGTTCATCAAAGAGAAATCACCACCGTTTTACCAATCCTGGCAGGATTTTATGGCAGTATTGGAAGACCGTTTCCTGGCTCTAGATGCGTACAATGCGGGGGGATTCAACGTTCCAATTGGCTGTCATAATCACGAGGTGAGTAAAAGCTCGCAATCCACATCCATTTTGCACTCCACCTTGTGTAGTGCGGGGGGACTTTCTACAAACCGAAAATCAAGGTCTGTAGCGGCTGTACCGTTGCATACTATTGCTCCAAAGCATGCCAACGAACGGATTGGCTGGCGGGTCACCGGCAGTTTTGTAAAGCAAGCTGTGTTGGATGGCGCAGTAATAAAGGCGAGTTTCCAATTACATGAGTATCCAACCAAAGAACGACGTAACTTCAACTTCGCCGCAGGTTGCCATCCAGAACACTCGTCAATGACTGCGAGAGATAACTCATTTTTGCACACCCTCCTCTATTAAAAATTCCATTCCCACCGAAAGGAGATTGCGCTTGGATACTTGCGCTTCGTTCAAAACCAGCCAGACAAGACTCCCTACATGCTATTTGATTTCCGCCACGGGGCCTGCCAGATCGAGATCGATGGGATTGAAGAGCTCGACTCTGCTTTGACCTCCGACGCTGTGGTAGAAGTTGTTGAACGTGGCGAACGGATCCTTTTCAACGTGATGAGAGGTTCGGACCACCACGAAGCTATTCCGAGGTTTTTTCCTCCTTTCGTGGCAGGTAGGGAATTTCTGGCTGGGTTGAGAACGATAGCCGCGGGAATGCCTTCGGGTGCGGGGGAGGAACAACTTGAGCAGTATTGCCCGGCGGTGATGAGACTGATGGAGGGAGCACCGCAGATCGACGCCGGGGATGACATGGAGTAGCGCGCGCTGGTTTGATAGCTACATAATGTCCGAGGTTGAATGGTTGTACATCATTTTTTTATTATTTATCTTCTATTTAGCTGCTTAGTTGGGTTGCACACTCAGAAACGACACAGAGAATTCACAACACTCTTCCTCATTTTTATTCTCAAGCGGGTCGTCAAACTTCAGGGTAAAAGAGCACCGCGCCATCAAACAACAATTGAACGCGTTGAATCACGGCCAGAGGAAAATCGAATGCAACATCTGATCGTCTCAGTCCAGTTCGCGATGTCTGAGGACTCTTCAAAGCTTGAATCTTCTTTCATATTGTCAACGCCTCATCTTCGAATATTCACTGTGTCGCATACATATCTTGGTCCAATTAAAGTCGCGCGTTCAAAGTTGCGTTTAGCTCAGATCCACAAGAGCACATCGCGTAAAGCATCTCTAGCGAAGACATATCAGTGTGCTGGCTGGAACAACATCGAGGGTTTCGGTAGGTGAGTAGGTAGGTAAGAAGCTGGATGGAAACCGACAGACTCAGTGGGCAGGTATGTACAGTATGCCGGTGTATGGTGACACCTCTGCATCACCGCTGTGTATCCGAATGATGGTGTGGCGGCGAGCTAACACATCCATCCGTACTTCCTTCGTCCCCGCGAGGCCAAAATCACACCTCCTCCCGCGACTCCCGCCAAGAAAAGCTTCCACTCCGAGGTCCACCAGCGCAGGTCGAAGCACCAATCAACGGTGGCGGGACATTCCGCCAAGCCGGGCAGTAAGCCAATGCCTTGCAGTGACTCCTGAAGATTGGGACGGGCAGACAGTGGCAGAAGTGCAGCAACCTGAGAATGACAACGAGTCTCTATCACTCACGGCAACGGAGATATTTAGAAGACTACGGCGATTGCAATCGAGATGGGTTGGTTGCGGACAATCGAGCTTCGATGCCACTCAGTGGCCGTCTACACGCCTATGCCAACCCCACTCATTCTTATCAGGACTCAAGCAAAGCGGAGGATTCGCCGCTGGGGTTGGGCATGCCAACCGCTCCCCATTCATCCCGCCATGCACATCATCAAGAGGAGAGGAGAGAATCACCCTCCCGCCCGGCAACGCCACGAGCGGGCACAGCAGAGCGCATACCTCGTCGTGGAGTACTAGTCGACCTCGCTGAAGCTGAGGGCGTGACGTCCGCTCCAGCCTCGCGCGACGAGGTACATACAGCAGCAGCACCTCACCTGCACCTGCACCAGCGATACGGTAACCGGGTGCAGCAGAGCGCAGATCTCGCCGTGGAGTGCTAGTATCCCCCACTAACGACAACACAACCCTCGCACCTCCACCCCTCGATCTCACGCCGCGTGTCGCTGGTGCGGACCCAGAAACCGCGAGGCTAGCCACATGACGAAGAGGAGTCACCCCGACTGCGACTACGTCTTTTTCGCATTTGCGGTCAGCAACCTCGAGCGTCCGAGCATCCAAGAGACAGCACCCGCGACCGCCGCTCGACGTCCGATTCGACCGCGCCGAATGCACCTCATCGTGCACGGTGTCCTTGACCCGCTGCTTTGACATCGCTGCTGACGCTGGCATGGAAGATCCACGCCTTGGCGCGAAGGGAAAGACCACCTTTGACCTGCCAAGTAACGCAGAGGCGATGGGACCTGCACCAGCGATACGGTAACCGGGTAAAGCAGACCGCATATCTCGCGATGGAGTTCTCCTATGTACACGATAACTATCCTCGCACCACCATCCCTCGGCTGGATGACGAAGATGACTTATCATGCTTGCGAGCAACGACGGAGCGATACTCCTTCTCTGAATTCACCTTCTCCACTGTCAACGTCCATAAGCGTCTGAGACTCGAGAGACAGCACCCATGTGGAATAGGTATCCCCTCATCGCGCAATGCGTCCTACGCCCGTCGAGCCGCATCGTCGTGGAGAGGAAGAGCCGTCTTCAACTTGCAGGTACGCGGAGACGGGACGACTCGCATCTCGCTTCCTCGAGCCACGCTGACTATCTCACAGAAGCTCCAATCTATGCGGCATAAGGGGAAGGCATCCGCGAACCAGCACCAACGGCCAGAGGGGGTACAGCAGCGTCTCACCTGCACCTAGCGAGACGGGAACCGTGTACTGCCCATCGCAGGCGGCGTGCATCCTCTCATCACGGTAGACTGAGGACCGCAGCGCGTATTAACAATCCAAACCCTCCGATCGGGTATGTCGCCGCAAGGTCATGAGCGGGACGCATTCGGGGGAAGACGACTGCGTTAGGGTGGAGTGACAAGGACGGGTTGGAAGAGGGGGCGTGGATGAAGACCTGAAGAAGATACTACTCAGCACATCAGACATAGATTCCAGAATACACGGACCGGACTCACGGTTAGACCGTATGAATGAATCAAGGGGTCGATGCTCATCGTCCCACAGCTCGCATCCGTCACGCGCACGAGCGAAGGCTGCGTTCCTTCGCTTTCACGCCCATACCTCCCAATGTCCAGCGCGTCCACCAACAACCCATCCGACGTCCGTAGGCGCCAATCTCAACGCCAGCACGGCACACTCTGACAAGCACGCAGCACACACTCTCGAGACCCCGCCTACGCCGCGCGCCGCGCCCCGCAGCGTCCTCGGGCTGCCACTCGAGGGGAATGCGATGGGGACGATACTGTTATCGCTGAGCGGGGGTCGTACGGCGTGAAGCGTGAATCGTGCGCGCCGTAGAACTGGCAAAGCAGAGCGAATATCTCGCCGTGTAGTACTACGAGTATCCCCTACCCGACTCAAGACGACGACTCGATGCTCGCACCACGACCCCTCAGTTGCGCCTCAAACCGATCACAAAAAGGACGGGGCTGACGGCTGCATGCGGAAGAAGAGACACCCCCACTGCGACTACGCCTTCTCCGCGTTCACGGTCACGCGCATCAGCATCCCCGACGTCGACCACGCTGAATGACTGACTCGATTCAGTACCACCTCATCTCGCGCGCGGGGTCCTTCGGCGCCCGTCAAGTCGCATCGTCGAGAAGAGGAAGAGCCGCCTTCGACTTGGAGGGTCGGAGACGTAAAGCTTCATTGACTATCTCGCAGACATCCGCACCCTGCACCACCAAGACGGGAACGGTATACAGCCCATCGCGGGCGGGCGTGGTTCCTCTCATTGCGATGCACGACAGCCGCGGCGGCATTGATGATAGACCCTCCGCGCATCATCGACCACTTGGGTATGTCGCCGCAAGGTCATGAGCGGGTGAAGAGGACTGCGCCGCTGCAGAGCGACAAGTGCAGCGCGGTGCGGGCGGGAGACGCGGATCGCCGTACGCGTGGCACGAAGCTCAAGACCTGAGGAAAACGACATACGTCGACTGTCAGCACTCCCGACATAGCGCTAGATTCGAGAATACACGGACTCACTGGCAGACCGAGCGAGCGCTCATCTCCTCCGTCCCCCACTCGCAGCCCATCACGCGCACGAGCGGAGGATGCGCGAGATCTCCTTTCTTTCGCTTCGACTCAGACGCCCGCATCCGCACCCAAAAAGTACTGTAGCATATCCAATCCACATCTCCTGTCTTGGACGGAAAGATCCCCGGCGGCGTTGACACTCGTGGACCTACGCGTCTCCACCGGTACGCCGCTGGAAAGTGGCGCGTGGATGAGTGTGGGGGAATATATGCACTCGCCGAATCTCAAGGACCACCCACGGGCTTCCCCTCTCCGACTCGACGACGGGAAATATGACGCGGGGACACTGTTATTATGTAGTGAGCGACACCCGGGGTCGTACGACATAAATCGTGCGCACCGTAGGCCACAATACAGATCTAGAAGCTCGGGAGTCAGGACGGAGACAGAGTCTTGTTTCTCTTCGTCACCGCACCCGCACCTTCAAAGGCTGGACGCCGTCCACCTACAACTCCGTACAAGTCATCGTCACCAGTCATGAGATCCAAGACCAGCACCTCGCCGAGTCCTCAGTCCCTCGTGCTGTGCCACACGACTGCTTATTCACATGGATGCCGAGGGGCCTCAAAAATCGGACGTCGGAACGTCGCCAACGATTCGACGAGGCGAGGCGAGAGTTAAGACAGTGCTACTCGCGGACGTGGTATGCGTTCGCGAGCGGTGTAGATTAGCACCAGAGCCGCGATGCGGGCTAAATCTAGACCTCAGAAAAGAAAAACGCCCAGCTAAGCAGATACCGGGCGCAGTCACGGCCAATATCTAGACCTTCAGCGGGGAGGTGACGGGAAGCGATACCATCTACACAAGCGGAGTCGGTACGCAGCAAGCACCGGGGCAAGACATCCATCGTGCGGGAAAGGGGAGTGGCGTTGTTGCTACGATTCATGAGCAAGGAATAGAATGAGGAGACGTGCACTACGCACCTCGACGTCGGAGCTGCACCCCGCTTTTCTCTTGTTCTCCTTCCTACGCTCTTCCACCTACCCCCTCTTCTATGTACTTGCGTCTCTGCCCGCCGCCCCACCAAAAAGCCCATATCCCGAATGGACGAGCGACCACCAAGAGCAGACCCTCCTTGAGGGTCGTCGGCGTGCAACAACGGGGACTGAGCAAATGAACCAGCGACGAGCGGGCTTCGTTTTGAATTGACTGCTTGAAGGCGGCGCCGTTGATAACACGTGGAGCTGCGAGTGCAGGGAAGATGCGAGGTCCGGCGCTGCGACGGGGAGAAGCGCCGCTGTCGACGTAGGAGGGCAGGTGAAGCACGGTGGAGATTCACGAGTATGAAGGTCGAAGCGGATCATAAACTGTATCCGAAGAGGGGGGGAGGCGGTGTCGATAGGGAGGAACGCCAGCAGATTCCATAGCATACCCGCTGAAGTATACGCAAGTGGGTGCTGGAGCAGGCGGGATGCGGGAAACAATCGCGACGAGCCACATACATGGTCAGTGGATCAGTCGCGGCGAGCAGGTAAGTCAACGGGAGGAGATGAGACTTTAGGATTCGTCTCGACTGCAGCGCTTGAAGGCGGTGCCGTCGATAGCACGCACACGGGGCGTTGTTATCGTGTAGGCTGAAGGGGGAAGGTGGGCGGAAGGTGCGACGTGGATAAGACCGGAGTTGGGGGTACGTGGTCGTTCGAGCGGATTGTATAGCTCTCGCTCGATTGCTCTATACCCGAATCCGCATCCAAAGGTCGAGGGGAAGAGAGATATGGGAGGTTCTATCGAATGTCCGCTGCCGACGTATGACGGGTTGGGGCTAGAGCAAGAGGGAGGCTGCTCCAGTTATACTGCGTCGCGGTAAGCTATACGCGTTACATCGACTGTCAATAAGCCAGGGTAACTTGAAATGAGAGAACAAATGGCGTACCTTTTCTTTCACTGCATACCCTCTAATTGAATCTACAGTATTCATGTTACCCGCACGAGCCACCTTGCTTGACATCGTCGTCCTCTGGCGGGATACAGGAAGCGAGAATTGAATGCGTGCACCTATATTGCTGGGCATCAGCTTCGTAGTGCTCGAAGTGTCTGATTTTTGCATATACATCGGTGTCTTCCGGTGGCACAAGGAGCCTGGAGAGTTCTGGGTCAGTTTGAATGAGCTTGATGTTTTCTCTCGTCGACCTGCAGTTGATTAGATCGATTAGACTTTGTCGAAACGACGCAAAAATGACGAGAAAATGCGGCGTACATGAAGCTTCGAAGAAGGTAGCTCTTGCGTCCGAGCCGGATTGAACGAAGGGGTTTCAAGTTTGTGAGTGTGTCCATCACATGAACCGAGAAGACGACGACAACGAGTAGCGGACAACGACCAAGACGACGAAGAGGCTAGAGGGACCCGTGTGTGGGAAGGATTGATGGATGCGATACCAAACATGCTCAATGCTCGGGTTGATCCGGCACTGCTTGTCCCCAACCACATCCTTTCAAAAACTCCGATTCTCGAATTCGTCGCTGTCGCTGTATCCGAGCACAAGATATCGATGTTTTGCCTCAAATTGACTCGAATGCACCAACGGCTCGGGGCCAAGGAGGTGCGAAGAATGAAAAAAAAAAAAAAAAAAAATCCTAGACCCGCCTCGCACTCGCACTCAATTTGAAGGCTCCACCCGGAGCACAGTTTTTGACAATTTGTCGGGTCACCGTGTCAGAAAGTTCAGATACGTCTTTGACTCAGTCTGCTCAACAGCCTTCGACAATTACTCTTCTCTTCTAGCACCGTGGTCGAACCGTCGTTTTCTTTCGGTTCACTCATTTGGATTACACTCACTGATCAACCTGAACCGCGCTGGGGCCACTGTCCAATTACCTCCCCAATGATGGATAGAGCCTGCTGAATTCAACCTCCCGCTGGTAATACTACTGCCTGACAGAAATCAGACAGAATTCGCCGTGAAGGTGATAAGTTTCCCATCACCGTCGACTTCGTCACCAACTTTCTCACTTTTAGCCGAATTGACTATAAGTTACGAAGATTGCGCGGACTCGTAAGTGCGAAGCAATACTTGATAGACCTTCCGTGATTCTCGTGGTCAATCTGTTCCAAAATGAATTCACTTGCGTCCGGAATGAACGCTCCACCATCCAACGAACGTGCCTCTTTCTTGGCCCCTCTAAGGAGAGGTGGCTTCCAGCCATGTACAAATCTCTGCTTTATAATTAACGCACCATACACAAAAGACTTCATCCACGAGAATTCAAGAGCTGCCAGTGACGCCGGATGTACCGACGGTGTCACACATACACCCCAGCAGGTAGGTATCGCAGTATCCTGTTGTGTCAAAGCGGTAATAAATCTGAAACACACTCGCCAGATACAGTCACCCAGTGTTATTCGCCGGTAATACTATCCCGCCACCCCTGTCATAACGCGAATCTACAGCACTTACTGAGGTTGAACGGAGATCGATGGGGACACTCGATGTCTATGTGTGTCCTCTGAAGACGAACCGCAAACCACGGAGCCTGAAGTTTAAATGGGCCGCTGCGGCAAACCGCTGTTATTCTTCTAGAGTTGCCCCTTCTCAGCCTAACTTCCGTCATTCCCAGAAGTATGTACATCTCGGTTATAATGCGGCATATCGGGCAGAAGTGCCATCCTGTCTGCGGTAGCCATCGGTTTGTTTCCTCCTTCCCTTCCATGTGTATGAATCTCCTGATTACCAATCTTAGGCTCAGGTATTCGAGAACGTCGGGAAAGTCCCCACTTTGGGTGGTGTATCTCTGAATTTTGTACTGAGTTTGATTGATGTTCAACCCAGGCATGCTACCCGTTGGCTGAAGTGGAGTACGATGGTTGTCCGGGGACTACATTGTGAGTACGATGCTTCCGTATCGAACACAGGCTGATCCTAGTTCCGTTGGCGCATTAGAGACTGTGGGGTCCAGAGCATTCTTCGGCTTTGAAATGGTATTGTTTCCTCATTTTCTTCGTATAAAAGCCGTTGGTTTCTCGAGAAACTGATACCTCACTACCTCCTTCTCTGAGTGGTACTTACAAGCTACTAGTAAACGACCTCCAAATTCAAATCATAATGAAGCTCTCGTTTT
This sequence comes from Favolaschia claudopus, assembly GCA_037176885.1. NCBI lineage: Eukaryota > Fungi > Basidiomycota > Agaricomycetes > Agaricales > Mycenaceae > Favolaschia > Favolaschia claudopus. The sequence goes on from JAWWNJ010000183.1 coordinate 418,578, forward strand.
CTGGTCTCATTGGTCTCGTTTTCGTTGCCGCATCCCCGGTCTTGGGAGCCGTCGTCGCTCGCATTGAAGGGCAAGTCACAGATGTCCCGGGCAAGGTACAACTGCTGCACAATCTCGTCAGTGTCGTGCAGCTCTAACCACCTACCTTCCAGTGGTTGAGCATTGAACAAGCAATCAGTACGGCTTCACAGTGACTCTTCTTCACTGGACTGGACCCACTTCTCACTCCCTTGACCCCGAACAGTTTACCACAACAGCACGACTGGCCCGTTGGTCGAGCGTGCAGGTACCGGTGTGTCTGTTTCACATACATTCTCTTCCAAGCAGTGACTGATGCGGAGATTGAAATAATTCAGAGGCCGTTACGTGCTATAAAACCGGGACGAAGGCGCGTCCCATACATAGTGACGTCGCACCCGAAGTCCGCTGAAACTAACAAAAAAACGTCTAGGCTGATCGTGCTCCGATCGTTTCGGTCATCGACGACTGGTGCGGGTGCGTGTTATGAGCATCCGGTGTACCTACTCGCTCCACTCCAAGTTAACACAACTCCGTCTACAGCAGAGTCATCGGCACGCACCTCAACAATGGCCAGGAAGTCATGGTCCGTCAATAATGTGTCTACGTTATCTATCACTCGTACGTTATTGATATAACCAGGCGCGCTACAACTACGGGACCTTCACCGTGTTGGTCAGTGCGAAAGCTATCAACGGGTGAGCTGCTACGTATACGCCTTCAGCGCTTTGTATCTAGCATCTTTGACATCGTCTCTAGGTGCAGCTTTACCATTGACGGCAACTGTAACCGCCTTCTCCGCCTCCCCGTCGACAAATGCAATACCGGCGGGGTTAACGGCAAGCAGGTGAGAATTCCGTATGATAGTAGTTACTTTTCTAGGGCCAACTTTAACTTATTAGGGAGGATTTGAGACGGATCTCTGTGGCCAGTGGAACACTGACCCGGGATGCTGCGGCTCAGATTTCTAAAGTCTACAATGAACCACGAGAGGAGTCCACTGCCAGAGGAAGTTCAGTTGAACCTTCCTGAGATTAAGTAGACTCTGTCGCTTTTATTTCCAATAGTTTCCGGCGCGCTAGTATTGCTTTGTTTGAATGTAGATCGAATTTCTCTGTACACTGTGAGTCGCTGGGATGAACTGCCGAAACTCAAAAGGCAACCAAAGTTGAACCATCACGTGGTTGGGTTCAATTTCTCGGCCATTGCCGGCGGATATCAACGGAACATGGCTCGGGCGCCTCCCAAGCATGACCAAACAACGCCCTTGCTTTGCCCTTGCTTTTAAGTAACATCGACCACTTTGAATGACTCTTTGAATATGATAATAAGTATCCCGGTGCCTTTGGCGACAAGAGGCTGCAGGCCGCTGAACTCCTAGCACTGGCTATGCATTTCGGGAGGAGTTTTCACGATGACAAGCCACTGGCAATGAACACGGGAATGTGCCGCGAGTTTTTCTCATGTTCATCGCGGTGCAGTTTAAAACTTTAATACCCTCGGGAACAGGCTGTTGCTCCGAAAGATCGGCGGGGCTTCTTTGTATAAAAGAGGTGATTGATTTCATGAATGAACAAGAAAACCTCGAACCTCACGTGTCGACATTACAAATTCCTCAGTCAGGCACGGGACAGCGGAATGTCGAGCCAAGAATGGTCAAACAGCATCCGTTCATCCAACCTCAGGCTCCCAGCAATTTGTTCCAACTTCGAGCCTCAGGGATTTCTGTTCAGCCAGCTAGCCACAGCGCTACGGTCGATGAACTACACCAAGAGTGAGGAGAGCCAATTTTTTGAGCTGCGCACTCACGTTGAAATACATTGCTCCCACCGGCTTCACTTTCATCCGGTTGTCGTGAGTGATACACCTGATGCGGAGTTCCGTCACAACTTATAAAGTTCTCAGCTGGCTGCGCCTAAGTCACTCATTCGCTACCCCGATGACTGAGCCCTCTATTGTCTTCTATGATATCCCCTCCAATTTCCCCACCAATTGTTGGTCGCCGAACCTCTGGAAGGCCCGGTGGGTTTTCGGACCGCTGATCGGGATTGCAATAGAGAGCTGACCCAAACTGCCGATCGACCAGATATGCTTTGAATTTCAAGGGACTTTCATACAAGACTGTCTGGGTCGAATATCCCGATATCGAGCCGCAGTGCAAAAAGATTGGCGCCGATCCCACAAGCACCAAGGCGGACGGACGTCCCCACTACACTCTCCCTGTGATCCAAGATCTTTCCACAGGTATCTTCCCGAATAATCTCACAATAATTTCTGAAGACTCACCTTCAAATTCGCAGGCGTAGTTATCTCAGATTCCACTCGAATCGCGCAGTATCTGGACGCGACGTACCCCAACAAGCCCCTGCTCATGCCCGCAGGCACCGCGGGATTTCACCTCGCGTTCCAAGAAGCCGCGCATGCTCTGATCAGCCCGATCTATCCGTACGGCTTGCCGGCCTCCCAGCTCAAGATGAATCCCTCCAGCGCTGAATATTTCCGACGCACACGCGAGATATCATGGGGAAAGACGATGGAGGATCTGACACCGAAAGGCGACCTGGATATCGCTGAATGGAAGAAACTCAAGGACGGATTCACTAAGATCGACGAGTGGTTCCAAGCGGGAGGAAAGGAGAATCTTTATTTCATGGGGGAGAAACCTTGCTACGCCGATCTCTGGATGACGTCTTATGCGATGTGGATTTCTCTATCTCTTCCGGAGAAATGGGAGGACATGAAGACGTGGAACGGAGGGAAATGGGCGAAGCTTCTGAAGAGTCTGGAACAATACGCCACTGTCGTTTAGATTGAATTGTATTGTTATATATGCCTTTGAATCTATAGCGAATAACTACGTGGCTCGATAGCTAGGAAAACACCTAATGAACTCCCTCTTCCTCCTTAATCAACAGCTCCCTCACCCTGCCGAGATACGGCTTCAAATCACGAATACGAACGTTGGCTCCCTTGGGCAACTCCTCCGCAATTTCGCGCAACCCACGCATTACCGACTCGTTTCCAGAAGCATACCGAATCGGAAACGCCCACGTCTGTGCCTGCTCCTCGTCCCCCGGCCGATCCAACACGTCCATAAAATGAAGGCAGAGCTTTCCTCCACTCCCTTTTGTTCTCGACACGTCGTACGAGAAATCGACATACGGTTCCCTCTCATAGCGCAACTCTGAGTCGTCGGAATGTCCAGAATCTGACTCTGAGTCGACTGCCTCTGATTTCTGATACTCTTCCTGGTCGTTGTCGTTGTCGCATTTGTCTCCATCGGACAGCAAGAGATCCTCCATAGCCCCAATATCGAGCTCGCAGGTGCCGTTAATATAGACAAAGCAAACGTAGGGCTCCAATTTTGGATCGTCGTGCATGAAGAGAATGAGCTCCAAAGCAACTTCTTCTCGGCGACGGGTGTATTCGTCATGGACGAGAGCGCGGAAGAAGGATCGATCTTTCGTCGTCGTGAACAAGTACGGTCCTGTATTAGGTGCATGTTAATAATTGCTCCGAGTACGGTAATCGGCAATGAATGATAAACTTACGACCACGCCTCTTTGCGTATAGAATGGGACATCCCTGTCGATGGCCCGCTTTCCAATCGGTTTTTTGGCAGGCTCGCGAACAGTAAACGGCGCCGAGACAGCTGTTGCAGCATTTCAGCTCACGTTTAGGAACGACGTTGCAACACTTCACAGATCAAAGAAGGATTTTCAACATAAGAACTCGACAAAGGATAGATTGACCCATACCTCGAGATTATCACAAGCCCGATGGATCGAAGCTGCAAGCTGACCGGAATCATATTCGTCGAGAAGGGCTAGCCGTGGTCGGACGAGTTCAATGAGCTCCTCCCAGAGCTCCAGATATTCTTCATCGCCGAACGTCGCTCCTGCATCGATGTGTCGAATTTCCACGAGCGCTCGTCGAAATGCAGAGAGCACCGAGTAGTAAACGGTCGCCGAAGGAAGAATGTCGTTCAGAAGATCATCCAACAATGCACTCATCTCTTTGAGGTGCTTCGCAGAACCACAACACAGGATGACATTCAGCAATCCCGCGTCAAGGGCCTGAACAACCCACTTGTGGCGCGGAAAATTGTTCATAAGGGATACCAGCCCACCCAGTAGACCCTGCATGACGATGTCCGCAATTTGAACAGTGCTACCGTTGAGGGCCTGAATGGCGGTAGTGAGAGCCGCAATGACGCCTTTGTCGAGAAGGGCATCCCGAAAAACCGAGTCATGCCTTCTGCTGGCAGCTCCGCTTGCGTCTCCAGCGCCTCCAACGAAATACATTATTGCGACGAGATGCAAGACGGTAGCGTCTATGGCTGGCGTAGATGCGGCGGGGAAGGCGAAATGGATGTGTGCAACAACAAGGGAAGCTAGATGTGAACGCGTTCCGCCGACACCAGTGACGAGCTCTTCAAAACTGGGACAGCCCCACGATTGAGATCGCGACCAGAGGCTGAGGAAGTGTGAGACGGCACTCAGACCAATGAGTCTGTCTTGTTCGACTTCTGGATCGTGCGCTGTGTCGGTGATAACGTCGCCATTCAAGAGGAGATCCCAAGCTCTGCCTACAATGGCGCCGAGATGAGGTGTTTTGTCCATCAGATTATTCACGTCTTCGTTTCCGCGGAACATCTGAAACGAGGCAACAAAGACTGCGTATCTGGTTTGCATTGGAATCATCTGGAAAATGGGAACCCAATCGCGGAATTCGTCAAGGAAATCGATCCATGCCCAGACCCTTGGCCACAAATCCATGAAGGCAGCAGACGGGATACCGCTTTGTTTCTTGACATCCCAGAGACTACGCAAACAGATAACTTTTTCAACAGCTTGAAACCAGATGACGCCGTCAGGCAAGAAGTCTTCCTCTGACGTCGAAGAATTGATCAAGCCCAGATGCGCGACTATTTTCGCTGGGTCCAGAGCACTGTATATCACAGGAAGGAGACAGGGAATGCAGCGGGGCGGTAGCTCCTCCGTGACTAAGAGACTCATAGTCGCTTCGGCAGAGCCAGATACTGATTCCTGCGCAAGTTTCTTACGTTTTAAAAGTAAGCAATGAGCGGCGGATTGAAAACGAAAATCGGGTTTCCTGACCTTGAATGGCGGGGGAAACTTGGACAAGTTTGAAAGTTTGAGTGAGGAATGCATCGCACATGAGTCTCGTGGCGAAAAGACGCGTCCACGAAGCCGAATTACGCACTGCGATTGAGAGCCAAAAAAGTCAAGAACAAAGGTTGTCACTGTGACATCATAGATCACATTGATCTGATCATCTGATCGGCAACTCGGCCGACACTCCACCGTGGTCTCTATCTCTTTTTGCTTCCAACTTACACTCCGAGAACTACCATCTTACCAGGGTCAGGAAGCCGAAGGCGTCTTGGAGAGATAAACTCTCCCCACCAGTTTCCAGCCCTCGGAAACTGTTCGTGAAAACAATTGTTTCCTTGTTGTTTCCGCAACAGTTTCCAGGGGTCGGAAACCTTGCAGAAAACACCTTTCCGAGGGTTGGAAGCATTTGTTCTCCACAGGAAAGTGATCCAGAGACTTAGTTTCCAAGGACCGTAGAGTGCCGAGGATTCTTTTTGTTGGAAGCAGCCGGAACTGTTCCCGAAGTGATTGGTTGCATGAACAGTTTCCGGTGGTTGGAAACTGTTGTGAAAACTTTTGGTCTCCGAGATGAATTCCTGTCATCGGAAATACCGATTTTTTTTGGAGTGTTAGGAGTCGGAGGCCGCCCTAACCGAACGAAATTGCAAGCTGACGGCAGTCGAGAATGCCGAGCTCCCCACAATTTACAAATGAATGAAGTCAATACCCGCTACCGTAAGTATAAGTAAGTTACCCTCAAGGCGCTGGCCTTCTAAGTCTCATTCAGCGCGCTCAATGTCGCTCCTTGGGCGGGGCTGCCCAGACAAAGAGAACATAGCATCAGAAGTGCGTTGCGCACTGCGTACCGTATAATTACGTTCAATTCGGATGTCCCGCGTCACGCACCCCCATGTCGATCCGAACTTTGCGTTTTGGTCCCGCCGTCACGACGGTCGTTGTCGAACGCCCTTAGCGTCACGCTGAGAGAAAAAGGGTCCAAATCGTGCAAAAAAGAGAAGATTTTACGGTTTCGAAATTTTTTTCTTCGAAATTTTGCTCCTGGTCACGCAAAATTTTCCGTTTGTCGAGTTGTCGAATCGGTTCCACGGGGTCACGCGTCACACCCCCGGTCGAATTGAACGTAATTGTACGGTATGTCTGAATTCCTGCCATATTGGGTCGTAATTTGCCGTTCAACTCTAACATATCGAGCTTGATATGGAGAGTAAGTAATCTTCGAGGCAACCCCCTGGGCAACGAGATTCATTGGCCTCCAAGTTTATGCTCAAAATTCAGGATCCGTGGGTTCAACTCACGGATCAAGTTCCGAACTTTCCTCCAACCAATCTCAGACTCCAAGCAAGTTCAACTCCTGCTTCTGGAGCTCGCTGAATTTCACACCAACATCCCGAGGTCATTCATCTGCTACTGACTCAGGACCCGTAATACAGTCAACACCCTTCGGGAGTCAGAATAACTTCAATAAGTGACGCAAATCATCGGCAGCGACCGGATTGGAGCAATACGCCGGACCGCAGACAAACAGCCTTGACTCACCGACGCCGCCGGCGTTCTCGATCGACGTGTCAAAGCCCCCGGTCACTCTGCTGCGAAGACGGATCAATACTAGAGGTATTCATCACGGATTTCGACCTGTTTTCGTTGACTTATATTTCAGTAGTGAGTCCTATAACCCGCAAACTTTCATCCATCCCACTAACTCCTCCCATTACGCTCGACCAAACGCTCGACCAAAGTTCAACCAAATTTCCGAGACCCCCGGCCTTCTTTAACGATCACGATCACCGATCACTAACACTGACGTGATCCTGCGGCACAGTCTGCCCTTGCTTGTAACCTTCACTCGACGAGGCATTTAAAAGTGGGCGATTGTCGAGGATCCGGGCCCTGTCCTCGACACCCTTGACGCGAGTATGTGGAACCCACTGCGACCGCCGCCCGCACCCCCAGGACTCGGTGCAGGCAAGCTCATACCTGAGCAGAAAGCATCGTGCGTGTACACTTTTTTCTCTTGCAGAATTTCGAGCTGACAGAGGGGTAAAGAATCCTCTCGAAACTCGTCTTCGGCTGGCTAAACCCTCTCCTCAACACTGGATTCACTCGACCTCTTGAATCGGATGGTTCGTCTTCCGATCGCTTGACTAATTTTTTTTTTCGCCGGAAGCTCATCCGACTCAAGATCTATGGTCCCTTCCACCGGCAAGGCTGACGGACGCTTTGGCTGAAAAGCTTCAACAAAACTTTTACGCGCGGTGTCCTCCTGAGAAACGGCCCCTGTACATGCAAGAGTCAGGCTCGTCACCCAAACCGGCACCGGAGGACGAATCGGCGTCGGATTTGGAACAAATCAAAGTCAGCGCCGGAGCAACTGACAATAGTAAGGACGCCAAGAGTGGGAAGCCGACCCAGGAGAAGCAAAAGGAGGAAAAATCCCCATACGACTCCTCCCTCAGCCAAGCCCTCCACACGACGTTTCTCACGCCGTTTTGGCTTTCTGGGATTTTGCTCCTAATCGCTGGTACGCACATTCTCATGATAGTTCTACAACCATACTCAAAACGATACTCAGAAACTCTCCGAACAACCACCCCCCTTGTCAACCAACTCCTCCTCAACTGGCTCGTCGCCTCGTTCGTCTACGTCCGTCTGGACGACGCGCAAAGGCAGGCCTTTGGGATCAGCCAACCTCGAGGAATTGGATATGGGATCGGGCTGGCGTTTGCTGTCTTTGTTATGCAGGGTGCGTATGCCGCTCTGATATCGCTCTGGCTGATTCATTTGTTTCGTCGGCAGAGGCGGCCAGTTTGGTGAGTCGTCTGTCTTTCGTGCGACAAGTAGGTCGGTGCCGCTACTAACTTTTCCATCCACTTCCAATAGTTCCAGAATCATTCGTATCAAAGTGAGTAGCCCATCCAATGTATCTCCTCTTGCTGACCCCCTTCCCATCCGAAGTCGGCATGCGAAATGGTCTCCTCGTACGGACGTCCGTGCGTGACTGTATTCCCCTTCCTTTCCTCGTGACTACTAACCTCTATCAAGATCATTGGCTCCATCTTCCGCAAGTCCCTTCGCCTCTCCCCGCGCTCCCGCCTCGAACATAGCGTCGGTCAAATCACGACTATGATCTCTAGCGACGCGGAGAAGTTCGATTTGTTGTCGTATTTGTTCCATTAGTGAGTAGAGACGAATTGCTTTTATCTTCCTCGTTTTTTATTTCTTTTCCTTTTTTTTGCTTGTGATATATTCCAATGAATTGCCGCTGACCCGTGTCGTAGCCTGTGGATCGCACCCATTCAGCTCATCCTCGTCATCGGTTTGCTCATTAAAACTGTGCGTGCCTGCACAAGCGCCATGAAATCAGAATTAACTTGACTTGGTCTGTAGATCGGTGTCTCCGCGTTGGTTGGCTTTGGGGTACGTTTCTTTCCGTCCTTTCCCTGCGTTTCTTTATCACAAAAGTCTTACTGATGATGTCGTTGCCACCAGCTCCTCATCATCATCGCTCCGCCCCAATCCATCCTCGTCAAGATCATGTTCGATCAACGGGCCAAGGGTGTAAAGATTACGGACGCGAGGGTTAGGCTGATTACTGAGGTGCGCGGCTCTCCTGCTTCAATCATCGTCATATGAATATCGTGCGATATGATACGTGTCAGGTCCTCCAAGGAATCCGACTGATCAAGTTCTACGGCTGGGAAAGCTTCTATGTCGATCGGATTCAGGAGATGCGGATGCGGGAACTGAGTACGATTCGGAAGGCTGCGTGAGTATTTTCATAATCTATCACTGTTTTCTTGCCCCTCATGTACAATCTGTGAACTGATTAGGTGGGCAACGGCGGCGCTGATTGCGATGTTCACTGTGATGCCTACGTTGGCCATGATTCTGTCTTTGGTGCGTGCCCACATTCAGTCCGTGGTTTCGTGCTGAGCGCCTGATAGATCACGTACAAACTCACCGGCCACGATTTGAATATCGCAAAGATTTTCACGGCAGTGCAGCTCTATTCTGTACGTCGCGCCGTTGTACTGCTGAAGCGCATTTCTCCCACTTATCTCAATTCCACACAGATCGCCCGCGTCCCATTAATCCTCCTCCCTGTCGTCTTCTCCCTCCTCGCCCCAACCATGGTCGCCGTCCGCCGTGTCACAGCCTTCCTCACCGCCGACGAACTCGCTAGTCCCTACACCATCGACGAGAATCACGCCCTCGCGGTAGACGTGGATGGGGATTATACGTGGGAGGACGTCGAGGCGATCGAGCGTGAGCGGACTGATGATGACGATGATCAGGAGTTGGATGATACGCGGAAGATGTTGAAGGCGAAGGAGAAGCAGGATAGGGAGAAGGCGGAGAAGGAGAGGAAGAAGCGGGAAGCAAAGGAGGCGAAGGAGAGGAAGAAAAAGAGCAAGGGCGGTATGGGGGCTGGGGAATTGGACGAGAAAGACGAGGGATTGCCTGTTGCAATGGACGATGCAAAAGAGGACACGGGGTCGAAGAAGTCGAAGGAGGAACCATTTGCGTTGAAGGGACTGAAGCTGAATATACGTCGTGGCGCCTTCGTTGGGATTATCGGCCGGGTTGGGTCCGGGAAGGTGGGTGCTTGCGCATTTGCGCCTGCTGTGTTTTGTTGCAGAGACGATAACTGACCCGTTTGGTTGCTCGCGTTTCAGAGCTCTGTTCTTCAAGCACTCATCGGTGAGATGCGGAAAACTCGTGGCGAGGTCTGCTATGCGTTGCTTTCGTATATAGACATTCGACTGACCTCATCCTATAGACAATCTTCGGAGGTCAGGTTGGATACGTTCCTCAAGTACCCTGGATTCGCAATGAGACGGTCAAAAACAATATCTTCTTCGGCAAAGCGGCGGACGAGCATAGGTTCGTTTTGCTCCGGACACTTGCAAATTTCGCACTTGATCTGATTGAATGATAACAGGCTCCAGGAGGTCATCGACACCTGCTCGTTGCAGTACGATATTGACATGTTGCCGTATGGAGTGGAAACCGAGATCGGGGAGAAGGGCGTGAATCTTAGTGGTGCGTAGCTTCCTTGGCACTTTTTATCTCGTTGAGTTGACCCGGCGTTTCATAGGAGGTCAGAAGGTAAGCCAAACCATGCAAATCACTGCGTCGTTTTCACCGGTCGTGTAAGGCTCGGATTTCTCTGGCTCGCGCCGCGTACTCTAGCGCCGACATTGTTCTTCTTGACGACCCACTCTCCGCCGTCGACGCTCATGTCGGCAAAGCCATCGTGGAGAATTGCTTGATCAATGGTCCCCTGGCGAAGAAGACAAGAGTGCTTGTGACGCATGCGCTGCATGTTCTTCATCGAATGGACTACATCTATGTCATGGACGCCGGAGAGATTAAAGAGCATGGGACATACGAGGTAAGAAGATATCTCAATAACTTCCAGGCGCTCACGACATTTCTCGTTCCCAGGAGCTGATGCAGAGTGGTGACTTATTTCCTCGGCTGATCGATGAGTACGGCAACGAAAAGGCCGACAGTAAAACCTCTGGATCGAAGGCTGCTGCGACACAGGCTGGTCGCGGTGCCGTCGGCGACGTGAGCAAACTACAGATGGCTGACGAGCAGAAGCTAGCGGCTGTCCTCATGCAAGTGGAGGAACGTAATACGGGCGCCGTCACTTGGGAAACCTACCGCCGCTATTTCGTCTACGCCGGCACTATCTTGTGGGCTTTCATCATCGGAGCGATCCTGATATCGGATCAAGGATCGAATGGTGAGCTTCGTCTCTTCACGAACATATGCATCTCATTCATTCGTGGTATGCAGTCATCAGCTCGATATTCCTCGGCTGGTGGACCTCAAACAAATTTCCGAATCTCACGCAAGGCCAATACATGGGCATATACGCCGGAATTTGTAAGTTTCTCGACATTCATCTCAGCTGCAACACTGCTTGATTCCCATATTAGCTGGCCTCACCGCGATTTTCTCGTTCGCTATGAGTCTGAGCTTCACGTACGTTTGAAATCATTGCGGTACCTGCAGCGCCTCATCATTCAAGGTAGGCTGGTTGGCTTGATCGCGTCTTTGGGTCTCTTTAAGGCTGCCTTGGGGCGTGTTTTGAAAGCTCCGATGTCTTTCTTCGACACCACGCCAATGGGACGCATCATCTCGCGTCTTTCCAAAGATCAAGATACCCTCGACGGAGAATTGCCGATGACGGCCATGCAGGTAATGCAGCGCAACCTGAATTTACAAGTGCTTGATCTGCTCTAGTTCTGTATGTCTTTCTTCTCAGTAATAGGCACAGTCGTCTTGGTTTTCTATGGTAACGACTGCAATTTTTGGAACGCGTTCTCAACCCTAACCCTAATTTCAGTCTTCCCATACCTCGGCCTTCTCTTCGTGCCGCTGACCTTCCTGTATCTGGTGGCTTCCGTCTTCTATCGCCGCACATCGGTGGAGACTAAAAGGATGGACTCGTTGTTGCGCTCTGCCCTTTACGCATCTTACTCGGGTATGCTCCGTGTCCCGAATTTGTATTCTGAACTCGTAACCGATGCTAATAATTGTCACCCAGAAACACTGACCGGGCTGGCAACGATTCGAGCGTATGGACAGCAGGTATCATTTATTGTCTCTCGAGGAGATCTCGCCTGGACTCATTTTTTATACAGGACCGAGCTGTGAAGGACGCCGATCATGGTCTCAATATGGAAAACCGGGCAAAATACATGACAAATTCAATCGCAAGATGGCTTGGTGTTCGTCTGGATCTGTTCGGAAATATTCTTGTTCTCGGAATCGCGCTCTTCGCTGCGGGCTTCCGCCATTCTGTCGACCCTTCTAAGATTGGTGTGGTCCTCTCATATACATTGGGTGGTGCGTTATTCGAAGTTGTTCAGTCTCTACGAGATTCACTTCGTTTGACTTTGCAGTCACGGCCGTACTCAGTAAGTTCGCGGTACCATTCTGTCCCTAATCTGAATGTTGACGTGCCGATAGCCGAAATGGTCAATCAGTTGGCGCAGATAGAACAATCGATGAATGCAGTCGAGCGAGTTCAGCATTACACAGATTTGCCGTCGGAAGCAGCTGCTGTTACAAATGGCGACCCTCCGGCTTCTTGGCCTGACAAAGGCGAAGTCCGATTCACAAATGTCGAAATGCGATACCGGGAAAATCTTCCTCTTGTTCTTCAAGGTGTCGACTTCCACATCCGCCCTGGAGAAAAGGTTAGCCTCAGAGTTCTGTAATTGCTGACTTCTACTAAATTGCTTCAGATCGGCATTGTCGGCCGAACGGGAGCTGGTATGTTATTTACCTTGTTTCTC